>CM022761.1:21739114-21899114 GCA_012411365.1 Ameiurus melas
TTTATTTTATTTTTTTTTTGGCGGTTTTTAAGCGGTCCGCGCTGAAGGGCATCAGTGTTATGTAATCTACATGCGGCGTGCTTTTGTTTTGCTCGTTCGCTGAGGACGCATGACGTCATAGCCACACGTCACTGATGCGCGATGCAGCGCAGAGCTCCGCATGCAGCATCTCTATGTGTGTATAAACAATGTACGGGATACTGCAATGAGACCTAAGTGCAAACATGTCTAAAAAACTGTCCCAAACCTTTCCGTATATTCTTATGGCATTGGTGGGCAAAAAAGAAGGTTATATTATCATCCATTCATCATATCATTTGTGCCAGACTTTATGTATTAGACCTTTTGCATGACTTATCTTTAAAGTTCCATGAAGTTAAAATAGACGTGTTTTTTGTTGGTGCCTTTAAGTGTGAGTATGTTCGCCGAAAGGTTATCTATAAGCTATTATTCTCCAAAACAATGACAACATTTGCTTTTAGAAGATATATGCTTTAAAAGTTTACAGTCTCACTGTACCACCAATACGGATCAACTACTCTGATGACATCATTCTGCACTTCAGCTTCTCATCAGATTTTCTGTCCAATCAAACACTCTCTTGAATCTAAAGCGTCCCGCCCCCAACAGTTGTAGGTTTCCTGGCTGTGAGGTAAGCTAAACGCTATTGGCTATTTAGAAAGGGGGAGGAGTTACGTGATTATCCGTCCCTGACTTCCTGTTTCAGTGTAAATTACGTTGACACATTGAATAACGCTATGTGTTTCAAGCCACTTCATGACGACTTTGGATGACAGATATCTTAAATGCAAATTTCACTTGAATGCGGTCAATTTTCATATTATATTGAGAATGTGATTGACAATCAGCCATGAGATATTTTTTTGTCCACCTGATGTGACAGTTTCGCAAACTTGCATGAATGGAAGTAACTCATTGCCAGAAACCCCTACACACACACGATGTGGCCAGAAGTATGTGGACACTTGACCATCACACCTATTTGTGGGCCTTTCCAAAACTGTTGCCACAAAGCTGGAAGCACACAATTATATATAATGTCTTTGTATGCTGTAGCATTACAATTTCTGGATTGCTGGCTGTGCACCAGGCCTTCTCACCTGACGTCAGTGCCCAACCTCACTAATGCTCTTCTGGATGATTGGGTACAAATCCACACAGCCATGCGCCAAGACCTAGTGGAAAGCCTCCCAAGAAGAGTGGAGGTTATTATAACATAAATGGAGGACCAACTCTATGTCAATACTCATGGTTTTGGAATGGGTACATATGTTTAAGATGGTCAGGTGTCCACACACTTTTTGTTAAATATTTGTTATATAGTGTAAGAGAAAAGAGCTCTTAGTGTGAAATTGCAGCAGATCAAACCACTGTAAGAAATTAGGTAAATATTAAAGCACCTTGACTATGCTTTTTCAGATATTACCATTCATGTAGTATGTTATACAGCTGTTTGTGAATGTAAAACATCTGCAAAGTTTCAAAAATCAAAGAGCGCGACAAACTGATTTATTGACTCCCAAAAGAAAGAACCAATTCTGAACAGCTGTACTAACCTACGTAGGTTTGTAACAAAAAACCTCGCCTTTGGTCTTTGTTAAACGTATTGTGCTTCTTAGCAGTAATTCCAGGTGTAAAAACATCTCATTGAGGGATGTGTAAACTGAATATTGCAGTAACACTGATTTGTTTTGCCAGTATCGTTACAGATATGGAGGAGCTGGTGCAGGATCTGGTGTCTGCATTGGAGCAGACCTCGGAGCAGGCTGAGCTGGATGATCTGTGGCAGGAGATGGTGCTCAGGCCACTGCAGCACCGACGCCAGGTTCGCAGACGGAGAGGTCGCAAACGACGCTGTGATTTTGAGCACAGCCTCTGCCTCAGTGAAGCATCTGAGTCCAGCCTGGATGAAGCCTTTGTGAGAGAACAAAGACACGGGGCTGCAGGAACTGTGGCCATAGCAGCAGGTCCTGTGCTGGCTGCTAACCACAGTGATTCCGATGACACGCTGATAGTCGAGCGCTGGACTCCATCATCACTGTCCTTCCGTACCAGACAGCATTCCTGGCCAGAGTCGGACTCATTCACAGAGAACACACCAGGAAGACCTCTGCGTAGACGCCGCAAAGTCAAACGCATGCCACCAAACGTGAATGTAAACGTGCAGCAGAGATTTAGAGTGTGTGGATTGGAGAGAGGTGAACAAACCCATCGTCATTGTCACCACCATCATTATCATCATCATCATCATCATCATCCTCAGCATCAGAGGTCCTATAAGAAGCAGAGACTGAGCCGGCTAAAAAAGCGCTCTGGGGGCTGGTCTAAGCAGGACAATGGCTCTGTGGGGGCTGGAGTGGGAGGCTTGTCTCAGGAATGCTGGAAGGACAAGATCCTGCGCCAGGCCAAGGAGAAGAAAGAGGCGTCTGATGAGAACATGTCAGAATGGTATTTTGAAAATCTTCCAAAAATCAAATTAGATTGCTAGAAAACACACACACACGCACACACACACACACACATATATATATATATATATATATATATATATATATATATATATATAATATGTTTGCCCCAAAAAAAAAAAGGGGAACACTTAAACAGCACAATGTAACTCCAAGTGTTCCCTTTATTTTTATGAGCAGTATATATATATATATATATATATATATATATATATATATATATATATATATATACATACACACACACCCCACTTGGTATCATTTCACACAGCAGAACTGTTTTTTCCCCCCTCATTCATTTTAGTAATTAAGCTTGATAACAACTCTGGCAGTGATCATAAAAGTGAAGACATTCAAAACAATCTAGAAGCTCCCCTAAATCTCAATGTCAATAGTCAGTGTGGCCTCATTGCACCATCATTCATACAGGCATCAATTCATCAACTGGATAGGTATTAAAAATGAAGGCCAAAAGGCATGTAGTCCTCTGTTGCTGTGGTGATCAGTCGAGGGAATTTGCTGTTGCTTGTTGCCTTTTAGCTACAATTAGCTTAGGATGCCTCCTTTCTAAAAAAAATACAAATAAGATGTTTGGTATTGTATTGATCAGTGAGAAATGAAGTTTTAATAGAATCCTAGTTAATTAAATTTGAGGTGAAGTGGATAGCTTTCCCACCTCCCACCTGCACTGGATCCTCTCCAGTGTATCACACAAATATCTGACGATTGACTTTGACTCAGTGAATTACTTCGGTGTCAATGGAGACCCTCAATTTACTTAACTCATTCTGTTAGAAACGTCAGAGGTGGCTGAAGCGCAATCTCTCACTGAAGGAGTGACATGCGATATCATGTCTAGGACTGCAATGAAGTGCATTTGTCTTGGAAACCTATTTAGTAATAAATATCACAGAATCTAAGCACTATTGTATGTTTTAGGTTTTTTTAAATGTATTTCTTAAAAGCTTATTCTTACTTTTTATGTTTTTTGCTGCTTTTTCCACAAGCATGCAACATTAGACCATATATCTCACTACTTCTTTTTCCTTCTATCCCACACTCAGACCCCCGCTCCATCCGTAGCCCTTCCTCAGATCCATGATGATGTAATTATCTGTGGGTTGGTTTAAAGGAGAGAGTGAGGCGTCAGCAGCAGCCAGTAATAGGCCGACAGCCGGCTTTACATCTTCTAGTTTAATTTGGGCTGACCCCGCATGGCCTCTCGATGGTGCTTGTTTTCTTATTTTATGGAAAAATCAATACGCCTCATGACAGAAAACAGCTCCGGAGAAGAAATAAATGGGAACACTGTGTTGCCCTGTCAATCATTTCTCACTTACACTTGTGCCCCTCGTGCCTGATGGCCGTGCGCTTGGATTGGATGGGAGCGTTGCAAGAAGTGCTTGGGTGACGTTGGAATTTAAAGCTAAGCTCGTCCAAATCACAATCAGAACTGGACACGGATGGATGTTTTGAAAGTCACAGGGCTGAAGTTGAGCAGGATAGCCAATGCATTTTAAAATGCAAATATCTCACTACCTTTAGGGTCATCACACACACACACACACACACACACACACACACACACACACACACACACACACACACACACCGAGGCCAGATGTTAGTTTTAAGCATGTGGTGTATGTGAGTTACAGCTCATCTTCCCTCTTGGCCCTAGCGCACAGACATTGTCCAGACTTTCCTTAAACCAATCCAAGTGTGCATGAAGCAGCTGTTGGCAGCTCCAGCTGGGCTGAACATCCTTGATTAGACCGGCTTTGGGCTCAGTGCATGGTGCACCACCTGGTGTTCATTCTGGCCAGGCCGGAAGGCCTCACCTGTGGGTACGCACACCCTCACCGGCACTGCAACTCTGGCTCAGAGTGACCCCACCTTAATTTAGGAGAACCAGATAACTATGAATCAGCATCCTTTTAGTTACAGCTAAATTTCAATATGAATTGTCGTCATTAAGGTATGTGTTTGGTTGTGATCGACTGATAGCGTGGATTGCTAGTGTTGCTAGGATAGGCTCTGTATCCACTGGGGCCCCTGACACAGAATAAAGTTGTTACTAAAGATTAATGAATGAATTCATTTATTTATTAACCAAAATTTATCTAGGACAAAGATTGTGAATTACATATATGTGTATATATATATATATATATATATATATATATATATATATATATATATATATATATATATAATAATATTTTCCTGGAGTCTGCACCGTATATGGTGGCAGCCATGTGGTTATTAAAATGAGACCCACTGCTTCAGATTTCCCAACCACTGAAAACTGATTCCGGTTTTTCAGGTTGAGCTTGGATGGACTGGTCTAGAGTTAGTTAGTTATTTATTTATTTACAGGCTTTTTTTTTTTTTTTTTTTATCGCTTGTTTTGCTTAGGTATATGAATGCTCAGCTTGTCCAATTAAAATTAAGCCTAAAAAAGGCAAGTATAAAATATCCATTATTTATTTATTTATTCTTTCAATCATTCACACCAATCATTTATTCAGTCGTTCTTTTAGAGCCAAAGCTTCCCGATTCACGAGTTAGACGTCAGTATGCGTTGCGTTATTAACTTTCTGTAGCTGCTTCCACTTGTCATTACTTTGGTAATTTTGATTTGGGAAAGTAGGCAAGGAGTTTGGGATTGTATTCCAACTTGCCCAAGTTCGTTTTCACAAATCCCTGAGACTAATCCAATTATCTATGCTGAAAGAGGCTGGAAGACCCTTTTTAATCAGACACTTCTAGAAGAGGGCATGGTGTCGGAATGGGTCTCTGTGTTATCAGCGAGACACCCCTCTTAGTTTTCCGTCTTTGTTCTGGAGTGCAGAATAAGCCAGTGCTCAGTGACTTGCCAATGCACAGTAATCTCACCCCAAACTGGCCTATTGGTCTCAAGAGGCTGGGATTATATCCTATTGATTACACCCTGTCTCGGAAGTGTGTTTTGGGCTCACCTCCCCTGGATATATGTAGACAATGAGACAAGAAGGGGAAGAGATTAGCTCATTTAAGGCAAGCTGCTGGTGAGACGTCTTCCTAGAGGTCCTGGGCTGTGTGGAGGAATTTTGATGATGAATCAAATGTCAGCATGAGCGTTGTTTGAGCATGTATTATTCATCTCTGTATTTATTGATGCATAGTTCTACTTAACACAAGGCAAGACAGAGACAGATAAACTCGGTTGAAAAGTTCTCCTACTGAAGGTCATGTTAGAGGGGGAAGGGAGGCTCCTACACGCTGAAAGAAAAATGTTATTTTCAATAATGCATGGCATTAATTAGCTACTACTTAATGGAAACCGTTTCATATTGGCAGCGAGCCTCTCAAGGCAACATCACATTACACCTTTAATAATGTTTAATACTTAATGCGCGGTCCTAATTAATTGTTTATATTGCACCTATCATTCTTCTTCAAAACGAGCACACTTCTTCCTCTTCTTTGACATCCAAGCACGTAAGCAGAGATTCAAGTTCACTTCGAATTTCTAAAGATACACTTGTCACTTAAATGTGCTTGTATCCAAAACAGTTTCTTGCACATATCTGCTGTTAATCACTCGTGCACCTATATTAAAAACGAAACCATTAGTTCTGTATAGTAGACAGTAGACTGAGACCCTGTTTTACTTTACATTTTCAAACCCAAAGTCACTTGACTATTTGTTTCCCCAAAAATGGAGCAGTGTTATGAATTAATAAAACAGCCTCTGTAACGCTATACGTGTTTCTGGGTGTGATCAGACCAGCAGTCTGCCATGAGGAAAGCAGTTGTTCTCCATGCTGCTGTCTTCACAGGGCGATTAACTCTCATTATGAATCTCGCAATGCCAGGATGAGCACTGGCTGTCTTCCTCTTGCTGTAAGCAAGATGTAAGCACTGCAATGCTGCTTAGCCTCACTTCCAGAGGCAAACAGTCAGCTGAAGATTGTGTATGTGTGTGTGTGTGTGTGTGTTTGTGGCCATGCAGATGTGTGTGCTTATCCAGGAGTGCGGGGCTAAGCTTGTGTTATTCCCTTAAGACCATGACCCCCCTCCCACATCTGCTTCCTGGGTGTGTGAGGGTGCAGCAGTGTGGAGGCCATCTGCTTCTAGTGATGCATGGTGTGCCGGTACGCTGGGCCGCCCGGCGCCCAATATGGTGAAGTCCTGCATCAGCAAGTGTGTGACCCACACCAACCTCTCTTTTCATGGTCAAGGTCAATTCTGATAAGCACGTGGCAAACTGCGGAGCAGATGCGTCTGTCAGCTCCACCCAAGACTTACGGCTCACCCGCTATGTCTTAGATGATACGGAGTGCGATGCAGTAATTGACCAAAGTTCTTGTATATAAGTTTTGGGCTGTCAGAATTAATACTAATTTATCTTGATCCTATCGTCTTTGATATAGACACCATTCACTGGTAAAAAAAACAACACAAAACAACAACAACAAAAATACAGGGTGATCTTTCATTCTTTGAGATTTCTGGATAAATTGCATCAGTAGTAGGTTTCACACTATAGTGCTAAAAATGTAATGTACAACAGAAGTATATTTATTTCAGCATTTTTTCACTCTAATTGCATTATTTAAAAACTTTGATCAACTTTGAGCAATTGCCGCATTCACATCATGTCATATATCCTTGAAAAATACATTTCCTGCTATATATGTCACTTTTTTTTATTATGACAATTTTTTCCTTTTTAAACCTTTTAATCGCACATTCATTAATTTAAGAACCAAAATAATAGTTTCTAGAATGCTTACATTCATGAAATTTGCATCTCTATTTACTCAAAACATTGATAATTATTGGACTTGTTTGTACTACAAAATGATATCAAAAATATTTAATAATATTTAATAATGGGGTGGCTGTGGCGCAGGTGGTAGAGCGGGCTGTCCACTAATCGTAGGGTTGGTGGTTCGATTCCCGGCCCGGGTGACTCCACATGCCGAAGTGTCCTTGGGCAAGACACTGAACCCCAAGTTGCTCCCGATGGCAAGCGCCTTGCATGGCAGCTCTGCTACCATTGGTGTGTGAGTGTGTGTGTGAATGGGTGAATGAGACACAGTGTTGGATAAAAACACTTTGGATAAAAGCGCTATATAAGTGCACATTTACCATTAATAACAGTGAGTTGTATTTTCTTGATTAAACAATTATTCAATCAAATCACAAGGTCGTTGGTTTTATAAAGTATTCAAATGTGTGGAGATATAATTAGCATAAACAAATGTAATTTATCTCAAAAACCTTTAATGCAGGAAATAATTGTAAGAATATCACTAACCACCTGTTAAGATGTATTCTTATTTATTGTAGTGATATCTATTTTATTCTTTTATTTTTAAGTAAGCCTATTCACCTATAATGTCTTTCCATAATTTCATATTGCAAGTGTGTAAAAAAGTTACATGAGCAAAATAGTACGAAAGATGAAAAAGTCCAACAACATTACAAAGTATTTTGCGTTAGACTGGGTCATTTTCACACACAAATCTCTCTGATAGCTCTGCATTCCATCCAACGTGTTTAGTCCTAAATCTCTAGGCTGTACTCCGAGTGTTCCCAGGATAGGCTCCCAGATCCACTGTGACCCTGACCAAAACAAAGCTTTGATATTGAGTGAATGATTGAAGGAATCGTCTGATTAATGCATATGAATTGTCACTGCTTGGAACCGTTCAGTGTCAGTAGTCTGAGGTTGGAGTGAATCTGTTTCAGATTTCTGCCGTGAGCCGTTGCTCCAGGCCTCAGTGTTGCTAAGAGCAGATGTTGTCCAGTTGTTGCATGAGTCAAAGTCCTGAGGGCTGAGGTCCATTCTGTGCATGAGCACTTCTCAGCAGACGGAGAAAGCGGGAGGGGGAAAAAAAAATCTGGTGCATTGCTGTCATCCTCAGAAAAGGCTGGGCAGATTAGATTGGAGTTGACAGGGAGGGATATTCAATTAGATTGGGCATGTCACTCAAGAGCTTCGATCCGCATCTGTACCTGCCCCTCCCTGGCGTCTTTCTCCAAAGCAAGGACCTTGTCTGCTACATCTGATCTGATTCCACTTACATACAGTATTTATTATAGTAATTTTTAAAGACACTTTTAAACGTATAAACTGATGTCAAATCCTGAAAGCTGTTTTGTCACTGGATGTGTACAGTGTAATGGATCTGTTAATTAATCTAAACTAAAGCTTAGGTGATAAACCCTGTTCTCTGTTTTCCTGTAGTGAGACGAGCAGTGTGTGCAGCAGTGATCCTGGTCTTTTCACCAATGATGAGGGAAGGCAAGGTAGGAATATTAGTTTTCGTATATTGTGGCATGAATATCAGCATTAATGAAACAGATAATTTATTATTATTATTATTATTATTATTATTATTATTATTATTATTATTATTTAGAATAATTAGATAAATTAAGCTGTTTTGAAAGCATCCAACACTGTTCCAGGAAACACATGCTTAGATATACTCAAGGGTTAGAAAAGGGTACACCTCTGTTTTTTGGTCTGTATTTGTCTATTTTGTTTGTAATTGTAATCTGTAGTGCTGTAGTTGTAATTGGGTGGGTTGCATTATTGATAAATGGGAATAACAATCATTGACTTGTGAAGCAAAATACAACAAACAAAATAAAAACACTATGGTGATAGTAACATGTCTGAATGTGTAGTGTTTTAAACCAGGAAATACCTCTACTTTAACCAAACCAGCCATACACAAGGAACTGTATCAGTACCAAACCGATCCTACCAGAAAATGTTCTTTACCATAACAAGGAAAAACAAATAGGATAATGTCGCTGTGTAGCCTGATTGCTGTGGGTGGCACTCACCGCGTGCCCATGCGGTTCTAATGAGAGGTTGTCATGTAGTGCTAATGAGCGCTGAAGGCTTTGCTAATCTCATTAGGTGTGGAGGTGCTAGGCATCCTCTGATTTAACAGTTGTCACTACACCTTGACTGTGAGAGGCATGGCCTTGCTGTGTAGCTGACTGACAGGTCCGTTGAGACCACTATGTCTGGAAATGTGTGTGTGTGTGTGTGTGAGGTGGCATCCCCTTTGCAACTCAGTTATGAACAGGGTTTCAACTAAGCCCCTGGTTGACTCAGAAGCAGCACTGAGGTTGCACTTCACTTAACATCATTTGACACAGAGGGCACATGTAGCTATAATTGAAAATTTATGATTCTCCTGAAATTAGTATGTGCTGCGGAGAATCATTGAGTCACTTAATCTATATAATTGCAGGCAGGTGGGGAATCGAGAAACATCATGGTAAATTTACATTAAGATTGATGTTTGTATGAAGTAAACATCACATTCTCTTCCTAGCAACCATGTTTAATGATATTTTTTCTGATTCATCAGAAGGTGTTGATTAGTAATCTATAACAACAGCCCTTACAGTAATGGTTTTTATGTAATGCTCCTGTTTTAATGTTATAATGTCTATAGTAACAGTTATAGAAGTCTACAAATCTAAGTCTTATAATAAATGGCTTAAAAACATGCTGTTATATAACAAAGAAACGTGTATAATCATTGACATGGTTAAGGAGCCTTTATGGAAGGAGTCTCCATTGTCAGAGCTTTGTAACTGTCAGCTGTAAAGCTGTAAGGTTTCTACCACACGAATATCTAAGGATGGAAGTTGTTGCATTTGACATTTTCTCTCTAACAAGCTGTATGTTTTTGTTTGTTATATTAACTATAAGAGAACGTGAGGGGGTGACTGTTTATAGCTGTGATAACATAAGTGATAACAGGAGGCAATTTGTTTTGTGGCTGTTCCACAACATTACGTACACTGTAACTATTATATAATATAAAAGTACAAAGTGTCATTCAATAAATAAATAAATAAAATCATGTCATTGATTGTTTTCCTATAACAGCACACCCTGTTAAGTCTTATTCATCACATACATTTTGTTATATTGATCATTTAGGTACCACAACTTAAGAATTTCACTTGTTTGCTACAGTTGAATGTGTTCTTCTGCAGGTGATGATGAACAGAGCGACTGGTTCTTCGAAGGTGAATGTGCATCAGGCATTGGTGTTCAGGGCCTGATCTCCAGCAGAGAGTCAGAAACAGCCCCTAGAGCTGCTGCACTCGACGCTATGAGAGACAACCATCGCTCGGCTACTTTCCTCCACCCGAGCCAACCCAGTCAGAGAGGTAGAGCCAGTGTCTGCTTAGACTGTGCTGAAACGCTCCTAACAAAGTGACCCATTGACAGTGCTAGTTTGTAAACATCATTAGGAGCAGTTCAGATAATGTGACAAATAACCATATTTATATATCAGCAACAAACTGAAATCTGACATTACAATACATGTAATACCTATGAGCTGTTTTTAGCTTTAAGATGTATAATAGCTTGCTCAAGGCCGTCCAAACCACCAGGGGTATTGTAAGAATGCAAGATAATAATGATGTAACAGTAGTTTCATCTAAAAATTAATAATTTTTGGCAATAGGGGACAGTGATACTGTAGTTATTACCATGATTCAGACTTTTGCATGGGGCCCCTAACTGGGTCTGCAGTTTGAGAGGTGACCAGGGTGAGGGGATCAGGGAATCAAGTACGATGTCCCCTAAGGCTTCCAAAGGTTAAGAAACAGCTTGCAAAAGAGCGATGTAATATAGAAGAAGATTTTGTGCGTGTGTTCATGTGCTGTTGGAAATAATGTAAGTGAAATAGTGAGTGCTCCTACTGCATAAAAGTATTCTAGTACATTGTATACGTATGGTGTAAAATATGAGGGGGAGATGCTGTCATAGGAAAATAATGACACGAATTACTGTTCCAACCCCATAGTTGATTATTTTCCTATAACAGCAAGCCCTGTCGCGTTTTATTCTTCTACCCCCACAACTTGCCAATGTGAACATTTTTTTTTACTTATATTAGAGTGACACAGTGTGCTTTTCCCCCATGAATGTCACTTCAGATCAAATTACAAGTGGGAGCTTGAGAAACAATTTACATTTATGGCATTTGGCAGATGCCCTGATTTAGAGTGACTTACAGTTATCTCATTTATACAATTGAGCAGTTGACGGTTAAGGGCCTTGCTCAAGGACCCAGTAGTGGCAGTTTGGTTGTGCTGAGATTTGAACTCACAACCTTCCGATCAATAGTCCAAAATCTTAACCACTGAGCTACCACTGCCCATATAGATATCTCTGTTGGAGATACTGGGGTTTGAACCCAGGACCTCATTCAGGCAAAGCATGCACTCGACCACTGAACTACAAGTTTCCGAATAGCAGTTTCAGCTGGTATTTCACTTTTTCCCTCCAAACATCTTATTTTTATTCATCACCAATTACGCTGTAGACAATGCCATCTCTTATTGCTAGATACATTTTACAATACGAATCAGTTTTAAGAACTCAGCATAGCTATCTACAATATTACTCTCTCCTCTCTCTCTGTTTCTGCTCTCCCATGCCCCCCTTCTGTCTGAGCATCATAACTGTGTGTGTGTTGCAGGTTGTCATGCTCGTATAAACCGTTTGCCAGGTGTGACTGCGTGCTGCATTAAGAAAGGCAGAAGGAGATTGCCTGCCAAGGTGAACTGGCATATTATAAACATTATACAAGACCTGCAGAACACATTACTTTTACAGCATGTTAATAAATCCTGACAGCGTCCTGCGGGTCTGAGGTATTGCCATGTTACAATCCTTTTTCGCTCAATACATTGAGATTGTCTTTTGGTTGTGTCTTTGGCAGGATAATAATATTGCTGCTTGTGTGGACAAGCTGAGGAACTACTCACATGATTCCTATCAGAGAGAGTAAGATTTTACTGTAACATTTGTTTGTGTTAATTATTTAATGAATCACTTTATGGCTTTTGAAAATAATGAATATTTTCAGGTTTTGGCTGCCCCCCTATGGGAAGCGAGATAGAAGACAGGTATAACTGAATCTCATTCCTTTCTTCTGTGGTTTGTTTTTGAGTTTGTTGTCCATTTACTGTAATCTCCCTTATTTATTTATTTATTTATTTATTTATTATTATTTACATTTATTTTCAGCTGAAACCTTTGTGTTCATTGTCTATTGGCATGGGTCCAGACGTCTCCCATCCAAGATGCTCCATATCTGAATGTAAAAACAGGTGAGAGTTTGTCTGCTTTCCTAGACTTTATTTCCTACCAAAGTACATCTCAAAATAAAATAAATAAGATTTATCTAATAATTCTGTATTCAGACGGGTTTTTTTTTTTTTAGCCATGCTCTTCTCTAAGAATGATTTTTGTCATTACCAGAAAAACGTCAGGTTGACTTTTATTAGCACTTTTGTCCTGTCAGAGTAAAATAACTGCGCTTTGCTTTCTGTCATTCTGTTTATACGCACTAAACACTCTTCTAAATTATCATTGAGCCAAGTGACAAGGTGAAACGCTATTGTATTTATGCCACTCAGTTCAGCAAAACCTCCCCTCACTGTACGCAGGATTGAGTTGCTTACAGAATGTGTAAAAAGATTTTTTTTGTGTGTCTCCGGGGTGCGTGGGACTCAGCATTGAACAGATCTGCTGTCAAAGCTCAATATATTGATGGAGCATTTTTAGTTAACTCCTCCGAATGAACCGTGCATAGAGCGAAGCAGTACAAGGGTTAACCGATTTGACCTGCATGAAAGTTTTGCGGCAGGGTCAGTGTGTTTTTGATGTGTATAAAATCACTACAGTGGACAAGTCCCTCAGGACTGCAGCTCAAACCATGACCTTTGTGATCTCCCGGCTTGATGTACATGATGTGTGTCTGATTTGACAATGTTTTGTGCATTTACATGAATATAAAGTGCGAACAGGGCGAAATATTTTATGAAGTAGTAAAAATCAGTTCAGTTGTGCAGTTCAGGCACAAGTAAAACTATGAAGAATATGGAACTAGTCAGTAAACTTAAATATAAACAAGAATCCAATATATTTATTTATTTTTGCTCTTATAGTATGTCAAAGGGGAGACATGCTTAGAGGTAAATACGGGCTCTGAGGGATCTGCGTATTTATTTAGAGTTTAATTGCCTGAAGAGCATTCGACTTCACTGCATTATGCCTTTGGTGCCTATTTACGGCGCATCCTTAATTCTCTCCCTCGCGCTCTCTCTCTTCCTCTGTCCCTCTCTCTCTCTTGGGCCACTCTAGAAAGCTCTCCTTCTATCCTTGATGAGGGGCAGAAACACAACGGCAATAAAGCAGCCACTCTTCTTAGCGCTGTCTTTCATACTCATCGCCTTTCTTCTCCACCTGAAAGGTTCCTTCAGATTGGAGTTTGAAGCATGTTGAATACTAATTTCTGTCTATTAAAAGCCCCTGGTATCTTTGCCATGCTCTCATTTGAATGCTGTACACATGGGACGCCTCTTAATTCCTTTATAGAAGAATTGCAGATCCCCTTTACTTCAAAAAGTATAAATCATACTCCCAAATGAATGAGGGAGAGAGGAGGTTGATGCTGGGTATGTCTGATGTGTCCCGCCCATTAGTAGCAGCCGCATTGAGCTCCCAAAGCTGCTGGGTTCTGGCCTGTGTGGGGAAGACATGTCTGTCCTCCTGACCCAGGCCTCCAGCAAAGCTTCAGGCAGCTAATGCGTACTATCTACAGTTACGTGAAAACATTGTTGGCTTTTTAAAAATTATTATTATTATTATTATTATTATTATTATTATTATCTTTGGACAAGCAAACATTTTATCCTTTTTGAAACAGTGCCTATTATATGAAGTTGATACACTCTGTCAAATGACACATAAATGTGTCATAATGTCAATTAACAAAAAAAACACCCTCATCAGTCACACAGAAAAAGTAAGTACACCCTTACATTTATCACACATTCAAATCCATAAAATTAGAATCAGGTGTACAAATTTAGGTGCCAGTGATTAGAACCTGCTTAGGGAGTGCAGGTGGAACCTGTCTTATTCATTCCCCTCTCATATCTAGTGTTTGGTGTTCCCTTTGCTATTGAGGTGTGTGATGTCATCATGCCAAGATGATGGCACCACGCACCTCAGGTTGTAGATGCTTATGAGTCTGGCGAGGGATTTAAAAAGATCTCCAAATTCCTCTGTAAGGAAAATCATCTACAAATGGTGGCGATAAATGCCAGTTTGTCCAGGACTGGCTGTGCAAGCAAATTCAACCGAAGAGCAGATCATCTGATGCAAAAAGAAGTCTCCAAGAACCCCAAAATTTCATCACAGGATCTGCTAGTAAGTCTTACCTTTGGTGTCAAAGTGCATTTTTCTACAATCAGAAAGAGACTGCACAAATTTGACCTGCATGGGAGGCGTACCAGGAAAAAGCCTTTGCAAGACTACAGTTTGCCAGTGACCTTATATACAAAGACGTGCTCTGGACAGACGAAGCAAAGATAGTTATTCATACACAGTAACAGCATATTGGTTGGTGCAAACCAAAGACAACTTTTCAGGAGAAGCAACCCATACCAACTGTGAAGCATGGTGGTGGAAATGTTATGGTTTGGGGTTGCTTTTCTGCCTCAGGAACTGGACAGCTCATATTCATTGACTCAAGTATGATTTCTGCATCATATCAAAGAGTGCTAGAAGATAATGTAAGACCATCTGTCCGAAAGCTGAAGCTGAATCGAAAGTGGATATTATTCAGGTTAATGATCCTAAGCACACTATCAAATCCACCAAGGAATGGATCAAAAATGAAGAAATGAAGGGTTATGGAATAGAATGGGGGGATCTGAAACCGGCAGTGCATGCAAAAAAAAACAAACAAACAAACAAAAAAAAACCCTTCAACATCTTGCAACTGAAAGAATGTTGCATGGAAGTGTGGGCAAAAATTCCAGCAAGCCTGGTGGACAATTATGCAAAACGCCTTCAAGAAGTTATGTCTGTTAAAGGGGGCAAAACTAGCTTCTGAGGCCAAGGGTGTACTTACCTTTTCCACAGAAGAATATCACATCTATTTATATTTCTATTGAATAAATGATTGAAAAAGCTAATTTTCCTTGTGGTTTTGTTCATATGGTTCAACAGGAATAAGAACAAATCTTCTCTATGCTGCTACTGCATAAAGTATTAGTTTGTAATTAGTCAATAAGTAAATAAGTAAAGAATAAATCATGATCATGTTACAGGAAAATAATCACTGACACGGTGCATGATGTAATGTAGTCCAGTGCAACATAGAGTTACTGTTACCACTGCAACGTTATCATTTTCATTTAACAGCATGTCCTCAGTGTGTGTATATTGCTCTTATACTACAACAATCTGCCAATGTTGGAAGTTTTTATCCATTAAAAACAACATGCTCGTTTTATCCATTTACAGTTATGTTTATCGTCATCGTCATTCCTTCACCAGCTTTTCTTTTTTTCTCTTTCTCTAAGTTAATAAGAGACAAAAATAACAAACATAATATAATAATATAAATATAAGAAAAGCTCTACAATACGACAGTATTTAAAAAAAATTCTTCATGGCTGTTGGTCAATGCAAAGCTGGTGGCTTTTTAGATGGACACAAAACTTTTCACTGATTTATTTATTAATATATTTTTTTTCTGATATCACTTTTTAAAGACAAGGATTAAAAAAAAATTAATTCAATTAAATATTATTAAGCTTCTCAGTTTCACTCCTTGTAAACCGTATCAGTTGATCTTAATTATCGCTAGCAACTTGATATTTGTTTACATTTTTTCCACTCAGTATGCTTATATGATAATCCATGAGCATGATTAGCTCCACCAGAGTGTTTTGTATTGGTGAACTCCAGCTTGCACTCGTCTCTGTAATACCTCACACTGTCAGGCAGTGTTAAAATGCATAACTGCGTCCCACCTGCTTCTGGCACATGCACGTTTTCTCGATAGACTTTATTTATTTCTAAATGACATTCGGCAGCTCCAGATAAATCATAGTCCTCCACCACTCCTCTCGCCTGCTTTTCATTTTAATTGTGAGCTCTTGATGTCAGCTGTTAGTATATTGGTGTGAGTGGCCTATTGATTATTGATTTGCTACCATTGATTGCAATCCCAGGGGACCCTAATCCTTTTTGATTCATTTGAATACCTCTATTCATCTTGAGATCCTCCTCACACCTGGAGTGGCCTGTAGCTTAATGAAAATAGATGGTGGGCCAGCAGCTAGCTGTAGCTCTCACGTCTTTTTGATTTATTATTTTTAATTGATATATTTGCTTTGAAGGTGTGGGCATGCGAATGACAATTGACCCTGTTGTCAGTGTGATTTTACACTGTGCCCAAGGGACCAGCAAGCACTATTTATTTATTTTTTTTCCACAACTCAGTCGATTTTTTGAATCAAAGTTTATCCCTTGTCTTTTTGGTAATCGGAATAAGTTTTGTTGCTTTTTTAAGCCAGTGTTTGAGGAATACTTGGATAAAACTTTCAAAAACCCCTTGTATGAATTCTGTCCTCCAGACAATATTAGGCAATCAAATTAAAACGTTCTTTGTCACACTAAAAGCTTGTGATTCAAATCTTACGGTTTCATGAGACATATTTATCAGATACATGCACAACCCATTCATTTTGTAATGAACTTTTATAACCGTGGTGTGCCCTAAGTGACTTTATTGAACTCTACTTGAAAGGACTGTGAGCTGTTATAGAGTATCAAGCTGCACTATGTGTTATGGATTTTGGACATCTATGTAAAGTTTATATATAAACTTGTAAATCTGGATTTGTTTACTCTGTAATAGTTGGAGATATTACAGAGGATTTATAACCAATGTAGAAGTGAAGTGGAACTGTGAGAGCTTCTCCTGGACTGATCTGTCTCTAACTGAGAGAGATCATCACAGACATAGACAAGTGAGAGAGAGAGAGAGAGAGAAAGAGAGAGGGAGAGGGCCATACCCCTTGTGAATTAGACACAAACGCATCTGGGTATTACGTTTAATACTGGCCATGGCAGCAGCGAGTGAAATAATGTGGTGTTTAAGCGCTCATTGATTTTAGAATTAAAAAGTTAGTTTGCAAAGATTTACTGTGGGGAGTTCAATGGCTGAGCTCTTTATCAGTGCAGCAAATGGCTGGTTATACGCTGTCCGACAGAGCTACGATTGAGGGATCGATAGATGCGTGATTTACTAACTGGGATACAGCTAATCAATAAGTATAAAAGTAAATGAAATATGCATTACAGAGATTTTATTAGAGGGAGGTAGCAGGCAGAGAATACCAGTCGAGCCATTTATTTTTATACCTATTGATTATACAACATAGAGGCTTCGCTCATGCTCTTGCATCCCCCCCCCTCTTTCCCTCTGCTCAGGTAGTGTGAGTATCAGGTGATTTATGGCTTTTGAGGTCAGGGAATGCACAGGCAGTTAAAAGGTCCCTATCTCAGCACGAGTGAGGTGAGGGGTTTATACGGCTGCCAGAGATGAGCTGCACTCTGGCAGGTATCACACCTCCGTTGTTTTACACATGAGCCTGCATGTACGTAAAAAAAAAAACCTTACACTGTACTCTCTTTACAGTATCTATAACACTATTTGTGAGCATGCAGCAATTTCACAAATACGAATTATACACCTTGTGTGTGTATTTCCTATAACTGTACACACACATATATACACACAGATCAGCTCATCAGTCCCTTCCCCCTCGGCAATAGAGAGGACCTTGACCTTAACTTTACATCACAGTAGACACAGGGGGTCTGCAGCCAGGGTAATTTGTTTATCTGTACCCAGCAGCGACAGAGACACACGGCCCGAGCACCTCCTTTCCCTCCACTGATATTTCTGTTAAAACTCCTGCACTACATCTTACTCTTTCCTGCCTTGAACTGCTACAGTCCCCGGGCTGTTTTTCATTCTTACAATCTGAAGTTGCTTTCTGAATAGATAATTTCAGTATTTCAGAGCGTTTAAAAAAAGCCATGAGCCAATTCCGAGAGTTTTGTTTCAGTTACTCTTGTGTACTAAAGAAGATTGCTGTTTGTATTAAAAATATTCCAAAATATTTTACCATGTCCACATTACACTTGATTAGTTACAAAAGATGATGTTTCTGTGTTTCTTTTTTTGGTAGACAGCGTAGTGCACATCTGGGAGTGCTGTGTGGAGGAGACATCAAGAGGAGGAGGAAAACTGTAGCCTTTCCCAATGCCACTTCAGGTATGGCCCACTGTCAGTCCAGATCATTAGCAAATCCATCTACATTAGCAGAGTATTGCAAAAATAGATACATTTATATTTCTAGGTAGTTTTAAAAGTTGCTTATGCATACATTCTGTCTTCAGGATCATATCAGGAAAAATATTCTTCAATTTGTTGAAATTTTTCCATTAAAATTCAACAAGCTGTCGACTTATCACATAACATTACATATCATACCTTTGCATTTGCTAAGGAGATCCTGAGAAATGCCAAGGAAAGGAATTTTACCAAAAAGAAAAAAAAGTGCAAATGATATGATATCCGAACAGAAAAGACTCTTCAGGCGCTTGCTCTTCATTTAAAACTTTCCGTTGGAATATTAATCTTTTTACTTGACAGTCGACAAGTCAGGACTTGAAGGTTAAAGGTTGCGAGAAACCTTTATATTTAACAGGGAATCAATGTCAAATGGATTTTTGTAAGTCTGAAAAGGATTCTCAGAGCTGCCTATTCTGATTATTATTCTGAAACCATCAAGGACACTAATAACAATGTAGTCGAATGCAGTATAGGTCACTTATGTTACCATTTTGCTAGCTTACATGACAAGGATGTCCTGTGGGTGCAGCTGATATAATTACTATGATAAATGTCCAAAGCTACATAAGCTATTTTAATAATTTTAATCATGGAAATAAAAATACACTCTGACCCTCAATTGATTTGATTAATTATTTAACTGAAGTTATATTTTAATTGCTTTGCTTTGTATCGATTAGAGGTATGATTCAGGTGCAAGTCATCTGACTTTTTGGTTGACAGAACTACTTGTGGGTGCACGGTGGCTTAGTGGTTAGCACGTTCGCCTCACACCTCCAGGTGTTCGATTCCGGGGAGTGTGCGGAGTTTGCATGTTCTCTCCGTGCTGCAGAGGGTACTCCGGTTTCCTCCCCCAGTCCAAAGACATGCATGGTAGGTTGATTGGCGTGTCTAAATTGTCCATAGTGTATGAATGGGTGTGTGAGTGTGTATGTGATTGTGCCCTGCGATGGACTGGCACCCTGTCCAGGGTGTACCCCGCCTTGTGCCCGATGCTTCCTGGGATAGGCTCCAGGTTCCCCGCGACCCTGAAGAAGGAATAAGCGGTAGAAGATGAATGGATGGATGGAGAACTACTTGTTGTGAACTGTGTGACGTGCCTTTCTGAATCTGAAGTTGGTGGAATTTCAGAAGACAGCTGTGTATGAACCTATATGTGTAGTTTGAATTACTGAAGTTTCCAAAAACTTTTTAAATTAGCTGACAGTCTTTATTCTCTTATATAAAAAGTTAAACATTGCTCAGGTGAAATCATCCTATGTACTTTTTGTTTAGAATTTAGCCCTGAATGCCACATGATTTTTGTTCGGTAGTGTACAAGTGTCCACTCACATTTCCTGATTAGATTTGGTAATTTAGATCACACTAGTTATTTCTCAGCTGTCGTACCGGTGGAACTCACTGTACTCACAGTTGTTTCAGACATTAGTAAAGGTGTACCACAAGACTTTGAACTAGAATGTTGATGTTAGAAATGCAGTCGGCAAACTGCAATTTCATTGTTGAACCCTAAACCCGCTATTAATGCATTATTTCAGTAAACCTAATTAGCAAAGTTATAAAGGACTGAGATACTGAAACACACACATTGTTATTTTAAGTAAAACACACACACGCACACACACACACACACACACACACACACACACACAAATACGTTCATGCTTTTAAATTCCTAAGAAGCTGAATTAACAAACAATTAGAGTTAAAAAAAATAAATAAATAACAAATTTTCATGGCCGACGCTTATAGAACTTATAGACCTCAACTTTTAACTCTTTTTTTTTCAGAATTGTGGACACTTGAAATACACAGCTCATTATTATTAACTGTTATTATTACACATTTGATATGCAGCTCTCAGTAGATTTCCTCAAGTCCACAGTTCATTTTGGAACCCCAGTATACATGTGTCCGGAAAATCCCTGACTTTTGCGAGCAGTCCT
The DNA here is from genome assembly GCA_012411365.1 of Ameiurus melas. Taxonomy (NCBI): domain Eukaryota; kingdom Metazoa; phylum Chordata; class Actinopteri; order Siluriformes; family Ictaluridae; genus Ameiurus; species Ameiurus melas. The sequence continues at coordinate 21,759,821 of CM022761.1, forward strand.
AGAAAGAGGAAGATGACGAGATGAAGTGCGGATTGAAAATGGCGCCATTCATGAGCCTCTCATCCATTTGGGCCGACCCACCTGCCTTTTTTCATTAGACTGATGGTTCCTGGGTTCTTGGGCACTGCTTCACAGGATTGAAATCTGAATTGGTTTGTCCGCCTCTTCCCCAAAATCTCCTCTGCCTGCGTCTCTTCCTTGGTGAGCTGTTTGTCATTTAAATAACAAATGCGCCCAGTTTTCTGATTTAGTGAGGGGTGCTGGCCTCTGATGTATATTAATATTGCCACACACTGCACTGTACTAGAGTCCATCATTCATTTGGATAAAAGAGGTGGAATTTAAAAACAGCCACTGCTGTACAGGGATACAGATTGCATCCATTTATTGCACTGAGTGATGGAATGGCCAGCCATTCTGTCCTTCACCTCCCCATGCTACCACGCTGCTTCCCATAAAACTTAAAAAAGCCTCACCCTTGCCCCTTCATCCTCTCTGTGGGGGGGAGACAGAAACCGGGTATTCCTCATTGGCCTTACCTACAAACCTGCGGAAAAAAGGATTAACCTCACTTGAAAAGAGTTTTAAAATGGTTAAAGCACCTTCAAGGTACTTTTGCTAAATAAGTCGTACCTTTTCTCATTGAGGGAAAAAATACTTTTTAAAAAATTCACTTGTCCACTGTTTTTGCCTTTTGTACTGTATTTACATTCAGAGCATTTTAAGATGTCTTATGGCCTAATTGAACACTACGAACCAAAGCTTAGAACTGTTATTTTAAGTATGAGCATCTGCATTGTTAATGGCAAACATCACAATTTAAATCGCGATTCTTTTTCAAGAGTCTTACTATTATTATTATTATTATTATTATTATTATTTTCACTGTTTCTTTTCATATGCCCTTGCTCTGCAGTGTATGTTTATGTCCTGAATGTAGAGTCTGGAATGGGTCTGTTGTGATTTATCATGCAGTGGGTGTCATCCAATGTCAGTGTCTGTGGCTGCATCTGCTCTGTATAAATCTTTACTTTGGCGTCTCACAGGGCCAGCTCTCTCTCTCTGCCTGTATTAGAGTCAGCGAGTGCGGCGCTCGGAAAGATATTGTCTGTTTGATTGTTGAAATGGCAATTACTTTCCTGCTTTTAATTTGTGTTTGTGAATCCTGGCGAGAGATCTAATCAGCTGAGGGCTACAATGTGTGACAGTGTGATTTTCGAGCGTGTGCTTAGCAGTGTTCCTGGGTGACAGGATGAGGTGTCTACCAGGGTTCCTCTGGGTATTGTGCTGCTTGTACCCAGCTGTTGCTCAGGCCCCTCTCTTTACCTCTTTAGCACTTAGCAGACATTGTGTTGAAGCTAGCTGTGAGAGAACTCATCAGACTGTTTGGATTGGACGAGCACTCCACTTTGCAGGTCCAAATTGGCTGCCAGAATCACATCTCACTGTCACTAACCTAACCATACGAATACACTTTTCTCTCAAAGTTCTAAACCAGAAACCATTGCTGTTGGATTGTTTATTACACCTTCTACAACAGAACTGCTGAATTCTCTGTTCGGATTCACCAGAAGCTATAACAGCAGCTTTGAAAGTAGTGCTATAAGGTACACGACAGATATACAGGTGCATCTCAAAATATTAGAATATCGTGGAAAAGTTCATTTCTGCCATAATTTGATTCAAAAAGTGGAACTCTCATATATTCTAGATTCATTACACATAAAGTAAAATATTTCAAGCCTTTAAAAAAAAAAAAATTATTGATTATTACGGCTTACCGCTCATGGAAATCAAAAATCCAGTATCTCAAAATATTAGAATAAAGAATTTATAATACAGAAATGTTGACCTGAGAAGATCTCTAATCAGCTCTAATGAACTCAAAACACATGCAAAGGTTTCCTGAGACTTTAATCTCTGTCTGGTTCAGTACACACGACCACAATCATGGGGAAGATGAAAGTAAATTTTGCATTTCATTTGGAAATCAAGGTCCCAGAGTGTGGAGGAAGAGTGGAGAAGCATTGAATCCACGTTGGTTGAAGTCCAGTGTGAAGTTTCCACAGTCAGTGATGATTTGGGATGCCATGTCTACTGCTGGTGTTGGTCCACTGTGTTTTCTCAAGTGGAGAGTCAATGCAGCGTCTACCAGGAGATTTTAGCGAACTTCATGCTTCAATCTGCTGACAAGATTTATGGAGATGCTGATTTCCTTTTCCAGCAGGACTTAGTACCTGCCCACAGTGCCAAAACTTCTAGTAACTGGTTTGCTGACCATGATATTACTGTGCTTGATTGACCAGCCAACTCGCCTGACACGAACCCCATAGAGAATCTATGAGAGACACCAGACCCAACAATACAGACGAGCTGAAGGCAGATATCAAAACAACCTGGGCTTCCAGAACACCTTAGCAGTGCCACAGGCTGATCGCCTCCATGCCACAACGCATTAATGCAGTAATTTGTGCAAAAGGATTAAAGCCCCGACCAAGAATTGAGTGCATACATTAACATACTTTTCGGAAGATCAACATTTCTGTATTATAAATTCTTTATTCTAATATTTTGTGGTTTCTACATAGAAAGCTGCCTTTTTTTGACTTATTAATTCAAGAAAAAGTTTATAATAAGTTTAATAATAGCTGTTATAATATAAGTGATAACAGGAACTTGCACTTTAGAACATGCCGTGATGGCAACGTATTCAAAAAGGGGGTGGTAATTCATCCACCCAATCATTCATTATTTTCCTATACACCCCATCATATTTATACCTTACATAAACTGTGGTTATGTAAAAATTCCAGTTGCAGTCTGATGATATGCATCAGTAATTTAATATTGATTCATTTAGTGTGTGAAATGATAAATGTCATTTTTGTTCAAAGAAGTTCAAATAAGTAGATTATATGCTTATAGTTATATCTCTAATCTTATATTAGAGATACGAGACTAAATCAGACTATATTCAAACTATTCAATAAGAAAAATTTTTGCATAGAAGACAATAAATGGATTTCATAATTATCTTGTTAATATTACCATTTTAATGATCATTTTAAATTCTGCATTAGACCTGCATTAAATCTATGCTTGTATAGTTTGATGTGTCACTAGAGCATCAGGTTGATATCTTAAAATCCGTGAGTCTCATTAACCCAATAGCAAGGGCGTACCTTTGTGCTGGAATGCAAAGCACCATGCCAGCTTTCATTTCTATTTTTGGGCTACCATTAGAGAGTGTCATCCCTCTCTCTCTGTCTTTCCTGTGCTGCCCTTTTCTACCTTTCCTCCGTCTGTCTGCCTTTACCCTTCTCTCTCAATCCCCTATCTCCATCTCTTCCTTTCCCCCTCTGTCTTTCTCTCTCTCTATATCTCTCTCTCTCTCTCTCACGCACACACGCACACACACCCATGGTGACAGATCACCTGCGTCTGAGGCCCTGGTGTTCTTGCCCGGCGGTCCGGCCCCCTCTCATTAATGCCCACGCTGGTGCGAGGGCCATATGGCAGCGCAAGACAAATAACGCCAGCCCTCAGCCATCACTTCTGCTGACAGAAATGCAGCCCACCGCACTATTTCGCCCTCATCCGCTCCACTCTGCGTGCCTCCTTCTCCTCCTGCGTCCTTCAAAAGCCCACCACTGAGACGCTTAGTGCCTCTCGCCTCTGCTCTTCTCCCCTCTCTCCTCTCTCCTCTCCCCTCCTCTTCTCTCTTTACCCCTCCCCTCCTCCTTTCCTCTATCCTCTCCGTTTCTGTCCTCTCCTCTCCTCCTATCCTGTCATAACTTCCTCCTTTCTACATTTTCTTCTCCTTTCTACTATTCTCCCCTCTTTTCTCACTCTCCTCTCCTTTTCCTTTCCTCTCTCCTCCTGTCCTTTTCTCAGAATTTCTCAATTTTTCCATTCCTTTCCATTTTTCCATTCCTCTCTAATCTCTTCTTCTATCCTTTCCTCTCTTCCTGTCATTCATGTCAGTTCACCATTCATGTCCCTACGTCTCTTCTCTTCTCTATTGCTCTATAATGTCTTCTCGTCTGTCTCATCTCCTCTTTTCTCTATTCTCTCCTCCTCTCCTCTCTTGTCCTCTCCTTTCTTCTTTTCTCACCTCTTCTCTCTCACTCCTTTCTTTTTCTGTCCTCTTCTCTCCTCCTGTCCATTTCTCATTTCTCACTGCTTGTATGTTGGCACACAATGATTCATAAAGCCATTATGAAAACCTGTAATGGTTGACACACATCAACCAGGTCTAGTGGTAAACACTAGCCTTAACGAGTGCTAAAGTACTTTAGAAAGCCACTCAGTCAGGTCTTCTGCATCTTATTCTGATCACACTGCAGGGTGGAGTCAAGTCCTTTACACTTTTATTAACTTACACCCATTGTTTAATTACCTCAGCGTACTTACTTATGTGATCTGGTATGGACAATGTATCTTATGCACTCAGTTGAATTTGGGTGTAAATATTATCACCATGCATTATACATGCTAACCTATAACTCACTCTTTTAATAATGGCTGCTGGTTGAAAATATACACTCTTGATGATGCCGGAGTGTTTAAGCATTTTAGAGCCAGTCAATAGTAATGAAATGACACATTTACTGTTAACCATTTGCTTTATTACAGCATCTATTTTATGAACATTTATGAGAATGAGCAGCCAGGGGGTTCTAACACTGCTACGGCATCAAGTGGTTTTCCATTTGCCAAATCTGTCGTCCTCTCCACTATCTAGTGGATGTTGCTGTGCTATATACAGTAAGCCACACAAAGGGCTAATCATTAAATAGCCATTCAGTCCTATTCATTTAAGTGCATGAATCAGGAGCCTCATTACTGTCAATGTGTAATTAGCTGATTAATAAACATTGGACGGGCAGGACTGCAGGAAGTGGTTGGGAAATAATTGTTTTTTGAGAGGCTGAACACAAGGAGCCATTAAGACATTCAAATGCTTTTATTCCTGCTGAGTCATTACTTTAGAAAAATCCAGTGCTTCTGTTGCGGGAATTGTAACAATGCTGTCTGTGGATTCAAAGTTAAAAATCCTTTTAATTAATGCTGTGCAATATGTGACAAATTCTGTTAGCAAAATCCAAATGCTAAAACATCTAAAGCAAGGCCTGGGTTATAATGAAATACTAATAACTATCAGAATTTAAGAGTCTTGACCTTTTCTTAAATTTTTGAGGGTCAGCAGTTTCTCATGGTTATGTGATTAAGTGTTTGGCTTTGTTTAGGTCAAACACAGCTTACGGTTAGCCATCATTCCCTCCAGAAATATTAATCAATGATCCTGCCTGCCTTCCTTCCCGTGCTGCCTCAGTTTGGAGGGGAAGTCATCTGGAAAGAGGCACAGGCAGATATAATGGGAACTAGCAAAAGCACATGTTAGTGACGGCTGTATTGCTTAATCCTGTGAGACAGCCCAGAGCCACAATGTCAGTTTTAGTTCCCACTTTAGTCGTCTAACCCAGGAGCTCATCTCAAAATGGCTGTGTAACATGAACAAACTTCTGAAGTGACCAACATAGACAGGACACTCTAAATGATGTTTTTATTTCAGAGTGTGCAGGCAGCTATAAGGTTGCGCATTTTGGTTGTTGTGGAATGATAAGTGTTGCATGTATGTAATATTGGAATTCTGGGAAAGATAAGCTATCCATTCTGTCTTTGAAAATAAAATATGGAAATTGTAGTCATTGTGTTTTAACCTGTTTAATCATTGAATGCACACCTCAGGCCCTCATTTTCCCCTTTTACTGTTTATTTTTTAATTTTTTTCAGTTACACCCCAAAGTCATTTCTATTGCGCCTTGTTTGTTTAGAATAGTTTACCAAAACCAAAAGTTTGCTATTTATAAGAATTTTAAGAACACCTATGGCAAAGATGTTTCACCATAACGACATAGATATACTATGTAGCCAAAAGTATGTGGACACCGGTTGCAAACAAACTGTTGCCACAGCTGTCACACAACTGTCTAGCATGCTATAGAATTACAATTTCCCTTCACTGGAATTAGGGAGCCCAAACGGGTTCCAGCGACAATGCCGCTGTGCCACCCAAAGCGAGGTCCATGAAGACATGGTTTGCCAAGGTTGGAGTGGAAGAACTCGTGTGGCGTACACAAAATCCCTGAGCTGAACTCTACTGTACACCTTTTGGATGAACTGGAACGCTGACTGCACCTCAGGCTTCCTTACTTGACGTCAGAGCCGACCTCACTAATGCTCTTGTGGCTGAATGGGTACAAATCCCCAGAGTCATGTTCCAAAACCGAGTGGAAATCACACATGGGTGTAATAGGCAGGTTTCCATATACGTTTGGCTATATAGTGTATCTCATCACCATTATGTGACTGTGACATACCAGAAGCTACAAATATACAGTGCTACACTGTCAGTTGTCATGCCTGTGCACCCAAGACGATCTGGAAATTTTCACAGAAGACTCTTCGTTACTTGTCTTGGGTGTCATGTCAACTTGACAACAAAATTAGCTGAAGCAGGCTTTATGGCAGAAGATGCCAATTGATGAAGCCTAAAATGTAATATTTTAATCATTGTTATAAATGTAATAGTTTGTTTATATTTATGTAGGTTTATGTCAGTCAAGAAGAGCTTATGCAGGTGTCCTGTATAAACACTATCTTTAAGTAATATGGTACAAATATGGCTAGCCTGATAGTATGTAATGGTGGTTGGAAAAACGCCCATGCATTCATTTAAGGGCTAATGTTGCACTTTTTTTTTAATCAGTGTAAATTTGCTCATCAACTGATCTGCTCATGTGCTGGTTGATCTAATTTCCAACAGGATGATATAGTTAAAGATATTTTTCGTTTTACAGTCTACCTCCCATTCCGTAAGGAGGCCAGACGAGAAGAGGCTAACCGATGCTGTGAGACGACTTTCTCTCCTGGAGGAGAATGTGCTCTCCCCTTGCCATCCACTTCACACACACCAGACTTCATCAAACCAGGGACTTCATTCAGCAACCAGAGGGAACACGAGGATGACTGACACACACTCTCACATTGGCTGCCCTCTTCATGGGCACAGCTGCTCAGGGTGCAAAACCTAGACTAGCACTCAGAGAATATTGAAGTGAACAGAAAGAACTCTCTGTGACAAAACTTTCTGGATTAAGTCTTTCCAACCAAGCAACCATCTTGCAGACAAAAAGAAAATGCTAATGCAGTCAATTGGGTCAAGATGTAAGCCCAAGGCAGCTAACCCACCAGTCATCACTCCATTCATACTTATTCCGATTGAGACTGGATTTGCCGCTGTGGCTGTAGAACCGCCCACTGGGTTAGTTTTAAAACTTTTTTTTTTGGTGTGTATGTTACAGAAGTAGATCATCGTGTAGGATCACTAAAGTCAGATTCGTTACGCCGATGCAATGTTCAGAAGATCGACTACTGAAAGTGAAAACACCCAGGTCCCTTATTAACATGAATATGAAATGCTAGAGTGCTCTAAAAACACTCATTAGCACAACAGAGCGAGTGTGTGTTCCTGCACCCTCCGGGGGTCTCCACTCCCTGCTTCACAATCCACATTCAAATGTTCATACATAAAAGTCTGGTGCTTAAACGTGCAGTTTAATTTGAAGTTATTGTTTCGATTGCTGTGGTAAAATGCTGCTGATGAGTAATGAGTCTATTTACGCAGTTTGGGGTCAGTATGAACCAGGCAAGTGATGAGAGCACGAATTAGTGTATTATTATTATTATTATTATTATTATTATTATTAGCATGAATTGTTGTAAATAGTCTGTGGACCATCTGAGAATCCTTCATGAGCTTGTGCTTTTGCTATTGGAATTTAATACCTGTTGCTTGCTGGAACCATTTCTACTTCAGCAATCAGTATAATGAGACTGCGTTTTGCTCCTGTTGACATTTATAAATGGACCAGTGTGGCTGTGTAGACAGCTGTGGGAACTGTAGTGTCCCTTTTTTGCTGTGCGCTTCATCCGTACAACCGGCTGCCTTGAATTGACAGATTGCTTGTTGTATTTCCTTATCGTGATTTTCTCAATCCTCAAAGCTATTGCCTCACCTATCTGTAATTAGTTGTTACCATCACAACATTACCTCATGAGACCCTCTTTCCTTTGCGTGCGTGCGCCCTGAAATGAGTTTCGTCGGTGGGGCAGAAAGTGGGAGTAGGGGGGATAACATGACGCGTGCACCCAGTCAATCACCTCAGCTACAGTTAAGGAATCCAGTGGGCTGATGCTCCTCATATTTCATCCTTGGTAAAGATTACCTGTCGGCCCCAGAGGAGATGTATTGATCTGTTTTCCTTTTTTTCTTCCAGCAATCACCTGACAAAGGCACCTAGGAGTGCAGAAGTGACTGATGCCTGTTCATGTCTCCACCTACTGTGGTAGATTTTTGGGTGGGGATTATGGGGGGTGGGGGATGGGGGGGTTTGGTGCCTACTTAAACCTGAAGATAATGTCAGCGTAAACCCTGCATGAACTTGTGCATCAAGTCATGACCAAAACACTCAGAGCTATTTTACTTAGATGAAATTCAGGTTCTGTTACTCGACAGTCGGCTGCTGTGGTGTAAACAGGAATTCATTTCAGGGGACCATGTGAAAATATGCTAACTAAATATAGGAAATGGGCTAAATAAAAATCACAGCATGTTTTTACAAGTAAATTAATACGTGTAATGCCCTTTTGCATTTTGGGTGGATGCCAGACAGCAGGTGGGTGTATTCAGAATTTGTCATTTTATTGGTAGTCAATAAAATATGATTAAACAAACAAAGGGATGTATTTAACATCTGGTGCTGTTAAATATGGAGGAATCGTAATGATGATTTTGCTGACATTTTATGAGCATCAAAATAATACAATTATTACACAATAAAATGGTATTTGGCACACACACACACACACACACACACACACACACACACACACATATATATATATATATATATATATATATATATATATATATATATATATATATATATATATATATATGTGTGTGTATGTATCTCCACCCATGAAAAAGGAACTGTCATATTTCAAGTGGACTCCTAGGAATAATGTTTTTTTTTTTTTTTTTAAATAGTAAGAAGTGTCTGTATCTGATTATATCTAGTAACAATGTCAAATGGAATTGTGTTAGGGTGTGTTCATAAAGACTGGCGATGATAAAAAAAAAAAAGAAAAACAAAAGAGAAAATATCTGAGTAGTTACATCCGGTCCATAAATGATACAGTATTCAGCCTGAGTGATGTAGGTTATGAAATATCATACTTAACATTATAACAGAATTTGAAAAGAAATAAAATAAAATTCTTTCTATAGGAAAAGACGGTGGTACCACTATTGATAAAAAATAAAAATAAAAAGTACTATTGCATGTCCTACTATAAATGTATTGCGGTGTATACAATGCCGTAGTGTAATAATTATACATGTTTAATTATAATGTTTATTGGATAACAGTTTTGAAATTCTGTAAACCATCTTTACTATCATATGGCACCCACTGGTCATATATTAAAAATTGGATAGGAAATATATCAATTTGGGCTGTATTCAGAGTGGAGTTATGCACATTTAGTGAAGTTTTTATCCCTGAATTGGTATCAAAAGTGATGCGAGAATTACTCATGCAGGGTGAAGTTTGAATAAAACAGAAATGTGGCTCAGTTAAACGTAATACCTTAAACTTAAGCTGTTTTTTTTGTTGTTGTTTTTTTCACAATATCGGATTCACAGCTTGATATAATCAGAATATGTCATGGTGTAATTCATGTATTGGGCTGTAAATGCTCTCAGAGAATTATGACATGCAGATATTAAATACATAATTATGACAGTACACCCAGAAAATCGACTTAAGAAGGCGCATAACCAGACTCCACAAATTTCCCTGTGTAAATATCCATGTAACTGTTGAACATAAACTGTCGACTTTGAATACGGCCCTTACGGTATAAACTTTTCTTTTACTGATGGAATGTTGTGTGGCACACATGAGCAAATCTAGTCACTGTCATCTGGGCAGCTGTTTCATTGTATATTAAATCTTGCACAAATGATAACACGTTACTACAGTATATATGTATTATGGATGAGAACGCATGCATATAAATCTCAGTACACTTGTCATTGTATATCAGTAAGAGCTTATCAGTAGATTTGGAATGAACTGAAGCATTGTAATGAAAAATAAAACATCTGATATGTGATTACATTATTATGTTTTTCCCTGTCATGTTGAATCCTTGTACATTCTCATATAGTACAGTATGCACAGTTTACTGCAGCATTTTTTTTTTTTTACTTCTTTCTTGAGTTGTGTGTGTGTGTCAGACTTTTGAAAAAGTCCCTTCTATGCAGGATCTGAACCGTTAAGTGTTTTTGAGACCTACAGTACACATGAGCTATAAGTCAAACTCCATTCATGTCAGATCTCTTGGTGCTTGCTTCTGTTATAAGGTAAGAGTACATTTTCTGTTCCTCCTAAATTGCCCTGACAGACAAATGACTCCAGGCTTGGGGCCTAAGCTCAATCATTAGGGTGGCATGTGGTTAATATCATATCTTGGACAGCGACTAAAGACACCTTACACCCTTTTTATGTTTGCTGGAAGAGACTGCCGATTACCATTGGTTCAGAGTTACAAATCACATCTTCAGCTGTCTGTCTCTCACTCCGGCTCTTCTCTCTCCCCGCTTTGCTTTTCTCCCTTGAAAGATTGATGGAAAGATGGAGGAAAAATCAATGCTTTGCTGCAGTGGCAGTGAGTGAGCTTTGTCATGTTTAAGAGTACCTGATGTGTAGGAGCGGCTTTTTCCCGACTCGCCTCTGCTGCTGCTACTTCTTGAAAGCCGAGTGAAAGTGGCATGGAGAAACAGACATGACAGAGTGGCTAGCTTTACTTCACTCTAATCTCTGGATCTGTCTCGTTTCCTCTGACACCCTTAACCTTAGTCTTTAGTCCTGTTCTCTCCTGTCTTTACTTGTTGGCGGTTTTGAGTGGGCAGGTTTTCCACAATATGGTAAGTAGGGGCTAGTTGGGTCACAGGGTCCACAGGGGGCAGTTATTGTTTTCAAACCCCCTGTGTGCTTAGCATCAGACACTCCATTTGGAGGGTTGAGATAATTCGCTCTTTAAATAATTCAGCACTTACTTATGCCGTTGAGTTCTGTGAATTACCTAAATGAGTCAAATTTTTATTCTATTGATACTGATAATATTTAGCTTACTGGTTTGTCCGCATCCTTCACTTGCTTATGCATTTTGTTCCTGTTTTAGCTTTTTCACATCACCTTTAAAAAAAATATTAAAAAATCAGATTGCCATCCCTTTTCATTCTGTCTGGCATTCTAATCAGACCACGGTATGTGAGAATGTGAGGTACGCAGGAAGTTGTGCTTTTTGACAGCCAATAAAAACCCCATAATCGCCACAATTCAAGTAGCCTCATTTTTAAAAAAAAAACACTAACTAGTGCCATCACTCAGCTCCAGCTTCCATTTTCTGTCATTTCCTTCTCTCTCCTTTCTTTCATTAATGCCCTTTTTTATTTAATATATAGCCCATGAAAAATGAGAGACTCCTGTCTTGGCATGTAGATATTTTGTTGCTGATGATGCGCGACGAATTTCCATCATAGCTTTGTTTCCAGCGGGCAAGCGCATAATCTTTTACAGCGTGGGGAGGGTGAGCTGCACGTCCATCAATCTACTGCACTTATGGCTGTCGGTGGAGCAGAAGCCCAGGACACCAGCCTACCACACACACACACACACACACCTGGGACATGTGTACATACAGTGGTGTGAAAAAGTGTTTGCCCCCTTCCTCATTTCCTGTTCCTTTGCATGTTTGTCACACTTAAGTGTTTCGGAACATCAAACCAATTTAAACAATAGTCAAGGACAACACAAGTAAACACAAAATGCAATTTGTAAATGAAGGTGTTTATTATTAAAGGTGAAAAAAAATCCAAACCATCATGGCCCTGTGTGAAAAAGTGATTCCGCCCCTCTGTTAAAACATACTATAACTGTGGTTGTCCACACCTGAGTTCAATTTCTCTAGCCACACCCAGGCCGGATTATTGCCACACCTGTTCACAATCAAGGCATCACTTAAATAGGACCTGCTTGACACAGTAAGGTCCACCAGAAGATCCTTAAAAGCTACACATCATGCCGAGACCCAAAGAAATTCAGGAACAATTGAGAAAGAAAGTAATTGAGATCTATCAAAGGGTCTGGAAAGGGTTATAAAGCCATTTCCAAAGCTTTGGGAATCCAGCGAACCACAGTGAGAGCCATTATCCACAAATGGCGAAGACATGGAACAGTGGTGAACCTTCTCAGGAGTGGCCGCCGCCCAAAATTACCCCAAGAGCGGCGACGACTCATCCAAGAGGTCACAAAAGACCCCACAACAACATCCAAAGAACTGCAGGCCTCACTTGCCTCAGTTAAGGTCAGCGTTCATGCCTCCACCATCAGGAAAAGACTGGGCAAAAATGGCCTGCATGGCAGAGTTCCAAGGAGAAAACCACTGCTGAGCAAAAAAAACATCAAAGCTCGTCTCAATTTCTCCACAACACATCTTGATGATCCCCAAGACTTTTGGGACAACATTCTGTGGACCGATGAGACAAAAGTGGAACTCTTTGGAAGGTGTGTGTCCAAGTATATCTGGCGTAGAAGGAACACTGCATTTCATAAAAAGAACATTATACCAACAGTAAAATATGGTGGTGGTAGTGTGATGGTCTGGGGCTGTTTTGCTGCTTCAGGACCTGGAAGACTTGCCGTGATAAAAGGAACTATGAATTCTGCTGTCTACCAAGAGATCCTGAAGGAGAATGTCCGACCATCTGTTCGTGTACTCAAGCTGAAACGAACTTGGGTTCTGCAGCAGGACAATGATCCTAAACACACCAGCAAGTCCACCACCGAATGGCTGAAGAAAAACAAAATGAAGACTTTGGAGTGGCCTAGCCAAAGTCCTGACCTGAATCCTATTGAGATGTTGTGGTATGACCTTAAAAAGGCCGTTCATGCTCGAAAACCCTCTAATGTAACTGAATTAGGACAATTCTGCAAAGATGAGTGGGCCAAAATTCCTCCAGGACGCTGTAAAAGCCTCATTGCACGTTATCGCAAACGCTTGGTTGCAGTTGTTGCTGCTAAGGGTGGCCCAACCAGTTATTAGGTTTAGGGGGCAATCACTTTTTCACACAGGGCCATGATGTCTTTGGATTTTTTTTCACCTTTAATAATAAACACCTTCATTTACAAATTGCATTTTGTGTTTACTTGTGTTGTCCTTGACTATTGTTTAAATTGGTTTAATGTTCCGAAACACTTAAGTGTGACAAACATGCAAAGGAACAGGAAATGAGGAAGGGGGCAAACACTTTTTCACACCACTGTAGCAAGTACCTTGCAAAGGAAATAAATATAAACCATTCATCTTAAAAAACAAACAAACAAACTTTCTTTCTTTTATTCTTTCAGAATCTTACACATACAGTATGCACACATAAGCATTACTTTTTTTTTATCATAAGCATTACGCCTAAATCATTAAGCACAATGCTTATAACACCAAACTCATGTGGATTGTGAAAGCTTACATTTGGAATCAAATTCCAGAAGAGGGGTACTGTACATTCACATATACCACCCATTAGAAGTGTCCTTGCCTGAGTCATGTCCACCATCCGCTGAGGAAACTCAGTGGCTCGGCTAGAATGCTGTTCATACTGCAGAATGTGGGTATTGGTTATTTCTCAGTGGTTGAGAAGTGCTGTGATGGTTTGTAAAGGTGTAATGGAGTGCTGATTGGGAGGCATGAAGGTGCAGTGATGTGGTTTGGCCAGTGACGACTGTAGGTGTAATGTCACTTGAAAGTGTGATGGTGCGGTGGTGTGGTGGTTGAAAGTTGATCTTGTTTACCATTGTGATTTGGAACCCTAACTGCTCACTGCTTCTTTGCGTCCAGGCTTGTTTGGCCCCATTCTCTCTGATGCTCTGGGCTTGATTGACAGTAATGGTTAGTGGCAGGATCAATGGGAGAAAAGAGAAAGAATGTTCTCTCTCTCTATATGTGTGTGTGTGTGTGTGTGTGTGTGTGTGTGTGTGTGTGTGTGTGTGCTGTTCTCACCTGCGGAACAGCGATTGAAAGGTTGCTTTGGCCTGTGAATGAGGTATCGGAGGAAGTCTCTGATGTGTCTGTCACTCAACCTGGCTGTTCTTGTTTCTCTTTCAGACAGCACAGGTAACAGGGGACTAGGATACTAGGATAGAGGGCTTGTCATTTACTATGCCTGTTTCCCAAATACTATCTTAGTAAATGATCATAACCAAGGCAGGTGGATGAATCTGATTTGCTATTTGGTCCAGGCGTATGTGATTTTAGATTTTAGGTATTAATGCATTTTTATTTTTATTTCTGGGATTCAGAATTCAAATGTACATTCATTTCTTGGTAGATTTCTCAAGTAAACCTTATTATTGTTTCCACTAACCATGTGTACAGGTATCCATGACTTCGAAAACACTAGAAGTTCTTTTTCAAGACGATTAAAGGACAGGTTCTTTGTTATTGTCAGGGTTGGTTTTTTAAATTTTTTTTAATGTTTAAATTTTTTTTATCTGTATGCATTAGCACTACATAACATGTAGAATTGAACGTATCAGGCTTTATAAATCTATCCGATCGCATTCCTCAGTGATAGCTAGGAAAACAACCCATCCTTCTGTGGATGTGCCTTTTTAGGGATTAGCTTGTCACAAGTGTTTTTCTTTTCTAAGCAAGATATGTCAGATGCAGGTTGGATAATGTCTTTTCTTATCAATGGCTGAAGGTATGTGGATATGTTTGATGCTATAGCAATGAAGAAGTGCCTGGAAAATCTGGTTCTATATATGAATGAAAAAAGTGTGTGTGTGTGTGGTTAAGTGAGAAAGAAATGCCAAGTAGGGTGTCATGAGAACAACCCTTTTTTAAAATAATTGATCAGTGTGGGATACACATGAAGAAGATGTTAAGGAGAAATGAAGTCATAACAGTGAATGGAGACATTTATTAGGTTGGACGTGGGATCCTCAGAAACATTGAGATTGTTTATTGATTTTTTGGTTTTGGCTGGCTGCTCCTGGACAATCACTCACCCCACCTAGGTTCATCACTCAGTCCAAGAGCACATATAAGATACTTCTGCACCAACATCTCTGGGACTATGGCACCATCCGGAAATGGCTAATTGCCAAATATAAAACCTTTCCTTATTGGTTACACAGAGTCTGAATACATACATGGTAGAATGCTACAACTGTTCCCACCCTCTGAGAGATGTTTTCGTAGTGGAAGAAAAACAATATGCATTGAGCGTGCATGCCTGTATAAGCTTTGAGTTTCACTGTGGTAAACAGGAAGTTGTTTTATGCTCCATTAAGGACTCAGCTCTTCTTCTCTTTGCTTGAATGGACAATTATGTTCTCATCTTTCCAGTAGGTCACAGAAATTGTACTGTACTGATAATGTTCTTAGTCCTCACCTTAGTTGCCCTCTGTGTGTGTGTGTGTGTGTGTGTGTGTTGCAGACAAACATCACATAGAGTATCCAAACAAAATTTCACCATGGCCTCTGCTATATTTGTGCTTTATTAGACGGAGTGTTGAGCTGTAATTGACCGTATTGTCCATTTCCTCTTCTCATCCCATCATGAAATAATTTTCTCTATATTTCTTGGTTGTTTTTTTTTTAATCAGATTTTATAGCCAGTGACGAATCCCTTCACAACAAGAGCCCCACGTTTTAAAACACAGGCCAATGACATTTTATAAATGAAATCTCTCACCTTTGCTCTGCTCCCCATCCTGAGGTACACAACACACACACACACACACACAAACGCACACACACACACACACACAGTGTGATATGAATCTGTCTGTGCTTTATTAGACAGAGCAGTGAGCTGTAACTGACTATTGTCCACAGATGGACTGGAGTCCACACCACTCAAGACCCTGCATAACCCTGCTGACAATACAATCAATAACCACACGCACATTACATGACCCCTCTCACTCTCTCTCTCTCTCTCTCTCTCTCCACACACACACACATACACATACAGTTCTCCCTCATCCATGACTTCACATTTCATTTGACTCTATATATTATCTTCTTGTATGCCTCATCTTTTCTTTTCTCCTCTGGTCTTCTCTTCTGTTTCCGACAGCTACTGAGTGCTGTACTCTTGGCTCTTCTCCCTCAGTAAGTAATGGGCCGGATCTTCAGCAGGCTAAGGAGTGGCGTACAGCACTACGCTCTCAACGTGGACCCTGGGGCCCATAAATGCTAATGCCCTCCACTTGCCTTCCTCATAAAGTCCAATAAAAGAGAGGCATAAATCCTCTCAATTAGCAGTGTCCATCAGGGCCGTTAATTGGAGAGTGGAGACTCGTTGGCAGGTGACCTTGCGTGTCAGAGGTGATGCTAATGGCTGATGGAGATTTGTGAGTGGTTCAGATTGGATTGTGAAGGTGTATTAGTATGGACTAAGTCATACGTATTTCCTTGAAAAACAAACAAACATTGTTTTTAATGTTCAAAACGTATATTTAGTATCTACTTTCTTCCTCTCCAAGAGATTAGAATGCAGCCGAGGCTCGTGTAGGATAGTGTGTCTCTTGAGCAGGTGCTCAGATTGTGATAATCGCCTGTCTTTCAGCAGCTGAAATTTCTCTGTTCAAACAAGAGATGAAGCTTTCATTCCCGCCATCCGCTCGCTCCCTCGCACACCTTTTTCAAAAACATTCAAGTTCAGAGGAAATGAAAGTGAGGCAGAGATTGTAACAGGAAGACGGTAAGAAATAGATAGAGAAAATAGACCCTGTGATCATGCCTCTGCCAACGGTAGCCTCTGCTCATCCTCTTCTCTCAGCAATCTCTCTTCATGTGGATAATTCATCAAGGCTGGGTTAAGCAAGAGCAGAGGGAGCGTTGAGCTGCCCACCACACTGAGAGGACACCGATATCCGTTTCCTCCCCAGCCCAGCTGGAGATAATTCAGTCATCAGACTTTGAACCACAGATAAGCATGTTATAGGATGGGTCCAGTGATGCTCCTTTGTATGTCTGCGTGTGTGCTTGCAGAGTCATAATTCTATATATGTTAAAAACAGGTGCTGAGCATAGCGATTGCGCTTTTGTATTATTCAGCTTTGAGGAATTTGGCAAAATTAACTATGCCTAAATTGTCTAGATAGGCCAACGTCTCTGCATTAGGTCAGAATACAACATGGATCCAAGATGAACTCCTCATAGCGGTAGCTTCCTGTCATGGTTAATCCTGCGCTGATTCACTTTACGTGATCTACCTTTCCCCTGGCACATTTTATGAATGTGAAAACGATGAGAAGACGGCAAGCGGGAGAGGAAATTAATTTGCAATAAACGTCCAGTATAGAGTAGCTTTTGTTTCAGGCTCGTGGCACGTGGTACGGTATACCTGCCAGGTGTTGTGTGCCGTGACCCGCACCCCTGTGCTCCAGGGCAGGCAGGAGGTGATGAAAGACCCCGGGCTAGCCCCATCAAAAGCCCCATTCAGGCAGAGCCATGGGCAGCACACAGGAGGACAGTGTCAGGGCTGGAAACGTGACACCATCTGACAACCGCTCTGCGTGGCTTTGCTCCACAGCTGCTGACAGTCACCAGCGCTGAGAGCACGGACCTGCAGAAACTAGCAATGTGTTAGGAAAGTGAATGGTGCTTGGGCTTGTGGATAATTTGTACCTGTACAGCAAAACCAGTGATGGGGAGAGGAATGTAAATAAATGAAAAAGGAGGAAAACGATAATAGGAGAGAAGAATGAAACAATAAAATGAAGGATCTCAATTGGTTATGTACATTATATGACTGGAGATGGAGCTACAGTGAGACCTTATATATTATAAACTGCAATTTGTTCTGTCCATGGTAGTTTAATACAGAAAAGTGCATATATGCATTTAAACGAGCTTTGGTAATAATTGAAATACAACTTTTATTTTTAACTCAAGTTAAAAGTAGAAATTTACAAATGTTCAGTAAGAAAGTACAAGCATCTGGTTTAAAAAAAAATAAATTAAATTAAAAAAAAATTTTTTTTTTTTATTAAAAAAAAAACAAAAAATTAAAAAAAAAAAAAAAAGCATCTTTTTTTTTTTTTCATTCACCACAACTCAAAATTCTGCTCAGTGTGTTAAATCAGTGCTGGAATGTTCCGTGCTTCAGAGGCGAGATCCCACAGGGTTGCTCACTGTGCCCTGTACCACAGGATGGACTAGTATGCAGGGACACAGTGCTTTGATCATGGCTGCCCCCCTGTGTAGCGGATTCTCTCCCTAATCTCCTCAGCACGTGCTTCCCCACACTTCCAGCACGTTTCCCGAGCCGTCCCGTGGCTCTCTATACCTCCAGCATAGCCGTACCACCTGACTGTGCATATACAAATCACCGAGCCTTGTTAGCATAGTTTAGTGAAGATGTCAGCTTTATGAGGCCTGGGCCACACAGCCTGCACGCACTGGTGATATGTGTGTGTGCGTGTGTGTGTGTGTGTGTGAGCAGAAGGGCATGACCCATGTTTGGGGGTGTTGAGGCATATCTTTGTGTGTGTGTGTGTCGGGGGGGGGGGTTTGGTACACACAAAAGCTTCTGACACACACTGTAAATTTAGGGATGCGACATGGGCCCCATGGAATAAAATAACAGCCTGAGTCTTCATATAGGCTTTTTGCTTTAGTGATTTAATAAGGTGGGGAGAGGGAGCCATAACATATGCAGACAGAATGAAAATAGGATAAATGAATCTGCCTCAAAACCAGAAGATTCATTTGCCTGAGAGCAGACCCAGTTTACCTCTGCATGTATTTTTCGAATGAAATGTTTCTATTCTCATAAGTCTTAGCTGTACTGAAAAAAAAAGAAAAGAAATCAAACGTCCATATCTGAACACAAGGACTTTCTTTGATTGCAGCAGGGCAGCCAGCACACATTAATAGCCATCACATTGGTTTCTCTCTGTGTCTTGTTGTGATCATTAGTTTGTTAATCCAATTTCCCTTTCTGGTGATTGAAGGCCGCTCGCTGCTCTTACTTTATAACGCAGATAAATCTGCAGCCTGTCGTCCGAGGAAATGTAATCTGTCACGCGTCAGCCCCGCACTCGCTCACCTGATGGTGGCTAATGATGATGTCGAAGGGCAGTGGTGCTGCTCGCCTCTCCGCAGCCTTTGTTTGCCTTTACCAACACCTGATGCTGAATTCATTAATCGCTTACAATTATCTCTCAGCATAGCCGTGCCAGTTGAGCTCCTTAAAGAGAATTATGGGCCATTAAGAAGCAGGGAGGGACTCTATTAGGGCTGACCTTTTCCTTTACATTACTGATATTTGAGATTTCATTCTGAATTCAATGAAAACTTCATTTTTATTCTTATAGCACAGGCCTTTTTAGTTGCCACATTAAAATGGGGGTGCTCTTCTGCCTGGAGGTCATTAATTATGATCTTTATAAATTAAATTAAGAAGATGTCAGTGCTTTTTTTGCTCACAAGTGAGCGAGTGGGCAGATATTTCCAGTAGCGCGCAGTGTCCATACTGGGATGAGAGAGAGACTTTTCCAAAACCAGATTTAATCTGGTATTAAGGTAATCCGTTAGATATGTAAGTGTTAGTACATATATACTCTACTCTATACTCTACTACTAAGTTTTAAGGCTCACTTCTTTAAGTGGGAAGGGAATATTTCCCAAACCAATGTATTATGCATGTAGCATAAGCATATGCATATGCATATTTATACAGTATGTTAGGCTACTAGATGACAGTCATGTTATTTAAAGATAACTTAGAGAACTTTGAAGCTTTTAAACGGCTGACTGAGAATATGTGGTGATTTTTGAGAGGAAACCTCTTTCACAGAAGCTTCTGTGGACATATGATACACCACCTCACAGATGCTTTCTCTTATTAATAACTATCACTCTCTCTTTCTCACCAACTAACAAACAACACACACACACACACACACACACACACACACACACATGCTCTTCCTCCAGAAGCCTGACTTGCATGCATTTATTTATTCGTTATATTTCCTAATTCAGTTTGACGAATGAGTGACAGGTTGACACCTCATTCGGCAAGATTAATAGAACGACACAATATTTACGTCGCCGAGACAGCCAATTATCCCACCATCTATCACCAAGATTATCTTTCTGATTGAAAACTACTCGTCCATGTAATCGGAATTATTTGGAATTAGGAGGGAATTTATGGCTTCTTGTGTCGCGTTTTCTGGCCGGTGGTAAATTAGAAATATTAGATACATAAAAGAACGTGCAGGGATGGAAGTGTATAATCCACACAAATGAATGTCATTTGTTTTTATTTCATTTTATTCCAGTAAAGATACAGTATGTTCTGGGAAAAACCTGGTGTGTGACAGTTTATACACATTAGAGTTTGAATGGTGTGAGTATAAACTGAGGGCATAAGACAATCACAGAAAAGAAAACAACAAAGCAGTAATAATTATTAATCCTAAAGAACTGGGATTTTATTAGTTTAGTGATGGGATATAACACACTCATTCCCTATCCATGGAAAATTTCATTGAAATAATGAATAGCTATATATAGTGTTTCGCCTCTTATGCCTCACACGCTGTTTGCTGAACATCTGTTTAGCAAAAATGATCAAATCGTGCATGCCACATTATTAGGAACACCAGACTAATACCAGGTTTTATTGTACATATAAAGGGATGCATGTGGTCAGTGACAATATCCAGGTTGTGGAATTCAAACAATGCTTTTGGATTAACAGGCCCAATGTGTGCCAAGAAGACACTCCCCAAAACATTACACCACTACCACCAACCTGGCTTATCAACCAACACAAGGCAGGTTAGATCCATGGATTCATGCTGTTGCTTTAAAGAGTGTTTACTTCAGTTAATATGGCCTTCCTATCAGCTCGAACCGGTCTGGCCATTCTCCTCTTACTTCTCTCATTAAAAAGGCATTTTTCTGTGCATAGAACTGCTCCTGACTGGATGGTTTTGTTTTTCTCACCATTCTTTGCTAACATTAGAGGCCTCGGTGTATGAAACTCCCAGAGCAGCATTTTGTTAGATATTCAAACCAGCCTGTCTGGCACCAACAAGCATGTCAGTGAGATCACTGAAATTTTCCCCATTGTGAGGTTTGATGTGAACA
Source organism: Ameiurus melas (assembly GCA_012411365.1). Lineage (NCBI taxonomy): Eukaryota > Metazoa > Chordata > Actinopteri > Siluriformes > Ictaluridae > Ameiurus > Ameiurus melas. The sequence goes on from CM022761.1 coordinate 21,781,133, forward strand.
TTAAATGAAGCTTTTGACCTGTATCTGCATGATTGTATGTTTTGCACTGCTGCCACATGATTGGCTGCTTTGAAAAATACATGAATCAGCAGGTGTACAGGCTTTCCCAATAATATGGCTGATGAGAGCATAGTCTATGAATAAATTATCCAGTTACATACTGTATTGTTCTACTAAGTTTTTCATTTGTGATATTTTGATGATCTTTTAAAACTTTCTCTGGACTCCACTTCACTATCGTGTTGTAAAGTGCTATTGGTTGAGGGACTATAAGGGCATTTCATTGAATTACCTTGCATGACTGATCAATAATAGCAAATAAAAAACAACTGATGATATGGCTGACTGCAAAGAGAGGTGCCTGTATTTCACTATTAGGTGAATTGCTTCTTCTTACCTTGTCTTTTATAATGAAATTTGAATCATGACGTTTGATCCTCTTATCCTCTCTGGCACCGAAAAGCTTTCGGGTGAAGCGAACCTTGCTTTTAAAAATAGTGAAAATTGTCACATCTAAGCATGTTGGTGTCGTTTAATATCATTGGCAGAGATGCATTCAGACTTGTAAACAGGATTAGCCTGTCCTGATATAGAGCTTTCACAACTAGCTTGTTTATTTTTATCCTCTTATTAGTCGAGCTGTATCCTTAAAGGGTGCCAAAATTATCCTGTAAATTGCTGACAATGAAAAATGAAAGGTCTCTCGCGGTTATTATAAGCAATCTGTCTGCGTTGTGCTACAATGTGACTGCTGTGCTTGCGATACCGGTGGGGGTGACCTGAGAGGGGGTGGGTGGGGGGTCGATCTCCTCACTCTCTGTACACAGTGGTCATAATTGACTAACGTGTTTCTGTAAAAAAAAAAAAAAAGTCTCACTGAACTGATACAGTACTGAATGAATGACGTATTTTGTAGGCCAACCTGGAAGTTAGCATCACCCTGGTTCCCTCCAATAGGATTTTTCCATTAGCCTTTAGATTATTGCTGAAAATATGCTCTGTGACCAAAGGTTTATGATTCTTACATGCTTTTTAATCAAGATAATCTTCCCAAATGAACATAGCTTTTATGAATTCCATCCATCCATCTTCTACCAATTACTCCTTTTCAGGTCACAGGGAACCTGGAGCCTATCCCATGGAGCATCAGGCACAAGGCAGGATACACCCTGGACAGGGTTCCTATCCATTGCAGGGCACAATCACATACACACTCACACAACCAGCGCCCCAGCTTTTATGAATTTTGAAGCCTAAATACAATCACCAGAAGTGAAAAGATAGAAAAAGTTAGACTATAGGAAGAAGTTAGGCTATAAGCGAACCACACCTCGGTTGCATGACTTCAACTTCACCACCACTAAGCTTCTGACAACACTTTCAATCTTTATTTAAAAACCACTACAATTGGAAAATACTATAAATTAATATCATCTACAAGTTTAAAACTCCATATACAACTTTAAAGCTTGCAGAAGTGTGAGTATGTTCGGCGTGATGACGTTTAATGTCCTCCGACAACATCTGTAGTCCCATTTAGCCACTTGTTAGCAACCGTCTTTTTCAAGACACATAAAAGCTTTCATTAAAAATTAGTGGGGTATTACTCATATATTTTATGTTATAGAATAAAACGTAAAAAATAAAAATAAAAAAATGAAACGTGTCAAAATGTATTAACTAGAGACATCATTTCAAACCTTTAACCAGAAACCCATTCAGAAAACCCAATGACTTCTCGCCGACGGAACTTGAAGTGTTCATTTCCGGCCTTTAGGACTCATTCCTGCACCACTCTAAGAAAAATAGACAAACTCAATAAAATTGCGTGTTTATTTAATTTGCTGTACAGAAATCAAACATCACCTAAGAAAGTTAATCCTCTTAAAGTTAGCGTCTTGCAAGGAAGCTCTGCTACCATTGGTATGTGTGTGTGTGTGTGTGTGTGAATGGGTGAATGAGACACAGTGTTAAGCACTTTGGATAAAAGCGCTATATAAGTGAAGACCATTTACCATTTACGAATGTAACTAGAGGTGAAATTACTCACCTTACATTCATGAATAAAAGCTACTTCAGCAAAGGTGATAAAATAGATTGTGATCCTTATGTACTTTCCTCTGAACTGCTGATTCGACATTAACTGACAGCAGCACAACAAGTTTGTGTTCCTTAAACACAACCCCTCTTCCTATTCTAGAGCGATTCTCAAATAATTTAAGAGCACAGAAGCCTACCAGGTCTTTATGTCAGAGAGTAACATCAGGAAGTGAAAAAAAAAACCCAACTCTCTCAATATGTGTCTCAGACACAACAACTTTGATACAGTCAGGCTCCTTTTTGATACAGTCAGGCCCTCAAAACGGCAGTGATTTCACAGTATGATGCTACAGGAAATGTAAGGATATAGTGCTCTATACAATATACAGTAAGTGGAGGTACAATTTCAAACAGTTTCAGACTTTACTAACATTATCTAGCATTTGCTCTCGCTCTTGGTCTTATATCAGAATTGTGTAGATTGGGCTTGCTATGTAGCTTTACTTTCTTGACTGTGGAAGCTAAAGGTAGCTTAAGTTACTTTTCATAGTTAGTTAGGTTAAATTAACCTGGGATTCAGTTTCAAAAGACTTTTCATGCAAAGCAAACAGAACAAATAGTGGAGATCCTAATTTACCTATTTATACTCTTCTAACTGCTTCATTCTCTCTCTCTCTCTCTCTCTCTCTCTCTCTCTCACACACACACACACACACACACACACACAAACAAAAATCAAAAAGCAGCAATTTATGTGTGTGTGCAAATTTAAATCGTGCAAAAACGTCAAGTAGTGGACGCTTGGGTAGTTATTTCATTCTATAAAAATGTCTGTGGTTAATTAACAGTTCATTTTGCAGAGTGTAGACTCATACTGTCTTTCAGTTGATGTTTACTTGGTTTATACATGCAGGTAATTTACATGATAATCCTCACCTCAGTTCATATATAGCACTGATGGAGACTCACTACATTGTTAGTCCTCTCAGCTCACCACGGGACGACATTAAGAGTTTCCCCACATGTCTTGGTTTGCCCTCTTCTTGCCCTGAGTGACATTTGTATTCTGACTGGCCACGTGGCTGCGGCGGCTGTTGAGGCTGAGAGACGCTGCTAAAGCGTTGCATATGTAAATGGTGTGGGCTGTGCGAGGTGGCACAATCTCCCGGCTTGCTGAATGAAGGCTTCCTGCAGCGTGTAACTGAGACTTCCTGGTGTGGTTGCCACATTGAGGTCACGACCCCAGAACATGGCACAGACTCACGGTCCTGTCTGCCTGTCTGCTGAGAGGAGTCGGGAAAAGAGACGAGGGGGGGGGGGGGGATGATGGGAGGAAGAGTTGTTTTACTTATTCTCACTTGTTTCTGATGGGAGAGAAAAGGGGGAGAGAAAAAATAACCTAGTATGAGAAGGTTCTGCATTATCGCTGTGATTTATATCACTGTTCCAAAGCATAATGATGCATGGAAATTATGGAAATAAATCTCAGAAGTTCTATGATGTGTATTTATATAAGATATAAAATACTGGAAGAGCCTGATTGAAAAACAATTAAAGGTTACGTTTAAGATTGTTTTACACTGGTGAGTTACCCTTAACATGCACTCTAGTGGATTAGTGGATGTGAAATGTTCGCACCTACTCTTTCTTTACAAAGCTCAAAGTGATGTCTCAATTGGTCAATGCCTACAATGCATGCTGGCAGTATGGGGGAAAAAAAATTCAATCATCAATTATGTTGCACGGGCATCCCTTACTGTGTCGAGTCTGCTCTGTGCATCAGAATGTGGCCCGAACGATTACTTCTAAGTGTTAAGTTGTAGGAATTTTTCTCTTTTTCATCTCGTAGCCTGGGGAATCTCAGTGGGTAGGAGTCTCATTTCCTCATCAAACACTAGGCGAGTGATTTGGAATATTTATGAGGGCTCCAATTTAAGTTAAACATTTAACAAAAAGCATCCGATTAAAATTATACTCCTGACAGAGTTAATGTCCCTGTAGGGGAGGGGGGCCTGGGGTAAAAAAAAAAAAAAAACTAATATGAAGCTGGAGACAGGTTGAATTAAAGCAGGGTTTTAGGAAGAGAAGCAGTTCTTCGCTGTTATCTTTATCATTACAGATATAGAAGATGTTAATGAGTTACTATCAGTGTAAATTGCTTGATAAATGTAACCCTTAAAATGATTCAAATCTTTTTCATTTAATGGTGTTTGGACGGTCAGATGGTATCTCGCTGAAGGGAATGTGACTTCATGATAAGATCAGAGCACAAATTAATCATCATCCTGTTTAGAAATAACTGGCTTGCATTAGTATGTAGAGGAAGCACATCATGTCAAAAACTAGGGCTGAGATTTTTAAAACACTATATAGCTCCAGTCATTTCTCTTCATCATTTTTGTACTGTGAGTGGGGATACTGTAGCACTTGTGACTTATGTTTGCTCCAGTTTGAACACCCCGGCCTGGGGGAATTCTCTGGCTCTATTAACCAGGTAAGCGAAAGCGCAATCCAGCTGGTTTGATCACCAGGAAGACAGATGTGCACTTTGGCCAGAGTGTGGGATACATAAATAACAACAGCATGACTTGAGACTTTGTTATGTAAGGAATAAAACCCAATGGGGCATGCTGTTAGAGGAAAATAATCAACAGCAGCACATCCTGAAGTGTTTTATGGCTTTATTACTTTTATGACTATTGTACTAGAGCAATTTGCCAGTGATTAATTTTTTAAAATGTATTAAAGAACAACATCCATCCATCCATTTATTTTCCATACTGCTTATCCTACACAAGGTCATGGGGAGCCTGGAGCCTATCCCGGGTATCTTGGGGGACAACGCTGGACGGGGGGCCAACGCATCGCAGGGCACTATGGACAATTTGGTAGTGTGAATCAGTCTACAATGCATGTCTTTGGACTGGGGGAGGAAGCTGTGGTAACCGCTAAGCCGCCATGCCCCCCTAAACAGCAACATCATACTTTTTATCAGTTTATAGTTACATATATTTTTACAGATGGTCTGCGAAACAAGTCAGTTTGTGTTATCGTTAATGGTACAGCTACAAATTGTCAGTCTCTCTCTCTCTCTCTCTCTCTCTCTCTCTCTCTCTCTTACTCATTCTTGTCATGTTACTGAGAAACCATAAATTCAAACTCCTCATGTCATGAGGACTCTCCATTGGCCAAAAACATAATGACTGTTACAAATTGCTGACAGTGGAGACTCCTTCCAAAAATAAAAATCTCCCTACCATCATTGATAAGCTTCAGCATATCAAATATGATATGTTTATTGTGGAGTGTCTACCCCACACGCTTCTGTACACTGTTACTATCGAAACTCTAACGCACATGAATGAACACATTCATATAAATTCGTCATTAATAGAAAATTAATCAACACCTTCTGATCAGTTCCAATCAGCTGTTTAGAATTAGAATTAGTGGTATAAGAGATAATCATGTGTGATGGAGGGCAGAGAAATTTCCACACTTCCAGCTACGAGGCATGGATCTGTGAAGGCGTAGGTTGAATTCTAAATACACAGAACTATAATCAATCAGAATTCAAAGTGAAAATTTTACAACGTAGTTGCATTGAGCACTGATTTTACAAGAAGTTTAACCTCTTTTAGGAACAGGGATACATCTACTATACTGTCAGTTATAAAAGAGAAATGCTGTGCTGTTGTTGGAATAAACTCAGTGTGCTCTGGATTCTCCTCACAGAAGGAGTTCACCTTGTGTTTGTATTGAGTGTGTGTGTGTGAGAGGGTGTGTGTGTGTGTGTGTGTGTGTGTTTGCGTGTGGGTGCATGTGTGTGAGAGAGAGAGAGCCTTCAGGGCACTGACTGATGCCTACTCCACTCTTCTATAGCCTCAGGGCATCATATGCTGCCCGCTATGGCTCTTGACCTGAATTGTGTATGAGTGTGCCTGTGTGTGTGTGTGTGTGTGTGTGTGTGTGTGTGTGTGTGTGTGTGTGTGTCGCAGCATGTTTATCTTCCTTTGCATCAAGTGCAACTCGTCTTCCTTATGACACAGATTTGTCAGTTCCCCATTGCACCTCCTGAGAGACAACTTACTGCAGTTTCTCTGACTATACACTCACGCCAACACAATCATGCTGCACTAGTAAACGTTGTTTATGCTGTGCTTCCTGCTGGAGAATCACACACACGCGTAGTGTGGATACGGTTTGCTGGAGGGTCGAGGATGTTGTTGTGTTTCATGCAAGAATATGACTTAAAATTCCTGGAACAACTCATACTCTGAATTGTTTGACAACTGGATGTTGTCTCTTGATTTAAATGAAAGACAAGCCAATTGGCCGTCTCCGGCGATATATAGAAGACATATTTTTACATTTACGCTAAATACATCTGTATATAAGAGTTTATAGATGTAGACAAGCATGATTTGTTTTGAGTCCTGACATACTCAGCAATGCCCTGATGTCAAAGTGTCAACACATGCACATAAACAGTAGCGCAACTAGTAAATAAAGAGTAGTTCCAAACTGCTTAGTTACTAACTGACTACTGTAACTACTCACTAGATTTTACAACTAGTTGTAAAGTCATAAAAGAAAAATTTCCATAAATCATATCTTGATACCAGGGGAGCACTGTGGCTTAGTGGTTGGCATATTTACCAGGCATATGACTCCAGGGTTTGGGGTTTAAATCCCGCCCCTGACCTGTGTGCACAGAGTTTGCATGTTCTCCCCGTGCTCCCCGGGAGTTTCCTCTGGGTACCCCGGTTTCCTCCCCCAGTCCAAAGACATGCATTGTAGGCTGACTGGCATCTCTAAATTGCTGTAGTGTGTGAATGTGTGCGTTTGTGCCCTGCGAGGGGTTGTCCAGGGTGTCCACCTTGTGCCCAGAGTTCCCCGAAAGACGCTCCAGGCTCCCTGTGACCCTACAGAAAATGGATGGATAGATCTTAATACCATGACTTTTACCCTGACACAGAAGTGTGTAGAATGAAGCACAAATCAACACAAATGCAGTGATGCTGATTAATCCTCATGATCTACATCTGCTCGGACTTTACGTTTACTTTTACATTTACATTTATGGCATTGGGCCGATGCCCTTATCCAGAGCGACTTACAGAGGTGCTTTAAAGTATAAATACATCCTATAAATACATCCTGATACTGGTTCGCTAGGTCACAGAGTAAGAGTATCAGTCTAACAACTCTATTGGGGAGGTAATATAGTATATAAAAAAAATAAACACACACACAGACAGACAATGAAACAACTTGATTCATTTGTTTATTTATTTAATATTGTTCTAATTTAAGTACTCCATAAAGAACTTCTGCATTTGTGACTCACTTTGCTGTGCATGCTAAATACGCTATGCAAGTAACATTGAAATCAAATGAAAACATTACATTTAAGACTAGGGTGTGTTTTTTGTTTTGTCTGTTTATTATCATAATTTTTAAGCCTTATTTGCTTGTGTAGTAATCAGTTTATGCAAAACTTTTTTTTCTTCACATTCTGCTGCCTTTTTGGGGAAAATATTTAAAACAGTGTAGCTCAGAGTTATAAATACATGTAAGAACACGTTCTAGCTGGGACAAAATCTTATAAATAGGTTAATAACATGAAGTGAAGGTACTGTTTCAACAAAATATTAATAAAAAATATATAATATATATTTAAAAATTATTTGCAATTTAAAGCTGCATCTGCTTTGACGTTAATGAGAGTTAAAAATGAGTTTATGGCTCAATATCTTAAAATCACTGAATTTTCAGAACCTTTGAATTCCAAAATTCAGTGGTTATTTGTACATTTAGTACATTGTAACTACAATTCATGCATTACTTGGTATATCTTTTAATGGTTTATAACACAAGGTAAAGTGTGACCAGAAAGATTGTAAAGCACATAATAACATGTCCTAATTATGTAACTACCGTATATGCTGGCTTAGATATGTATATGTTGGCTTATATGTATCTTGGCTTATTGGTTCAAACTAAGCCATATGCTCTAAGCCAAATTGGAGGACATCCTTTAGACCAAAATGGCAAGATGAGTAGATTTTAGACCTCTTAGACCCCTGGTGACCTTTTGGCAAGACTGCTGGAGTTGGCCTGCATGGCACAGATGTGATTAGCTGACACGGCGTGTGGGTTTTGCAAGCTGTCCTATTCTGGGACAGGACAGACAGGCTGAAATGGGAATGAAGGTATTGATCCTTTGGCCTGGAGGAAAATGATGCACCACAAGCTATTTTGGTAGTAGAGGAGAATTCGTTGTCTTTGAGTGCATTATGCACTATGACGTAGGTAAGCTCTTGAACACAGCTTTATGAAATTGGCACTGAAACAACATGGCTGCCTTTTCACATGACCTCTGTACCTGCTGATCCAAAATAACTGTTCCCTTTGCCCTGGTGTTGTGAATGAGAGGTAGCTATATTCTTTATCTATTTATACAAACCTTAGCCAGCAAAGTAAGCAGTCCCTGTAGACAGCCGTTGCTATATATGGCATTTTCTTATATGCATGCCATTAACTATGAGCTGTACTACATCTCATCAACCATCAGCCATAGTGACTACGTATGCATTTTCTGAATTTGCTTACTTGTTCCACGTCTTGTTGACTCAAAAATTGGCAATTTTAAGTATTGATGTTAAATAAAGAGTAGAACATTACAGGACAATAAGCAATGGCAGGGTAATGGTATGCCATTATCACCCCAAAGTCGATTATTTTCCAATAACAGCACATCCCGAAGTAGTTTATTGTTCTTACACTACAGCAATTTGACAATAATTACAAGCTTTAATTTATTAAAGAATGACCTGTCTTACTTTTTTTTTAACCATTTATAGTTATGTTTAATGTTATGATACTTTCGTGAGACAAGATAGTTCCTGTTATCACTTGTGTTCTAGCAGTTATAACCCGACATTCCCTCACCAACCTCTCTTTCTTCCCTCTCTTGAAGTTAATAAGACATAAACGCTGCTTGTCGTGTTACTGAGAAACCAGAATGTAAATGTTCTGCCCTGAAGACTCTCTTGTGGTGGGAAACTTATTGACTGTTACGATGCACTGACACCTAAAATTCCTTCCATAAATGTCTCCTAACAGAAACCTTCATGCTAGCAATGATGATATGTTTTTCTTTGTTAAATTGCATGTTTTTGTCAATCTGTTTATAATTAGACTTAGATTACATTGCATGTCTGCCATACAAGTCCTTATGAGTACGTATGTATGAGCTGCTACTATTAGAACAAGCGCATTAATATAAACCTATCATTTAAATTACAATCTCAGAGCCATACTATTACAGAAAATTAATCAACACCATCTGACCATTCAGATTTGAGAATTCAACAATGCTGTGTTATAAGGAGATAATAATTGATAGCTTTTTTTTCTAAATATGGAAACAACCTTATAGGCTTAAAACTACAAATCTCAATATATTTGTCCTCGCACTATGCCTGGTGGTTGACAATGATGAATATTTAGCCAAAAGTTTGTGCTCCATGTAATGATTTTCCTTAATGAAAATGGATTAAGGCAAGAGGGTGTGGTTAATGTGTGTGGAATTGTGGGTTGTGGGCTTGATAGGGTTTACAACACTCTAAAAAGCCATACATGGATCAGTGCACCATTCAGACAAAAAAAAAGCATCTATTTTCCAACACCTACTTTAGACAGTTAAAAGAATATTGCATTACATTTCACAATATCATATTGAAAAATCTGTACATTTTACCAGTGACCTAAGATTATGCACGTGATTAGTCAGTAGTGCGACAGTCCTAGCCAATAGCAGTCGTGTCAACAAGCCGCAGTAATAGCAGATGGCATCATGTGGATTTGAAAAACGATGGCCTCCAACGTGCCTCAGGCTATCCCAGAGGTCTGTGCACCAACCCCCACCCCACCCCCCTCTACATGTGGCTGCCCACCGCAGACATTATCTAGTTAATGGTGTACTAGCTTATTGATATCACACGTGGAGTTTTATGGAGCACATCGACTTTTTCTTCACGTGAATGCCTGAACCTCCACATTCGCATTTAAGCCAATGTAAACACATTCATACACTTTTGAAGGCTTGAACAAACATTGAGTAATGAGTCATGAGAATAACCTGGGCCTGTATGAGCTCATTAGGAAAAAACTTTCCACATTAACACTAGTGTAGCATTTATTTCTCTGTCAAATATCATGTGTTCCCAGGTTATTTATTTAACTTTATACACTATTTCAACCCTTGGGCCTTCATCAAATATTCAGCTCATGAACAGAGGCAAGGTACTAACATTACTTCCTTAAACATATTTTAAATAGAATTATAGTAGTTATACCTTTATCGTCGGGTTTGTGAAGCCATAATGCCTTATACACTTTAGCTGTCAAAGTCTCTACAAACTTTTCCTTATTCATTTGTCTATTTGTGGTTTCCTCTAACTGAATTGCTAACTCCTCTAAGAGGGATTGTATTCAAACGAAGCAGAATACTCATAAAAAAAAGCCTAACCTTAAGCAGAAAAAGAAATACTGACTATACCTTTAATAGTTATAGTTATGATTAATACATCAGATATGGATTACACTGACAGCAGAACAAGTATTGTGAGCAACGTTTTGTGTGTGTTAACTGTGAGAAATAGAGAATGAATTTAGTATTGTTTCATTTTCATCAGGTTTTATGTATATTTGTGTACTCATAACAACGATAATATAGTGGATATCCAGATGTTACTCAGTACTGGATTAACCAGATGCTTTCTGCCTGTAATCTTTCATCATTTAATTTTATCTGAGACTCTATAATCCCAGATTGAAGACCCAGCACTGGCCATACCAGTCAGAGTGGAACTCAGATAGAGAGATAGAGCAGCTTTAATATCCAGCTTGTTCTGTCTCTAATACGCAAGCTGGCAGAATGCTGAATGATGACAGCAAGACCGCTGAGCCTACTGAGGAGAACATGACCCCGAGCCCTGGGCACAGCGCACTCCGCCTGCCTCGCTCCATTCACCATGCTGAATACTATCAGCTCACTCATAACTACTGCATTCAAAAAAAAATAAAATGCAATGAAGAGAAGCAACGTTCAGACTGAGGCCTGTTTTGTGTCAGTTATAACATCAAGATCTATGTAAAGACTGAAATTACTTGTACAGTGAATATGCGTCAGGCTACAGTACATACCTTAAATACTCCTTTTATACAAATATAATGTGACTGCATAGATTAGACAATAATTTCTGTTAGGTTCTTGCACTATGTTCAAAAAATATTGCAAATATTAATGTCCATTACCCATTTCGTTTAAGCATTTACGCACCTTACAATAGAAATAATGTATCTGCAGCTACACTGAAAGCCATTTAACCACTTTAGAGCTGGCTCTGTAATTGGATTTTAACTGCAGAACCTATGAAATGCCCACAGTGACCATCATCTCCACTACTGGATTCTTCCAATACTTTTATGCATCAGGTCCTCGTCTGTATTCCTCTCCCTGTTCAAATGACATGCTTTTTAATCAGGGGCTGTGTAAAATGTCCATATGAATTGCACTCATCAAACCTGGACACACACGCTGAGCAGTCCATTAGCAGGCCAGACAGAAGATTGTCTCTAAAATGAAGTCATTAGTTACGCAAAGCCCACGACCAAGTGCTTGTTTGGATAAATCGGATTGATCTGTCTCTCACGCTGGATGGATATTTTAGCCAAAATGAAATTTAAACGCATGGAGAAAAAAACAACAACAACACACCAGCAAAACAAACAACGGTGAGGACAAGCAGGGGTAATGTGGGTGGGTGGGCGTTTGGATTAGAAGGAGGATGGTGGGCACAGGCAGGGAGGTGGAGGTGCATCAGTCCTCGTCTCAGAGCTGCAGGAGGAGGATTACTCCAGGTTGAGTCGGCAGGGCTGATGATGAGCCACTGACGGAGGCTGCGGTCTGAATGCTCCCAGTTAAAGGAGAAATTACGGGCCGCGGAGAGGGGCTAATAACTGTTATTAACCCCGCGCGGGCGTCGCCTTGGAGAGAGAGCACCACGGTAACGAGGGCCCGCTGTCAGGGCCGTGAGGCGCGTCGTCGAGCCGCTCGCCCCCTAGGAGACGCTAACTTATTAAAATAATGAATTAGCCCAGCAGATTACTGCAGCCTGCGGCAAAGGCAATTATCCCTCTCCAAATCCCTGGACGGGGCTCCCCGGCACAGCCATAAAACAAGCGCTTGCACAGAGCAGCAGTAGAAAGCCACACTCCAATGAAAAAGGCTGTTAATTAGGATCTCTCCCACTGCGGGCAGCCCTTTACTTCAGCCATAACGCAGGCCCACAACAGAACAGTGAAACAGAAGCATTGAGAGAAAGCAGAGGAGTGTGAGATACACCAGTAGGACAAGAGAAAGGGGGAGTCATTGCATGAAGCTGAGGGAGAACACTGTCCCTGGAGACTCTTACAAAATGCTTCTTCAGGTTGTTCTCACAGAGGAACGGTTCTGGGTGTCGAGTAGAACCTTGTCTAAACATGAGCTGGCACTAAGCGAGTCCCTTAACACAATCCATGGCCTAAATGTTATAAATTTTGTCATATTGTATTTTGATGAAACCCAGGAATGCCGTGTACATAAGCATTGATGAAAGATTGACATATCAAAACCTGCAACTGGAATGAAATGAGAAAAAGCAGAGTGATAAAGGGATAGATGTGTGTGTGTGTGTGGTGGGGGTTGTCTGGGGTGCATTGAATAATGTCACTCTCTAGACATAACCAGGGGAAAAAATGCTATAAGTGAACACACAGTATTTGTGTCTGAGTGCATGTGTAAGCATAAATGGCCGTATGAACACACATATGTGTGTGTGAGTAGCCTACAGCCTCCATTCTCAAAATGTCACAAAGTGGTTAAATCTCCCTTGTGTATCGTATGTGCTTTATCATGGTAGTAACTTCTATGTTGTGACTGAAATAAGTCCTTAAGGACTCCACTGCAGTTCTCTGATGGGCTCAAGTCAATTCAATTCAACTCAATTGTATTTGTACAATGCTTCATGGAATGTCCTTCCAAAGGGCGGTTCATGAAATGCCTGAGCGAAGACCTCAGTACTGAATGTTTTGTCTTCCTAGCCCTTGAAGGTGAGAGGGATATCGGTCTAAGAAAGTCAGGCAAGACTAAGTGACGAGTGAAGTAGGCCAGTAGCAACACTGATAAAAGGGTTATGCTGCACACTATGACATATATACACCTATTAATCGTTACAAACGCAAAACATATCACATGTTTGACAGTGAATGAACAAACCAGAGTTCTCATTCTCTATCGTCAACACAAGCAGAAGTTTTGAAGGCTGTGTTCACCTTGTCCTGTATGAAAGTGGAGAATCATGAAGTGTTGCATTACTTGGTGCTTTGTAAAGACAATGCAAACGAGTTCCAACCAGTAATACAGTGCATCTGGAAAGTATTCACAGTGCTTCACTTTTCCCACATTTTGTTATGTTACAGCCTTATTCCAAAATGGATTAACAACATGAAAAAGTTTGTTTGAAATCTTTGCAAATTTATTCAAAATAAAAACAAAAAAAAGCACATTTACATAAGTATTCACAGCCTTTGCCATGACACTCAAAATTGAGCTCAGGTGCATCCTGTTTCCACTCATCATCCTTGAGATGTTTCTACAACTTGATTGAAGTCCACCTGTGCTAAATTCAGTTGATTGGATATGATTTGGAAAGGCACACACCTGTCTATATAAGGTCCCACAGTTAGCAATGCATGTCAGAGCACAAACCAAGCCATGAAGTCCAAGGAATTGTCTGTAGACCTCCGAGACAGGATTGTATCGAGGCACAGATCTGGGGAAGGGTACAGAAACATTTCTGCAGCATTGAAGGTCCCAATGAGCACAGTATCCTCCATCATCCGTAAATGGAAGAAGTCTGGAACCTGCAGGACTCTTCCTAGTGCTGGCCAAACTGATCAATCGGGGGTGAAGGGCCTTAGTCGGGGAGGTGACCATTACCGGATGGTCACTCTGACAGAGCTCCAGCATGTCTCTGTGGAGAGAGGAGAACCTTCCAGAAGCACAACCATCTCTGCAGAACTCCACCAATCAGGCCTGTATGGTAGAGTGGCCAGACGGAAGCCACTCCTTAGTAAATGGCACATGCCCGCCTGGAGATTTCCAAAAGGCACATAAAGGACTCTCAGACCAAAGCTTGAACAAAGATTGATCTCTTTGGCCTGAATGCCAAGCGTCATGTCCTTTTGGAAACCAGGCACCAGTCATCACCCGGTCAATATCATCCCTATAGTGAAGTATGGTGGTGGCAGCATCATTCTGTGGGGATGTTTTTCAGTGGCAGGAACTGGGAGACTAGTCAGGATCATGGGAAAGATGAATACAGCAATGTACAGAGACATCCTTGATGGAAACCTGCTCTGGACCTCAGACTGGGGCGAAGGTTCATCTTCCAACAGGACAACAACCCTAAGCACACAGCCAAGATAACAAAGGAGTGGCTACAGAACAACTCTGTGAATGTCCTTAAGTGGCCCAGCCAGAGGCCAGACTTGAACCTGATTGAACATCTCTGGAGAGATCTGAAAATGACTGTGCACCGACGCTCCCCATCCAACCTGATAGAGCTTGAGCGTTCCTGCTAAGAAGAATGGGAGAAACTGGCCAAAAATAGGTGTGCCAAGCTTGTAGCATCATTCTCAAAAAGACTTGAGGCTGTAATTGGTGCCAAATGTGCTTCAACAGAGCATTGAGCAAAGGCTGTGAATACTTATGTAAATGTGCTTTATTTGTTTTTTATTTTTAATGAATTTGCAAAGATTTCAAACAAACTTCTTTCATGTTGTCATTATGGGGTATTGTTTGTAGAATTTTGAGGAAAATAATGAATTTAATCCATTTTGGAATAAGGCTGGAACATAACAAAATGTGAAAAAAAGTAAAGCGCTGTGAATACTTTCTGGATACACTGTATATAGTAAATATACCAGAATGTACTTTTGTTTTTAAGGGCACATACATTCATGCAGTTATCTAAGCAGCCAATCATGTGGCAGCTGCACAATGCAAAAGAATCCTGCAGATACAAGTCAAGAGCTTCAGTTAATATTCACATCAAATATCAGAATGGAGGAAAGGTGTGATCTCTGTGACTTTGATCATGGCATGGTTGTTGGTTCTAGATAGGCTGGTTTGAGTATGTCATAAACTGCGGATCTCCTCAGATTTTCACACACAGCTAAGTCTCTAGAGTTTACTCAGAATGATACAAAAAAACAAAAACAAATATCAAATGAGCAACGGTTCTGTGAGTAGAAATGCCTTATTGATAAGAAAGGTCAGATGAAAACAGCCAGATTGGTTTGAGCTGCCAGGAAGGATATATAGTAGTAATTCAAATAATCACTTGTTATAACAAGTACAATTGCAGAAAAGCATCTCAGCATGCACAAAACATCTGACTTTTCATGCATGGGCTACAACAGCAGAAGACCACACCAGGTTCCACTCCTGTCAGCCAAGCCAAGAACAGGAATCTGAGGCTATCATGCGCACAGACTCAACTAAACTGGACAGTTGAAGATATCTGAAGAACACCTGGGTTTTTTTTCCAGTCTTCAACTGTCCAGTTTGGGTCAGTCAATACCCATGATAGCCTCAAGTTCTGGTTTTTGGCTGAGAGGAGAGTAAGTTGATGTTGTCTTCTGTTGTAGCTCATTAACCTCATTCAAGAAATAAATAAATATTCATTCATTCATTCATCTTCATAACTGCTTTTTCATGGTCTGGGTCATGGTCTATCCAGAGCCTGTCCTAGGAACCCTGTGATGCCAGTTCATCACAGTATACATAAAAATATGGTATTTTAAATTGAATTGAATGTCAGTAAGTGAATTGGAAGGAACAAATTTATATAAATGTGACTGGAATTACCACACTGCTGTCAGTGTTATAGAAGATCAACTAACACCTTCTGACCAGATTCGAGAATTCAACAATACTGTGATATAATGAAATATACTCCACAATACTGCTACATCATATTTGCTGTTTAGCTACTGGTATTGAAAAATAATAAACTCCGGGTTGGTAAAAGTAACTCTGTGGTAGAGCTGTGGCACAGGTGGTAGAGCAGGTTGTCCACTAATCGTAGGGTTGGTGGTTCGATTCCTGGCCCGGGTGACTCCACGAGTCTGAAGTGTCCTTGGGCAAGACACTGAATCCCAAGTTGCTCCTGATGGCAAGCTAGTGCTTTGCATGGCAGCTCTGCTACCAATGATGTATGGGTGAATGAGACACAGTGTAAGGCGCTTTGGATAAAAGCGCTATATAAGTGCACATTTAACGCTGCTTTGCGTTGGGCTGCATTACACAACCCTGTCACACACACTCCCCTATGTGTTTTACTGAATGAGATTTCTTTATCTAAAGCAGACAGACAGAGCTAATTTTATGTAAATGAAAAGCTGCATTTTTTTTGTCTTAAGATCAGGACGTTTATCACAACAGAACATTAAATATACCACAACATTAAATATAACTATAAACTGATAAAAAAAATACAATATGTTGATTATTAATAGTGGAGGAATAAAACATGCTGTTATGTGCAGGGGCAATGTGGTGGCTTGGCGGTTAAGGCTCTGGGTTACCGATCGGAATGTCGGGGGCCAGCACTGCCAAGCTGCCACTGTTGGGCCCTTGAGCAAGGCCTTTAATACTTTCTGCTCCAAGGGAGCTGTGTCATGACTGACCCTGCGCTCTGACCCGAGCTTCCTGATATGCTGGGGTATGCGAAGAAAAACATTTCACTGTGCTGTAATGTATATGTGAGAAATAAAGACTCATTATCATTATTGGAAAATAATCAACTTTCGATTGGTAAGAGTAACTCCACTTCACACCAGGCTGCATCACATGACCTGTCCTTGATTATTTTCCTAAAACAACACACCTCATTATGTTTTATTCCTTATGACACATACGATTTCCTCTATATGAGTCACAAAATAAAAAAAAAAAGACCTTCTAATACTGTTCAAAGTTCAATCACTTGAAATTAATGATGAGACAAATTATTCAGTTCACTCAATGCTTTCACAGCTCAATTTCCATCCAACACTGTCAGCATTTACATATTATGAATGCAGGTCCAGATTTGCTTATGCATGAACGGCTTGTTTGCACGACCTACAGCTAGGTGAGATTTTGACATGGACATGGCATCAAGATGCATAGCGTAGCGCTTATATGAATCACTATGCTAGCGAACAGAAACAGCAGGCTCATCTCTAGAACTCCTGTAACATGACTGACATTTTCCTACATCTACAATGTACATGTCCATATACAATGACCCTATTAATGTTTCATCCACAATGCTCAAGTGCTCAGAGACAATCTGTGCGATTCCAGTCGCTCCATGCTCTGTGACACACAGACTGCCTGTGAAGAACAATCAAACAGCCCCCTACCCCCCGCTATTTATCACTTTAAGACATTAGCAAGACATGGGGGGGAATATTAACGAGTTCCTTTACCGCCAAGTCCCACACCAGAGGCTCTGCATGGTAACATCCATTTTTAATCAGCGGGGAGATTTAATTCCGTGTGTTTAACACTCCTTTGAGTCCACCGCTGATGCTTATGAATACCTCAAAGACTAGTACGCTGATTGTGTGTGCATTCTCTTGAAGAATTTTGCATTGGAAGATCAGTCAAGCACAACCTGTGTAACTTCAAGAGGTTAGTCAGAGGTAGAATTGGTACTGTCATCTAGTATAGAGATGTCAAACTTCGTCTTAAAGGGCCACAGCACTGTAGAGTTTAGCAATCTACTTCATATAAAACACCACAAAAGCTTAATTAGTCAGATTTGGTGTTTTAGAAGAAGGACGAATGTGGCCCTTCATGACCAGAATTTGACCAGTGGAATTTTCTTGTGGTCTATATTTCTCTATAATTAAGTTGGACTCTTGCAAGCTTTGACCACCACTTGACATACCTTATGTCATGTTCTGTTAAAATCAGACAGTTTCACTCCATTTCATTCATTCATTGTCATTTAGCTTAAATTGATACAACAGAAGACAGAATGAAAACAAATTCATTATATTGTTGAGACCGGAAAGCTACAGGATCTCTGATTCGATCCTGAGATCAGGTTACTTTGTGTGTAGAGTTTTGCAAGTTCTTCCTGTGCCATTGTGGATTTCCTCCAGGTTGTCAAAGCCCTAAAACACGGATTGGTGTTTTGACTAATCTAAATTGTCTCTAGTTCTGAATGTGTATGGATAGTGCTCTGTGATGGACTGGCATCCCATGCAGAGTGTATTCCCGCCTTATGCTCAATATTCCTGGATAGGCCCTGGATCCACTGTGACCCTGACCAGGATACAATGTTTACTGAAGGTAAATGAATAAATGAAACAATGTTTGAGATATTAGCATCAGTGGAGAGACAAAATTGTTGGATTTTCCTCATACCAACTGGCACTGATGAATAATAAATGTTTAAATGTGTCAATCACAGGAATCAGGTTCATTTTTGTTCATATTTACAGTGAGCTTGTCGAAGGACAATGTAGATTCAGTGCAAAATTCAGCTTTCACGTCAGATTAAGTCTAAAGGACCACATTGTTTGGAGGGGAAATGATGCAAATCAGTTAAATTAGGTAAATTCTAAAGGAAGGGATGCTTGAGAAGCTTCTGTAAGCACATATCAATCTCAATCCATCTCAAAGCCACACAAATTAAAAACTAAGAAAGGCATTTTGTGCCCAATGGAAGTTTTCCTTTGGAAACTTTGCATTCCATTAAGAAGCAAATTAAGTACTGGGCCACTGCTCCAACTTCTATTAACCCCCCTTCCAGGACCTCCTCTCATTCTCTCTCACACACACACATGATTAATTTGTGATTTATTAAGTTCCAGTAACAACAGGATTGGCATGATGGAAAGAGTGAGTAAGAGAGAGAGAGAGAGAGAGAGAGAGAGAGAGAGAGAGAGAGAGAGAGAGAGAGAGAGATCTCAAGTCTTTTGTGGGAACCAAATGTCCAAATGATATGAATACAGTTTTGACTTTGCATTACTCACATATAGTAATATACAAGTCTATGGAAACACCCAATAAAAATGGTAACACAACACTAAATGTGTGTGTATGCAAACATTTGCAGAACATAAGAGTTCAAATATGGAAAAAAAAATGCAGAGCCATCGTTCATGTTGATAGCTCAACGCTGCATGTGACATGTTCAGTGACCAGAAGCAGACAGCAAAGGTCAGAGACCAGCAGTCCCTCTGTCTGTTCAGTTTTCTACCCACATCTCTCTCTAACTATTAAGAGAGAACTATATATACAGTATTTCAACCCAAACTCTCATTCATTCGTATTGACATTGTTGGATTTTGCTTATACATGTCTACAAAGTTAGTTGTGCAAACTGTTATGACCTGAAAGAACATGCTATATTATTTTCATTCCTAGCAGTGAAAATGCAAGTCGAGAGTATTTGAATAAAGGAGGAATAATTCACTGTAGTTTACCTAAGGAATAAAACATGACAGGGTATATCGTTATAGATAAATAATCAACAAAGGAGTGGCATCACACCATCACAATGCATAATTTCTCTTATACCACAGCAATTTGATAAAAAGAATGATTTATTTATTTATTAAAGAACGTCACGTCATATATTTAAAATCCATTTATAGCCATGTTTATATATGTTTAATATAGTTATGTTTATAGTATCTTTTTTTTTAATGATAAGATAAAAATGCAGCTTATCATGTTACCAAGAACCTGCAGAGCTCTCTGTCCTGAAGACTGCCATGTGTCATGTGAAAACTTAAAGCTATTAAAGCTAAACTTTACCTCCTGAATATTTCAATGCACTGACACTAGAGACTTCTTCCGAAAATAAACATCACCTCAGAGAAAACTTCACCATATACACAATTACATGGTTTTTGACCTGACGTCTTGTGAATCATTACTATAGAAAAATAACTTATTAGGACAAGCACAATAATATAATAATATGAACCTTGCAGTTAACCTAGTGACAGAGAAGCTGATATAGGATTAATCAACACCATCTGACCAATCCGATTTGAGTTCAACAGCACTGTGGTATAAATACTTTTAACAATTCATTCATTCTTTTCCGTGAGTGATCTACATACTTCTCAGAAATCGTATTACGTGAGTTATTCTGAGTTTAGCTGGCTCCTCTGCATGTGTGCATTTTCAGGCCTCTGAGCTGACACTGGAGCAGATGAAGGTGTGTTGCTTTGTTTTCATCCTCTCTCTCTCTCTCTCTGTGCCCTCAGGGCTGTCTTCTCTTTGCCTGCGTGAAACCTACTGAAACGTCCCCTAATTAGTTTTGCCACTGTTTCATCCCTGTGTTTGAGAGTTGATCTGAGGATTTCTCTCTCTGTTTTCCCCTTTTTTCTCTATCTCTCTACACACGGACCCATTCAAAGTGAAATTTACAACTTAATCAATACTATAAATGTGTTTTATAGAGGCATGGTTTTTAACTCCCACGATCTTACTGACGATAAAGGAACTATCAACTACCAATAGTAGGCAATAATTGCAAAATCACAGTCAAAAGGAGCTGGAAGAATTTGATTGACCATTGCTATTATGCTGAACTGAATCACCTGCATTTCTCTGGCACATTGGGAGTGGATAAAGGTCCCCTCGAGCTACAACTGCAAATGAACCCTTTGTTCAGGACTCTCTGCTGGAAGATAAAAAAAAAGCAACTGATTGGAAAGCAGATAGCTCTGATCAATAAGAGGTGCACTTTCCCACTTTTCTCCCTGGCCCTCTTTCATATCTCCATGCTTTCTTCCGTCCATAAGGGGTCAGGTTGAGGTATATGTGTCTGTTAGGACACTGTTGAGTGGAGGGGAAGGGGGTAACTATGTGGTGGTGTAGGCGGTCTCGAGCCCCTTTATCAATCAGGATTTTAATTATACACATCCCAGCCGACAGCTAGATTAGAAACCAATCGACACTATCGGCCACGAAATCTAATTACTGTTTATTGACAGATAAGGCCAGGCCCCCTTCACTTTCCCAAATAAGATAACCCTTCTATTTTGCCTCTCTTCCACACTCAGAAGCCACCATGCTTACTGTCCATGAAAGGCTTCATAATGAGTAGCTTGTTAGTGCTGAATAAATGGTTTTAACACCAGGCGCTACTTATAGATCAAACACAGCTTGGATACAGCATTAAATGCATCTTAAACAAACAGTTGGTAATTACTCAGTCAAGCTTTTTAGCACAACATTAAAGATCAACTTGGGATACATGCCAGTACATCACGGGGCATCATATGCACACACACATTCACACTTACATTAGGGGCAATTTAAAGTCACTAATCCACCTACCAGTGTGTTGTTTGGGAGGTGGGAGGAAACCGGTGAACCCAGAGGAAACCAAGGCATGGAAAAACATGTGAAAGAGCAAAAGACAGCAAAAGCAATCAGACTTTTTCCTAATGACAGCTATACAATATCCTGAATGAGTCACGTCCTACACATTAGCAGAACTATTTTCTCTTCTTTATTTTCTCAGGTGATTAGAGCATGTTACCTGTGACCACACATGCAAGCAAACACATGAATTGTGCCTAACACATGACATACAGATGTATACTGAGGGAGGCCCATGCACCACAGTGTGTCATTAATGTGTCATACATTAATGAGATTTGAGTGTATTGAAACTCTTATGAAGTTATGTGGATTTTAATCAGACTGTTTGAAAACTCCAGCCTCTGGTGAACATCAATGTCATTACGCCGTCATTAAAATCATTCAAAAATAGAGTGTATAGCAGCATAATATTGCCCATATTGACAGTTTAATTGTAGTTGAGTTGAAAAGCTCCTTTTTTTTGGAGCATTTATGAACTGTTGGCCTGTGGATGCTTCATGGTGTCCTAACACTCGGTGTCTCCAAGGACCAAGGCTCTCTACAGACTTCTGTAATTAACTAACACTCTGTTTACTTCTGTGTATTACTTGACGCTTCACTGTTTTTTGGGGTTGTTTTTTTTTAAGCTGTGAATGTTCCTCAGGTAAATCTGCCTTAAATAATTGGATTATTGTCCTTTCATTTGGCTGTGTGGTAATGGCTCAATGATAAACATTGCAGTGTATGGATTTCCTGTCAGATCCCATGAAGTAGACGTCCTCATTTCGCCTTGGAACCCCACCTCTTGTGTGAAACAGACTCATTTCAGAATGGAGAGAGAGAATGATAGACAGCGAGGGAGAGAAAATGAAATAAGAAAAAGAGAGGATCAAGGATGTGTAAAGGAGGAGGAGGTTATGTGCCATAACTGCACTGCATATCTACTCCAAAGTCCATTCAAAGATTTCAAAAACCACTTAGAGTCTGCTGTCCATTTTTGTTAACCAAGTAACTCTACAGGATGAGGTAAAGTGAAGCTAGATACCACCATGGAGCAAGCCCAGTGAGCTTGAGCGTCTTCCAAATGAAATTTGGAGATGTAGAGGGTTGAGAGGAGTGGGCAGAGGAATGATTTTAGATGAGAGCCTGGTTCTGATTCAGTTTGAGCGCTGCAGAGAAAAATGCTTGAGTTTTGAATTATGCAATGTTCAAAGGTACAAGTTTAGATGAATGCCTGAGTCCTTTTGACCTGAGAACATATTTTACCTGTCTATCCACTCCAAATGTGAGTGACTTTAACTCGGTTTGCCATGATGCCGTAATTCATTTAGGGAGCAGCTTACAACCGCAGAGGAAAAAAAATAGCTAGATACTCTTTTATAAATAAGTCCCATACAAAACCTCTCCGAATGTTGTGTGTGTAGTCTTCAGTCAAAAATGAGTCAGTGAGAATAATGTTATTATTAATGATGTTATAAAAACAAGATGTCCTTAACTGAGACAGCAAATGTTATTAATGTTATTACTATTACAATCCATCTAACAATTGCTTGTATTTTCTCAATTGTAAGTCGCTTTGGATAAAAGCATCTGCTAAATGAATAAATGTAAATGTAAAATCTGTTTACCAGGATTTCACTTCATAACCTATAAGTATTTATATACACCTAGTAATTATAGATAATTTTCTATAAGAATGTGTCATTTAAGGGCAGCACAGCTCTATCCTGAGCTTGGGATTCTGTCGGTGTGGAGTTTCAGTGGATGTTCTCATTCGTGTCCGTGTAGGTTTCCTCTGGGTTCTCCAGTTTCCTCCCCTGTCCGAAAACATGTCAGAAGGTGGGTTGGTTATGCTAAAATTGTCCCTAGGTGTGAAGGAATGTGTGAATGTGTTTGTGTCCTGAAATGGACTGGTGTCTTATTCAGGGTGTGTTCCCACTTCACGTGCAGTGTTCCTAGGATAGGCTCTGGATCCATAGCAATCCTGACCAGGTTAAAGCGGTTATTGAGGATGATGATGATGATGTGCAGTTTACATGGAGGCTAAATAAACTCTGAGAACTAAAGGTAGGGGAGGGTCACTACACTGGGGTCTTTTGGGATCTTTGATACCTTCAGTACGATATATTTTACCTGGCAATGTCAGTGAGAAGGAAAATTATATCTCATATCTGAGAGTGTACTACTACTCCTACTACTACTACTACTACTACTACTACTACTACTACTACTTCTACTACCACTACTACTACTGCTACTAACAACAGTAATAACAATTATTATTATTATTAACATTATCATTTCAACATGAACATGAAAGTCAAATAAAAATGTAAATGCTAAATCACTACTTTATTTCGTAGTACAACCACAAATCCTCGCTTTATGTAAATCCAAACACTCCTTCTTGATTCTTGTGAAACAGTGCTCCCTCTAGTGGAGCTAATCAAATCATTCACTTTTATCCACATGGTGGCTTTTAATGAAATCATTTGTAATGATAATAATAACCGTATTTCTCCTTTGGGTGTAATTCATGCGACTGCACTTGGAGAAGAAGAAACAAGTGCATTCTAAAATAACGATAGTAAATATGTTAGGTTAAAAAAAACCCAAAACAAAACAAAAAAACAACAAATACAATTGCTACTTGGGTAAATGTAAAAGTAGAATAAGAAACACACACACACAAATATATATTATTATTATTATTATTATTATTATTATTATTATTATTATTATTATTATTATTATTTACTCCTGATGATAGAAATACAGATCATTCTGGAGCCTGTGGAATTGAACCCTACGCGCGCGCACCAACCGGCTACTTTCTACACGGAGACCTGAGCCTTCGGACATTTCAAACGAAATGAATTTTTATTCCACTTCGGAGTCCCGAAGTCCCGAAGTTTAGACCAGTGATACACGACACCGTTGCCAAACTCTTAGCTCACCTGGCCTCAGACGCGACGCTAACCGTTATCTCGTGATTTATTCATCGACGGCGGTGTCAAAGCCCGCTCTTTCCCCCAGAACTACGCCATGGTTTAAGATTGGCACAGCCTGTCGTCCTGTCTACTCTAATGTCCTTTTCCTCTTTGGTCAAACTTACACGAAGGACGAACGAAACTATTAGTAATAAAAAATAAAATTAAAAAAATAGGAGGGAAACTGGGGGTTTTTTTTAGAAGAAAGGAGCGGCACGCGCTCGAACTTGAAAGAAACACTGAAGGTTAGTGTTTAGTTTCAACTACTGGAGCAATTAAGGTGTGAGAGAAGTGTGTGCGCGTGGGATGCAGTGAGTCGGGGCTGGAGGAGGAGTACACACACACACACACACACACACACACACACACACACACTTGTACAGCACGAGGAGTCAGTGTGAGAAGGTAAGAGCAGCCTTGGACAGGAGGAAGACATCTCTCTTCCACACACCTGAATGAGGAGCTCGAGAATGGCCCGGATGTGGGAGAAGGTAGAGTACATTCCCTCCACATTTCTCTTCTTTTCTCTCGGTGTACTTTGCTAAGTCGTTTATCAAACTGGTTTATTTATTTGTTTATTTTTGTTGTTGTTGTTTTAGGTGCGTTTTTTTGTTTGTTTGTTTATTTGTTTGTTTTGTTTGAATTGAATTCGATTAGCTCGGCAGTTCGTGCGCGCGCACCGCCTCGGTGACGCGCAGAGAGAAGTTTTGTAGTTGTGCAGATCTCAGAATACACACATTCTTCTCTTCAGAGAGCACTGTCGAGGATTCAGCACACGTGTTACACCTCTTCTTAAACTGCACTGGGTTCATGTCCAAACCAGTAAGACTAGGAGATGATCATACACTCATAATGCACTTAATACAGTCATAATGCACTTAATACAGTCATAATGCACTTAATACAGTCATAATGTACTTAATACAGTCATAATGTACTTAATACACTCATAATGTACTCAATACACTCATAATGTACTCAATACACTCATAATGTACTTAATACACTCATAATGTACTTAATGCTATTTATTTTAGTCTTAATGCTTATTAATTTTGTAATTCAATATTTCTTAAAGTTTTTAAAATATGCGCATGACGTAGAAAATGTAAATGTGAAAGGAACGGAAATGACGCTGTCTATATCTAAATATCTGTTTAGAAATAAAATAAGGCGCGTTAATGATCAGTGTCATGTCACATCAAGCAGGGCAATGATTTCTCTCTCTCTCCCCCCTCTCTCAGTCACTCTCTCCCCCCATTTTCTCTCTCTCTCTCTCACAGTCTCTCTATCTTTCTCTCTCCCCCTCTCTCACTAAGTCTCACTCACTCTCTCTTCCACTCTCTCTCTCCCGCTCTCTCACACACTCTCTCTCTCGCACTCTCTCTTCCACTCTCTCTCCCACTCTCTCACACACTCTCTCTCTCCCACTCTCTCACACACCTCTCTCACACACTCTCTCTCTCCCACTCTCTCACTCTCTCACACACTCTCTCCCACTCTCTCACTCTCTCTCACTCTCTCACTCATTTTCTCACTCACTCTCTCCCTCTCTCACTCCTCACTCACTCCTCACTCACTCACTCCACTCTCTCACTCACACTCTCCCTCTCCATCTCTCTCCCCCTCCTCACTCCTCTCTCTCCTCTCACTCCTTTCTCATCCTCCCTCTCCTCACTCTCTCTCTCCCCCTCTCTCTCTCCCTGTCTGTCTCATTCTCTCTCTCCCTGTCTCTCTCCTTCTCTCTCACACTCCCTCTCTCCCTCCCTCTCTCTTTCTCTCTCCCCCTCTCTCATTCACTCTCTCCCTTCCTCACTCACTAGTAATAGTCTACAGAAGTTACCTTATTTGCATGGGACCTCAGGTATAGTTGTGATGTAGCATTTGACCATGATCATTTAAGAGCACAAAGGAAGAGGAATTGATTTGAGCCTGAATGTGACTGTACACTGACCCCCGTCTGCTCCCTCCTTCGCGTTCTGTCTCCTCACCTCACCAGAAACCTCCAGTGCACGCCATGGCTAAATGTCTCTGGTTAGTGGCTTGGCCTGTGTAGCTTTACACAATTGACCTGATTTTATATTGTACAGAGCAACACAGTAAACACTTTGCTGTGACATCTCTTTGACCGAAACAGTTCATTGTACAATTTCTAGATCTGGACATTCTTGATTTTCAGTTTTCTGTTTTATATTCAGTACATTACATAATTAAAAAAACAAAATTCTGGATTAAGTCTCGACTAAATTTGTATAGTGTTCCAACAAAAAAGAACAGATCAATCACAGTACAATGCAGCAAAAAGCTGTTTAAATACACAAAATTGCAGTTAGTTTAATCTTTTCTATGAAAATAAACTTTTCCTTTGTTTTCTCTCTCGCCAATTCTGTAATTTTCCACACATTATACACTATGTACTGGGCATGTCATGAAATTTTCCTTCATTTGGATTTCTGTCAGATTTCACCAAAATCATACATCTTCTCACTAAATCAGGGATCAATCAATACAAAACGATCTGTCATGCTGTCGAAATGCAATTTATTTCTTTATTTATGAATGACAAAATTAGTGAATAGTCTCGAGTACATGTGTAAGGCAGACTGTATAAAAAAAATGCATGAGAGCGCTTTTTTTGTGGTTGTTCAGGATCCCAAACGCCTGCCACTTCATAAGCATTCCAGAGGGATTCTTCCCTCCCCTTTAACCAAATCAGGTGGATTAAAATCTCGGACGAATGACCTTTAATCCCATGTTTTGCAATTAAATTACAGAATTTCTGAAATATCAGTCATCTACTCCATATGACCCACAGTGTTGATGGATTTAAAAATAGTGCTAATTTCAGCGGTTTTATTAGCAATTTGACATGCGTGTTGGAACACACACACACACACACACACACACACACACACACACACACACATATATATATATATATATATATATATATATATATACACACACACACACACACACACACATATATATATATATATATATATATATATATATATATATATATATATATATATACACACACACACACACATAGACAACAAGAGGACATGTGAGAGTACTGCACTGGAGATGTGTCAGTATGTTAGTATTCTGTGCAGATTTGCGAATGTTTACAGGCAATGTCTGCACCAATCATTTTCTCTGGTTACACGTAATCCTTTGAATTCGAATGTTTCATTTGGGTGCTGTTTCATATTCTCAGACTATGTTAAAGACTTTGAGTTACACTTTATGTTCATATTTTTGATTCCAAGCTATCATCTGCTTCAAACTAGCTGTGATGTCCACCCAAATAAGTGGTGTTTTTTTTATGCAAAGTACATTTGAAGGCCTGCAGCAGACCATTAATGGGGCCTGTGATGATCAATAGGGATTGCATGATGCTTTAGTATTGATTATGGAAACATGAGGAGTTGAATAGGAGAGGACTGGTTTCTCTTAAGGTTATGCTGAACCATCTAATAACATGACAGCGACCCCAACCCCTATAACCCCCGAGCCTTCTGGTATATTCCAGCAGAAAGCAAGCACAGAGAAATAGAAAGCATGCAGCACTTTAGTTGTTAGGACGATCGTGAAATAGACAGACAAACAGTTTCTGAATTCGTCTAGCATGCCTTGGTCACAGCTAATGCTTTATAGGATTTATTCGGTTTGGTTTTGTGGGACGCAGACAGTTACATCTGTTCATATAACCCACTGGCTTTGCCAAAGCTCCTTTTTGGATGATACGGTGTGCCGTTGCTTTTATAAAATGGGATACAGTAACATGGAGACGCTCATCAACTGTGAAATGGTATCTGCATTCCCTGCATAGTTCCAAGGCTTGATCAACAGTGAGACACTGGTGTTTTTGAAGCCGCGGGACACTGAAGACAGGCGAGGATTTTCTGCCGCCTTAGAAGCTGATGGGTGTCCAGTTTGAATTATTACTCGAAACATTTCTCACACTCGCTCTGAAACTTCCACGAGATAGTCACTGTATCATGGTGTGCATGAAAAACTTCACACACGCTCTGATTTATGGCCAGAGCTGAAATACACTGATTATCGATTTGGCAGGTTTTTTTTGTGTTTGTGTGTGTGTGTGTGTGTGTGTGTGTTTCCACCGACCAGTTTGTGGATTTTTATTTTTATTTTCAAATGACCAGTTTTCTACTTTACTTATTTTGCTCAAATTCAGAAATGAATATTGAAATTACTAGAAAGAAATGACGATACAGGCAAATCCACTCTACACTATAAATGACATTTAAACACCAGTAACAAAATATACCAGTCCATACAAAAATAAATAGAATATACAGAGTTGCTTTTCAGTTATAAACTATAAATCTTTGGTTAAATGTGCGGCGAAATAAAGAACAACAACAGCAATATTTATATTTAAGATTTACTATGTAAGTAAACACTAGTGTTTTTTTCTTATTACAGGGAACAGCAGTGCTTTTGTTCAGTCTGGTCATTCGTGATCGGATTAAAACTAGTTGCTTTAATTGTATTTCAACAA
The DNA here is from genome assembly GCA_012411365.1 of Ameiurus melas. NCBI lineage: Eukaryota > Metazoa > Chordata > Actinopteri > Siluriformes > Ictaluridae > Ameiurus > Ameiurus melas. Next base: position 21,810,189 of record CM022761.1, read on the forward strand.
AAATGAACTTCATAGTGCTAAACAAAATATGTATAGAAATGTGAAAATTATTTGTTTTTTTTTGGTTTTCAAAAGTTCAAAAAATGTGTGTATTTGACCGAGCTAACACGGAAGAAATTTTATTTTTGTTTAGGGTTAAGTTTAGCATTCATTTCTAATCATACATTAGCTTATGACTTGATGCAACTGTGTAGCAGGCTATGTGATTGTCGGTGTGGGCATTTAAGACACCCCGTCCCCCCTCCTCTCCCCTCCCGGCTCTTCTCCCCACCCCCTCCCATGTGTTCCCACAGCACTCTCTGTCGCTTTAAGTCCCCCCAGAGCCAGCCAACAGCAGCTGTTCCATATTCATCAAGCCCTTCAGTCTTAAAGAGCCCTATCCCGAGCATGGAAAGAGTCATTTCTCTCTCGCTCTCTCACAGCCACTCCATCTTACTGCTCTCTCCCACCTCTGCTGCGCCTCTCTCACTCTCACTCTCTCTCTCTCTCTCTCTCTCTCCCCCCCACCTTTAGCTCTGCGGCCCCCCCCACCCCTCCCCTCCCCTCGACTCTCTCACATCCTCATCCACACACAGACACATACACACGTGCACACACACTACTAACTAACACACACACGTGCCCTCACCCACAGGCACACACACTTGTACCTGTGCAGACTGGGGGGTGCCGTGCTGCTGGGTGCTTCTTCTTCTTCTTCTTCTTCTTCTTCTTTTTGCCTTTTCTTCTGAAGGTGTCCGTCTCTCCTGTTTTTTTTCGGGGGGGGGGAGGGAGAAGTAGATGTCACTTGTTTCCTCTTTCCTCCTTTTCTGCTTCCTGGAATGATAAAACTGGACTGATGGACGTTTCAGAACTTTGCATCCCTGATCCTCTCAGCTATCATAACCAGTAGGTGCATCTTTCCTCTCTGTCGTTTCTGCTCTGTTTTAACCCACCTCACTCACTGCATTTCCTTTGCCTCTCGTTTTATTTCTCAGCTTTTCTTCAACTTTGTAAAAGTATTTGTTTGGGAACAACTTTTTACAGTCCTTGTAGAGGCTTTATACTTTTATCACACATCCACACACACACACACACAAACACACACGTATTCTCAGTCCTTCTGTTTTGTGGTAAATGAGGCTTGAAGACATTATTAACTACAGGAGAGCAGGTGCTCTGAGCTTGTTCTGTGTAGGACGCAAAGAAATCCATCTCCTGAAAGCCGGTTGTTAGCTCTGTGTGTGTGTGTGTGTGTGTGTGTGTGTGTGGCACTCTGCACATTGTATTAAGTGCGTAGCCAATCAATTAGAGGCTCCTTAGTGTGATTTCCTTTTATTTGTGTGTAAGTGTGTAAACGTGTAAGTGTATGTGTATCAGAAAGAAAAAAGAAGAAAACAATTCTGAAGGTACTTGGTCATGCAGGACAAAAGGAGTGAGTAAAGAATCCAGGAAGCGGCGCTTCGATTCATGCCTGCTGTTAAAGACATGGGAATAAAAGGGAAGAGGCGAGGTTAAACAGATCCCATGCAGATAGGCTCGGCTGGGATTATTTGTTGGTGGAGAGGGAGAGAGGAAAGGATGATAGCGGGGAGATGGGCTCGCTGCGGTGCTGCTCAGGACTCGCTCTCACACTCACACTCTCACACGCTCATGTCTGTCCCGCTACACGCTCCTTAAACTTCTGCTTTTAAACCCCCAGTGCATTCTCAGTTCTCATTCCCATACACTTTTAATATCATTTAAGCATTTAAAAATTTGTTTGTAGTTTTTCTTCTGCACATATTTATTTATTTATTCTGAGGGGGAAGTCTTATTTTTAAAGTATTCACTTGACATTTTCTGTTAAAACGCTTAATACTGAATCAGTTTAATCAGACTTCTATAAATATCTACTCTACATATAAATATTAACTAGCATTTTCTTACCTCCTCTCCTCGTGCGATATTTCTCGTCATTTACAGCCGTCACAAGTGAATTTATTTCTTTATTTCTGTGCTCACCAAGTAATCTCTACATGTACGGATATATATCATGTTGAAAGAACAATCATAAGCCATATTGAAAGCGCACATAATTTAAGACAATAACTCTTTTCATGCTAAAAATCCAATCAGCCAAATGTGTGTGTTGTTGTGGCCGGATTATCATAAAATGATACACACCGTGGCAGCCTGAAAGATTGATACGATTGAAAAGAATAATGGCAAGCAGCACAGCTGAATGAATCATTTTTTTTGTTGTTGCTTTCTGCGACGTGTAGGATTACAGAGACACGGAAGGAATGGAATGAAACAGGGTTAAATTGACAGTGCTGTGCTGCAGGATGGTGTGTGTGTGTGTGTGTGTGTGTGGGCGCGTGTGTGTGTTTTTGGGGAAGTGTGTTTGCCTGGCCGCTGACCACGCTGTGCCCCGGCCGAGCTCGTTAACTCCTTAGCCACGCATATTTTAATCTGCTTTGTAGCACTAAGCAGGATTAGAAAGGTTCAATAGAGCTCTTTTCTAGGTACACACAGGACAGCCTCGACTCAAACCTACACATTCACACACTTCATAAAATTACTCATAAAACTGAGTGTTCTGCATATTTAAATGCTAGAAAATATGTCCGAATGTGCATGTAGGTATAGTTTGGTATTGTGTGTCCCCATATGCCGGTGAAATACAGCATTATTATTATTTTTCATATTTCTATCTATCTATCTATCTATCTATCTATCTATCTATCTATCTATCTATATATATATATATATGATAGATAGATAGATAAAGATATATAGATATATAGATAAATAGATACACATATTTAAATTTCAGTAGTAAATATGTTTAATACAAATTAATGTTAATATTTAATGTATTTGTTATTTTAATATTTAATTAATATAATTTGCCATCTACGTTTCTCAGAAGTGCTGAGAGGAAAATGGTTTTTTGTGGAAAAGCTGCATTGATTTTGCAAAAACATTTTATCAAATACACTGCATTTAAATGTAAAAAATATTTTTTCTTACTCCATCACTTTATTTATACTTTATTTATTTATGTATATATACAACCTATATACACTTTATACTCTTTTACAATCTTATGTCGTCTGTCAGCTTTTTAAAAATTATATTATATTGTTAATGTTAACCTGCTCAATGCATTTATTTTTAATGATGTCGATCATGTTTTAATTGTATAACATGCTCAATAATACAGAGGGAAGAATTTATTTGAATTGTTAAATACAATTTGTAGGTGTCGCTTTTGCTACATGAAAGTGACTGGTAGAAGCTTCTTTAATATGCACACACGCTGATCACACACACACACACACACACACACACACGTGTGTACACTGAAACCATTACAGATAAAGCCGATCCATGGTCCATAATTTCGCGTCCCATTTGATAAAAATCGAGGCGTTGTAATATTGGCTTAGACGCACTCCAGTAAAGCGTTTAGTAATGCAGGATCGAGGTAGTGTGTAATCATTGGCTCACATGGACATTATTAAAACAGTCGTTATTAAAAAATCACATGCAACCATTAAGGGAAATAGTGAAGGGATTTTTTTGTACAAGAAGAGGAGAACATTTTAACTAATTATAAATATTACATTTAGCTTTCCATTCTGTGCTAAATCAGTGAGGTAGCTCAGCATCAAGCTTGTGTTTAGTGTGTGTGTGTGTGTGTGTGTGTGTGTGTGAAGCCTGTGAGTTCGTTTAGGGGCAAAATTAATTAATTTAAATGCTTTTGTTTTGGCAATAATTTGCTTTTTGTGTGTAGATAAGGATTTTAGGTGCCCATGTCTGACGTTGTTCAAAAGTACACCTCAAAGTGATTTATTTCTATATTCAGTGTTGTTATATTTATATTATACACCTCAAAACGATTTATTTCTATATTCAGTGTTGTTATATTTATATTATACACCTCAAAGTGATTTATTTCTATATTCAGTGTTGTTATATTTATATTATACACCTCAAAGTGATTTATTTCTATATTCAGTGTTTTTATATTTATATTATACACCTCGAAGTGATTTATTTCTAGATTCAGTGTTGTTCAATTTATGTTATACACCTTAAAGCGATTTATTTCTAGATTCAGTGTTGTTCAATTTATTTTATACACCTTAAAGCGATTTATTTCTAGATTCAGTGTTGTTCAATTTGTATAATGTCCTACTGCTATAATAGAAAAAGTAAAAAACTAGACAAACTGAACAATACTAGCTAATTGTAAAATTGGGGGAAAAAATAGGCTGATAATCAATCATTTACTTTGTAGGAGATTACGATTCGGAATAATAGAGTAATTGTTTAGTTTTCAGTTTAGGTTTTGAAATATATAATCATCTTTAAATTGTCTAATAAATCGTGTTTAACTGCAGAGATTGATCTCCAGTGAAACGCTGTTGTTCAGCGTGAGTGTGTTGAGTAGGCTATTAGTGTGATCCTGGTGAATTCAGTATAGAGCATATACTGTACAGTGAGCCAGCAGTTTATTCACACGGATAACGTAAATAATACATTCATTAGTATCAGATGTAGAGATATCACTGAGGATTACGCGTGACATTGTTTAGAGCGGCGACGCCAACGAGCGTGAAATGTTTGCGGATCTGGTTTTCTGCTGAACGTAACAGTTGTGTTTGGCCCATGTGGGAATGGTGTTTGTCTGTTACGCTTATTTTTATAGGCTCTTCTTTGTTAAGTTTGCATGCCCGAGTGCAGGAGGCAGCAGCTGGAGGGGACATGTCCCTGTTTATTGCCCCTCTCGAGTTGTTGTAGCGCTTCTTTACCACTCCAAAATCTGGCAATATTGTCCCTTGTCACTTTGAGTTTTTCTTCGCTCTTAGCATTCACAAAGAGCAAGAATGAAAAGAGACAAGACTTTTCTTGTGTGTTCCTCACTTACTGACAAGCCTATCCTGTTTTCTCACTCACGCCCCCCCCCCCCAACACACACACACCCATGTTAGTCTATAGCCGAATGACAGTCCGATTATGTATTTCTGTGGCGAACCTCCATAAGCACTCAATGATGAATTACACTTAAATTTGTTTGACTTCATTCCCGAGTTGGCGCATTGAATGCTTAAAATGCAACATCCCTTCCAGTGCTTTTGCTCTCAATTTTTTTTTCCCACCCTTCGGCTCCTTTTTTATCGTATTAGCTGTAGAGAAAACAAGGCAACGGAATTGTATTAGTGTATCTTAAGTTAAAAGCTCCTTGCTCTTTGACCAAGTGTTTCACTGCTATTGAGTTAATCAGATTTTTGCTGTCTGCGTGGAGATGCTATCGTGGCTAAGCAGAGCAGCCCCCCACTCCGACACTATCCAGATGGGATCGGCTTACGGTAATTTGGTTTCAGAATACATTACCCACACAGGCCTGTGGCTGTGCTCGACCTACCTTTCCCCTAAACCGAGGGGTTTGACGAGTCCAGGCCGCGTGTGTATGAGCCCAAAGCCTTCTGACTGACCTATGGCACAAATCTCTTTCTCACACACTGTACACTTTACACCCTCAGTGGAGTGCTGCTATGAAAGGACATCACAGACAAAATGAGAATTGTTTTTTTTTTTTATGCATTGCTGTCACTCTGTTTCTAAACACATCTCCTTTACCAACAGGGCCTCCTTGTCCCATTCTCTGGCCACTCAGAAGGAGCCCTCTCGCTTCTGGTAAGCCGTGCACAGCACGCTCATTCCTTGCACTGTAAATGAATTGACTTAGTGGTTGTACACCGTGTGGCCCACACGAGAGCTTCGCCTCCCCCCGAGGTTATTTGGGATGTGCTCTGTTTTGACCGTTGCACGCTTGCATTTTGTGTTGCGCATGTTTCAATGCGAGCTTTTGTCTCTTACTCTCTCTCTCTCTCTCTGTCACACACATGCACACAAGCGTTTTTATAGTTCTGTGAAATTTACTTGCGAATTGATACAGCCAGTATTCTTATCCATGGGCATCTCACATCTGTGTGTATGCACGAAGGGTTAGTCGGTTATAACGTGACCTTGTTGAGCTTCTTCTGGTCGAGAGCTCTGCAGTCTCACTCCCTCATTCAGCACTCTCACACCTTGCGGCAGCAACCAAAGAAGCCCTCGTCACCGTCCCCTCTCATTCTCTCGAAGGTTACCTTGGCATCCGAGCCTCGCTGTGACAGTGTGTTTAAAAATAAAGTGGGGTCCATTAGCGCGCTGAGGATAATGTCTGCCTGAGCTGGGGCCAGATCACAGCGCAGTCTGGGGGCCTCGCATCCGCCTGCCTCCACCCGCCCGCAAGCAACCGCTATCACTGACACCGTGCGTCAGCACATCTTCCTGTTGCTCCAACGCCAAGAGGGCAGTCACGATTCACACACACATTCTCACACAGGGGTGAAAAAAAACAACTGTGCGAATGAGTTGAAAATAACGCTGAGTTGAAAAGGAGATTTAGAAATACTTTCTTTTCAAATGAATGGAATGGAAAATAAATTCCATGGCCTCCGAGATGAAATCTAATAAAATCTGACAACAGTCAGAGCCGCACGTACCGCATGTACATGTAAATACGAGTTTCACAGCAACAGTGCGGATCTGTGCAAACCCCTCTGCCTCTGTTTGCATAAGTGACACTGTCAATCCCACAGACATCATGAAAACGATCCTCACCCTGCTTTCTGATTCGCTCCCTAATTAAATGTTTATGGAGGGGAAAATGCTAAGTTCGCCAATTTACACTTTGTGAGGACGAGGGGGACGAACCACAACGTGCGTTGGGTGGCTATGTGAGCATTTATCAGTGAACGTTATTGGTATCGAACGCTCAGCCGTTTGAAGGTTATGTTTCTGAGCAGTAATTGAAATGCAAAATAACATTAGGATCGATGGTTAGCTCTGTTTATTTATGAAATCAATATTGAAACGGTCCGTCACAATACAGGCTCTGATTCTTCCTGACAGCCAAACTGAGTGCACATTGCACCCGGCTCCTGCAGCACAACACGTTCAGCCCCAGCAACACGGCCTGTAAAGCCCACGCTATCATGTCTCTTCACACACAGGCACGCATAGAGACAGAGAGACAACTACAGAAGGAATACTTTGCAGTGAAAGTTCACAGTGGTGTCAGTAGTGTAGTTTGTGATAGCGTGTCGGAAGTGACTGAGAATGAGTAGACTGAAATCTCTTTTTTTTTGTGGTAGCTGTTACTTATCCATAAACTCCATTAATGTAATTATTACTTTACTGTAGAAATGAATGCATACAGTGATGAGTATGTATGCAACATTGATGATGTACTGAGTCAGGATGTGTGGAAAGTTTTCATTATTTTAGACATTTTTGCTTAGCTCCAAAGCCAGTTAAACTAGCTACAAGTCAAATGAATTGGGTTTTCATTGTCCATATTGTCAATTTCTGATAGACAATTCCTCCATATATCTCGTATTACGTTATTTCTCCAGGACTGGCGTGCACCATATAACATGGTAGCACGGTACACTGCCCGGAAAAATAGACAGGAAAATAAATACACAGGATAGTGCATGAAAACTACATTGCAGCAGAACAGAAATAATCATATGAAAATTAAGGGCTTAAGGAGGTTTCCCACTAAGAAACTCACTCTTCTAACTTTTCAAATGCCTAGAAAAGTTAACAAGTGTGTTTGTTTTAATTCAGTCTCAGCATGTTATCTCAACCATCTTAGTACATTATGCAGTTGCTTTTGTTCTTCTGGTGCTGATCTGTGAATGGCAAACAGTGAAAGAGAGTGTATTATAATATAAATCTAATCCTACACCAGCGTTATGCGCGCTGTACTGCTCCTGCATCTGACGCGCGTCAGAGAGTGGAGTCACGCTGGGAACAGCACTGGAAATGTTTTGGCAAATGCACTTGAGTGAAACTGCCAGCCAGCCTGAGTGAGCGAGTGAAGGGCGAGTGAGTGAGTGAGTGAAGGAGTGAGTGAGTGAAGGATTGGGTGAGCGAGTGAAGGAGCAAGTGAGTGAATGAGAGTGAGTGAAGGAGTGAGTGAGTGTGTGAAGGAGTGAGTGAGTGTAGGTGTGAGTGCAGGAGTGAGCGAGTGAGTGAAGTAGTGAGTGAGCGAGTGAAGGAGTGAGCGAGCGAAAGAGTGAGTGAAGGAGTGAGTGGAGGAGTGAGTGAGGGAGGGAGTGAAGGAGTGACCAAGCAAGCGAGAGATTATAGAGTGAGTAAGTGGAGGAGTGAGTGAAGGAGTGAGAGAGGGAGTGAGCAAGGGAGTGAGCAAGGGACTGAGTGAAGAAATGAGTGAGTGAGCGAGTGAGTGAGTAAAGGATTGAGTGAGGGAGTGAGTGTGTGAGGGAGTGAGTGGAGGAGTGAGCGAGTGAGTGAAAGAGTGAGCAATCAAGTGAGTGAAGGAGTGAGTGAGTAAAGGATCGAGTAAGTGAGCGAGCGAGTGAGGGAGTGAGTGGAGGATTGAGTGAGTGAGGGAATGAAGGAGTGAGCGAGTGAAGGAGTGAGTAAGTGAGTAAAGGATTGAGTGAGTGAGCAGGCAAGTGAGTGAGTAAAGGATTGAGTGAGTGAGTGAGTGAAGGAGTGAGTGAGTGAGAGTGTTTGGGCGAGTGAGTGAATGAAAGAGTGATTGGGTGAGTGAAAGAGCAAGCGAGTGAGGGACTGAGGGAGTGAGCGAGTGAGGAAGTGAGCGAGTGACTGAGCAAGGTAGTCAGCGTGTGAGTGAGTGAAGGAGTGAAGGATTGCTTGAGGGAGTGAGTGAAGGTGTGAGTGAAGGAGTGAGGGAGTGGAGGAGTGAGTGAGCAAGTGACTGGGGGAGGGAGTGAATGAGTGAGTGAATAAGTGAAGGTGTGAGTGTATGAAAGAGTGATTGAGGGTGGTTGTGAGTGAAGGAGTGAATAAGCGTGTGGGTGATTGTGTTTGTGAGCGATTGAAGGAGTGAGTGAAGAAGTGAAGGAGTGAGTGAGTGGAGGAGTGATTGAGCGAGTGAGGGAAGGAGTGAGTGTGTGAGTGAAGGAGTGAGTGAGTGAAAGAATGAGTAAGTGAAGGCGTGAGTGAAGGAGTGAGAGAGTGAGTTAAAGAGTGATTAAGGGAGTGAGTGAGTGAAGGAGCGAGTGAGCAAGTAAGGAGTGAGTGACGGAGTGAAGGAGTGAGTGAGTGAGCGAGGGAGTGGGTGAGTGAAGGAGGGAAGGAGTGAGCAAGTGGGTGAGCGAGCGAGAGAGTGAGTTAAAGAGTGATTAAGGGAGTGAGTGAGTGAGTGAAGGTACGAGTGAGCAAGCAAGGAGTGAGTGACGGAGTGAAGGAGTGAGTGAGTGAGCGAGGGAGTGGGTGAGTGAAGGAGGGAAGGGGTGAGCAAGTGGGTGAGCAAGCGAGAGAGTGAGTGAAGGAGTGAGTGAGCGAGTGAGGGAGTGAGGGAGTGAGGGGATGAGTGAGGGAGTGAATGAGTGAGCGAGTGAATGAGTGAGGGAGCGGGAGCGAGTGGGGGAACGGGAGAATGAGTGAGGGAGTGAGTGAGCAAGTGAGGGAATGGGAGAATGAGTGAGGGAGTGAGTGAGTGACTGAATGAGTGAGGGAGTGAGCGAGTGGGGGAACGGGAGCATGAGTGAGGGAATGAGTGAAGGAGTGAGTGAGCGAGTGAATGAGTGAGCGAGCGACTGGATGAGAGCTCTGGTTTACAGCAGCCCCAGCTGTAGCGGTCGTGTGTATTTGAGGTTCAGTATGTACATTTCTGTAGCAGTGCTATAAGGAGATTTTTTGTTAAGATTCAGACTTCAGTGTGTCAGAACAGCTTGGAATTATGGGTATTGTCTGTCAACGAACTCTTGAGTTTATGTTTAAGTGTTTCGTTTGTTTAAGGCACAACTTTTATTACAGTTAAAAACATAAGAATTGAACGTGTTGAGGACTGGGAGATGTGAGAGTAGGATACGGAGATATAGTTGAGTATGATAGTTGTAGTTGTGGAGGTTGGAGTCAATGTTGAGTAAAAATCCTATTCTTATTTTCTACCATATAGCTACATTAAATCGATCAGACAGGTTGATACACTTCAAGTCTTTTTGCTAAATTGTTCACTCCTACAGTGAGGTAAGAAGGTTCGGCGTGATTTTTTTCCTCACTGCGTAAACTGATGGAGATGCACGCCTGACATTTCTCTTAAATCGCTTTAGTTAAAATTTTTAATAAAAAAAAGCCTCAGACTGATTAAAAGTTTGGCTGGAGTTTACTTTTTGTGACAACGAGTATACAGTGTACACGTCAGTATTTACAGGGACGTAAATGTGGGGATTGTGTAGAACAGTCGAGAGAACCTTCATGAAATGTTTATACAGTGAGTAAGAAGCACTTCATTTAAGAGTTAAATGATGGTGCAGCACTGCATTATTTTCTCATTTGTAAGTTGCTTTGGATAAAAGCGTCAGCTACATGAATAAATGTAAATGTAAATGCTCCGGAAACAGACTGCTAAACACACAGTATCACAATACCTGAGAACACCTTTACATAATATCTGATATATCCATGTGTTCCACCACTAATTCTCCTTTAAAACCATTAAAGAACCAAACGTTAGAAAATGCTGCTCTATTTAGAGTTTAAGGATCTAATTGAAAGCTTAATTTTTTTTAATTGTCCAGAATCTTTGTAACTATTTGCCATTAGTGTCAGCGTGTAACGAGCAGCTTCTTCTCATGCAGTCGTTATTGTGTTCTCCTTCAGCTGTGTTTCTTCATGACTGAGCATGACTGAGGGAAGGTGCAAATATTCCTACAGTTGATTGTTCAGTAATTGTCAGTTGCACAGGGGGCGAGTCATGCGGACGCGCTCGTCTCTCCCGCAGTATACGTATGTGTGTTGCATTTTCCATCGGGCATTCCCTTTGATGAAGAGAGTAATTGATGACTACGGAGCGATGGGCTCTTTGTTCATAGCAGGCAGAGTTCCCCTCTAAACAAGGACAGCCTACAAGAGGAAGATTAATGAACTAATTTCATGCATCGTTCCTTGCTTCTATCTTCGTCTATTTCCAGCTTATGCACTCAGATCTGTAATATACACATAATCGTGTGCCTTTATAATAATAATTCCATCTGTTGGGATCGGAAATGGATGGGCTCAAGTGTTATGTACACATGCATTAACTCTCAAAGTGCCTCGTGTTCATTTAACGCGTGTTTAGTTATCCTGAACCGACTGCGGTGGATGTTACATTTGATTAGGAAATGAGGTTTCCTCGGTGTCCGATGTGACAGAATTCGTTATTTTTGGGTAGCTGGACGAGTTATTTTTGAATGTACAGCGTGCTTTTGTGCTTCTATATCATCAGTCTGATGACATCTGTCACAGCGTTCAGGAGTCAGATCAGATCAGAATTAAGGTTGGCATATTTCCGAAGTCCGACATCGCCATCATGAATAGTGATACTGAGTCAAATGGAAACGAAGAACAACTTCATATCAGAGCCTCATGCACCACCTGAGATTCTGATATCCGTATGGTGAGCGATGTCGAATCTCTTCAGAATGATTTCTATCGAACAGACTTGTCTTTTTAATTTTATTATTATAATAATATTTTTTTTTCTTTAGTAAACTAGACACCCTGAACGATTTCTACAAAGGGACACCCACGTACTCATTTCACTCCATTTCAGAGGCCCAGAATATATTTGATGTCAGCTAATTATTTAGCAGGAAAAGCACCATTATACATAATTTATAGTATAAAACGGAAAAAAAGGGAGCGATTTAAAAAACCCTCCCTAGTGTGTGCCAGGCGAGGACTGAACTACTTTTTCCATATGATGAGCTGTTCAATTCAATAGGGAGCTTTACCACTGGGCTTGCACAGTTTCAGGTTAACCCATTCACTGCCACAGAATGAACAGAGCTGTATATCCTGCACACACACTTTACAAGATGCAGGTGCTCTGCATTGCACGTATGCACATTAACAGTGTAAGGGTAAACAATTTGAGTCTTAATTGAAATAAACACTGTACATAGAAAACTCACAGTCACAAACAGTGCAGTAAGAGTCACTTATTAGACGCGATTCGCTTATAGCTAATAACCCCGCATAAACTGTAAATAGTGAATAAAACAAGGATCTGGCAACACGGACTACTTAATAGTGCTTTATCTAGTGTTCTCATATTCTTGCTTTGGTTTGGTGTTACCTTCTTTGCTTTAATAACTAGTGTTTCTCTAAATGTGCAGCAATAAATGATTTGTCCGATCATCGATCAGAACATTAGAGTTATGCTCTCAGTCTCCGTAAAAGAGAGATGTACAGTATGTGTCCAGTACAAAGCACTATTTTATTTACAGTGTAAACACCAGAGTACTCGACGGAACTGGGTTGCTCCTTAAAAGGTCATTAAAAGCATCAAATTTATATGTAAATGGGACGTCAAATAGACTTCAAATTCATCTAAGTACACAGACATACATTTGTTACATACTTCACTAAAAACGTATTAATGAGAAACTGGAAAGAATCGATAAGGTGTAAAGAAAAAAAAATTGGGTATGTTAAATAAAGCACTATTAAGCTGTAAATGTTACCATGTTATATACACACTACTTATATACACACACTTATTAGATATAAACTAAAGTCAAATAGGTGACACGGATACTAAAGTGTTAGCATTTCCCGCCATGTGTGCAATTGATGCAAGTCTCCCAGCTGATCAGCGACTTCAGATATCTGTGGAATTGTCTACAAGGCTCTCTTTTCAAATGTGAAAAGGCTTACGTCAGTATATGGAGTGTTCCTGTGTGAAGACGACCCCCTCACGCCGACCCCCTCCGCTCATAACAGGAAGGAAGGAAAAGATCAATAAACGTGATCTGCGTCTGGGCCGGGGCTATCAGACCAGGCAGGGCAGCGTGCACGGCTAGGGCTCATGTTGTTGTCGTGAGTGAGCTCATAGTTTTATAAAGACTGCAGTGGAGAAGCCAGGCAGAGGGGCTAAATTTAATCCTGAGCTGCAGACGTGCGAGTTTAATTGCCGGGCTGCTGGGCCGGGCCAGTCCCCCTTGTGGTAACCCAGCACCAGCCGCCACTGCGAGCAGCCCACACGGACTATTGATCCACTGCCCTATCTCTCTTTCTTTTTTCTCTCATTCTCTCGTTTCCTCTCATCCTCTCATTTGGCCTGCCCTGCTCCTCTGCCCCATCATCCAGATTATCCTCCACTTCTGCGGTGCGGCGTCTGCTCTTCCTATTTCAGTTTCTCTTTCAGTGTGTTCAGTACTCATTCTCTCTCTCACTTATTCACTCTTATTTTATTCAATTTTTTTTTACATTTTATATATTTTATTGGCACCATAAATCTTTGTCTGGCTGCTGTGTTTTAGGCTTTATGACAAAGAATTTTCTTTTCTCGATTTCTGTGTCTTGCTGCTTAAAGAATAATCATATGAATGAGCATTCATTTCATAGTGATGCTTTCAGTGTACACTTGCTTTTCTCTCTCTCTCTCTCTCTCTGTCTCAAACACACACACACACAATTTTAAAAATTGCCCCCTAGGTCTGGTCCCCAATACTCCCTTGGTAGCTGTTAACCCAAAGCATTTATGTGACTAGGCAGAGGCATTCTCCATATTTCTTAGCGGCCCTCACTGGGCCAGTCTGGCTCGTACCTCAGACCCCTTCCTCCCTCCCCATGCTCCCCCTAGAGAATGCATTTCATCTAAAAAAAAAAAAGCCCCATTTCATTTGCATGGTCTTGTGCTGAAACCAAATATTGTCTACACATGCAGACACAATGACTAAATCACAAAACACACTTTGTTCTATTTGTCAAATACATTTCACTGTGAAAACCGAGATTCAGTCTCTTTACACTGTTTAGTAAATTTGCCCCTGCTGTAAATGTTGCCTCGCGCCAGTGTGAGCTCTCTGCGCCACTCGCTGCCTCCAGAGTAAAAAGGGCAACGTGGCAATGTGGCAGCTGCCCGCGAGGCTTGACTGTTGCCTGCGAGCCCAGAGGAGTGTGAGTGCCTGTCAGGAGTTAATTGAGTTCCTCCTCCAGTGGCTGCTCCCAGGCCAGACCCTTATCAGGCACATCGCCTGGGGTCCTCTGACTGATCCCCCTGCCTCCTCAGAGGGCCATCTGATAGCGCCCTGTCTGCAAAGGACTTCCCGCTCTAACTCTATGTGTGTGTGTGTGTGTGTGTGTGTGAGAGAGAGACAGAGAGCGAAAGAGAGAAAGGAAGACAGAAAGAGCTCAGTGGACTTCATTCTGCTCAGTTGATTGTGAAGGAATTGTGTACAGAAAGTGCATAAAGAAATTCAGAATTCGTTTGTGAATGTTTATATGAAGTGTATTAATCATACCGAAGTGGATCTAGAGGCCATGCGTGGGCACTTTTTTCTGTAAGAGGTGTAAAGATTGCCATGGCACGGTGAGGTTAGAGAAACGAGATGCCACTGAGGGTGAGAGTCTCAGCATTCGTCCGTGGCCTACTGGAACACGGAGGGCACGGGATCATTAGAGCAGCTAATCTCCAGCGCCGCCGCCGTGGCACAATGACATTACAGCAGCTAAAATTCTGTTAGGACCGCCGCAAGGAATCAGATTAGCTTCAAACCGAACATTATGCTTTTGTGGCCACCACTCAGCATGAATTTTGATTTGGGGGGGATCAAAAGAGGGGCGGTGGAGAAAAATAGGTCTTCGATGTGGCACTCGGCGCATGGTGCGGTAAAGCACAGGGAAGAGTGAACTTTAAGCATAAATGATGGAATTCCTTTAAGGTGGATTTTATCTTTCGCGAAGCATTTTTGATTAGTTTTTTTTTTCTGCTTAAAACATGAATTATGTTGAAAAGATTTGGATTATTTAGGAAGGTGTGATATCAGTGGTGTGAGAATGGCATGTTGACCTAGAGCAATATTTTCTTTATGAACCCAGTGCTGGGAGTTAAAACATTTGCAATATCATGCAATTATGTTAAGTGTCACCTCCGCACTAACCCTTGACCTTTGAACCTAGCCCCCCTGTATTTGAGAAATAAAAACTAAATGGAAATGTCATGTATTCTGACATTTTTTTAAAAATATATAGCTTTTAATAGTGAACGTGTGAAATGGTGCTCTCTCTACACACACACACACACACACACACAACTGTATTCAGAATCTGCTAAATCAATGACGGATGAGATTTTTTTGCATTATCGTTGAGTATTCTAAAAATGTGTGAAGCGTTTATATTTTTATATATATTTTTTGTCTTAAAATTACAGAATTCATTCTTTTTTATTTCTTGTTCTAGTTCAAAACATTTTTTTGTTTTTTGATTAAAAAATGAATCTCACTATATTGGCAGGAAAAACTCAGACGAAAGCCTTATTCTGCAAGGTCAACGGTTTTAACAGGAGGCAGTTTATAAAAAAAATTATTATTTATTATTTATTTCAGCAGTTAACCTTTTTGCGAATTTCCAGAGGTGGCGGCAGCTGTGTCTGCGATGAATATACATCGTGGGTGAGAGAGAGAGAGAGAGAGAAAAGACTTACAATGGTTTAATTTGACACGATGACCCTGTATTCGCAGACACAGGAAGCCGGGATGAGAAAGTAAGGGTGACCCCGTGACCGCAGGCCTTGAACCCTACAGGCACCCACACTTACAATTAAATCAGCCAGGGAGTGAGAGACTGACAGCCAAGGGACAGAAAAGGGATATAGGTTTCTGTTCTATCTTACAGCACATTCATTTCCTTTTCTCTTTCATGTCTTCAAAGCGCTGCGGTTTCTTTGCGTTTTCTTTGTTCATATATTGCCTGAGAGAAACACTTTGTTTTGCTGATGCTGGGGAATCCTGACAGTGACACATAAGCTCTTGTGTGTCAATATTTGCCATTAGTTAGCAGTATGCTAATTATGCTAATACACTAAAACAAAATGCTTGGGGTGTGGGCCTGCCACTCAAAAACTAACCCCAGCAACTTGATTTGCATAAAGCTAAGTGAAGCTCAATTTCGATAATGTGAGCAAACACTGACCTTTCACCCCGCTGTCTGCACCTAATACTGCCCTACAAATAACGTATGAGTAATCCAATGCAGAACTTCCCTTTTATTATGACAAGAATGGACATTTTTACTTCTCTGTGGCATACATCTTTTTATTTTCATCAGTTCAACACGCCACTTCTCTTAACCCAGGAAACATGTCGAATCTTTCACATCTCAGTGTTTCTGTTTTCTTCCTCCTTGGCTTGAATTGTCCATTTTTCAGCCCGTGTAGTTCTTTGGCATGCTTACACTAAGGGTGGATTTTTTTTCTCTTCTCTTCTATTTTTTTCTTTTCTTTAAAAAAAAAAAAAAACATTTAATCTATAAGCATGCTGTCATTTGTCCCAGAATCCGAGCTCGATGATTAGATTACTGTGACAGGAAGTCTCTTAGAAAGGGAAATGTCTGGACAAGCTTGCACACACAAACACTGATGTTCTTCATAATATTCATAATATATATGTCCATTTCAAAGCTGCATGAAAGCATCTCTTTCTGTTGCAATTTCACTGTAGTGCATTTCTTTTTAGGCTTGAGTAATATAAAATGAAATACGCCTCCTTATCACTTTCTAGCGATGCCTGTGACAGTAAAGTCTCGTGTACATTTTATTAATATGTAGATCTGGGCAATTCCTTTGGAATATTGGAATAATGGATATTGAATTTTTTCTTTTTTATAAAAAAATGTTCTTCTTCTCTCAGGCTGTTGAACAGGATGGCCGCTGAGGAGCGGCACCTGCCCTCCAGCTGTGGCTCATACATAAAGACAGAGCCGTCTAGTCCGTCTTCACTGGTGGACACGGCCAGCCACCCGAGTCCCGGGGCACATTCAGACGCCAGTGGCGGCTACGGCAGTGCCATCCACAGCCACTCCAACGGCCTCGACTCTCCGCCCATGTTCACACCAGCAGGTCCCCTCGGCGCAGCGGGCAGCGGCTGCCGCAAGCGCTATGACGACTGCTCCAGCACGTTGCTCGACGACTCGGGCCCAATCAAATGCGAGTACATGCTCAACTCCATCCCCAAACGGCTGTGTCTGGTATGCGGAGACATCGCTTCTGGCTACCACTATGGTGTGGCCTCCTGCGAGGCCTGCAAAGCCTTCTTCAAAAGGACCATACAAGGTACTGATACATATAACATGCTATAAGCCTTAAAATGAAATTGTTATTTAAAATAATAATAAGCAGATTTCAGATCTCTGAATGATGCGACTCCATTCAGTCAACGATACACACACACACACAGTGGATAGTGGATAGTGTCTCATTTGGCAACACTGGTGACATCATCAACATAATCAATTCAGTTGCTTGTCTGCAAGGCGTGTATTATTACACTGACACATGATCAGATGACCACACTGACCGGACATGAATAGAAATCAAAGACAGTACATTTTTCACTGGTTTATAGCCTTCGTTGCTTCAAATAGCATACAGTCTAAATGCTAAATATATAATGCACAATATATACACTACAGGTCAAAATTGACAGACACTTGACTGAAATGTCTCTCATGATCTTAAAAACCTTTTGATCTGAAGGTGTATGATTAAATGTCTGAAATATGTGTTGTAGATAAAAATATTATCATGACAACATATTCATTTCTGTCATTAGAAAACTAACATTTTATTTACAAAACGGATGTCTCGGAACGAAATATTCCCAAAAGCAGCCAATAAGTGTCCAGCATAGGTGGGAACTCCTTTAATACTGTTTAAAAAGCAGATATTGGGTGAGAAAATGCCAAGAATACATTTCTGGAAATTCTAGGCAAAAAGGGAGTCTACTTTGAAGATGATAAAATATGAAATTATTTTGATTTATTTTGGATTTTTTATCACAACTTAATTCACATAGTCCCATTTGTGTTATTCCAGAGTTTGGATGACTATTATGATTCTTCTAAAATGTGGGAAAAAAATTAAAATAAAGGACGTGTGTCTAAATTTTGACTGGTAGTGTGTGTGTGTGTGTATATATATATATATACATATATATATATATATATATATATATATACATACATACATATAAATACATACATACATATACATACATATACACACACACACACACACACACTACCAGTAAAAATTTTGACACACGTTCTTTATTTTAAATTTATATATATATATATATATATATATATATATATACACACACACAAAACTCACAAAATTATAATGCTGGTATTAATAAGCACTCTAAAAAACACATTATTTTATTAAAAAAAAAAAGGATTCAAATAAACTTTGGTTGGGTGTTTTAATAAATTGTGTCATTTTATAGTGATCGAAAAAAAATGTTACACAGGGAAAAGCAGTTTGTTTTTATATATTGCAAGGCATATCAGAATCTCAAGGTGCGGCAATATAAACATAATATGCTATTTTTAGTCCAGTCCAATGCAGTTTAATCATTTTTGCCGATTTGATTATTCTGGATAAGTCAGAGTCACGTTTTCCACCTGTTTCGAAGCGCAGAGTTTATCCGTGATACTTTTTTTGTAACTGAAGTTTCATTTGCATGCGTGTGTTGTCCATCATTTGCACACGTTGAGCTATACGATCTGTGCACTGCCTGATGCACACAATGTAGGTACCAGCAGCCAGCAGTGGGGTCACATTGGTTTGGCAAAGGCAGTACAGTCAGTGTGTTGTGACCCAGATATTAATCAGATGAAGTCCCAATTTAGTGTGTGAATGTAGTGTGTGTGTGTGTATGTGTGCGCGCATAAGGAAAAAAGAGAGGGTAAGAATAAAGCACGACTGCCCATAATTACAGCCTGGTCTCACTGCTACGCCATTGTAAACTTTTAACAACACGGTAACACATACATATCTCAAGGACTGAGTGGCCTTATTACACAGGCGGATCTTGGCTGTGTTTTACTGTACTAAATATCACTGTTAGATAGTGGTCAGAGATTCAGTGTGCATTTACGAATGGGAAAAGTTGCAGTTTCAATTCAGGTGTTTGATTTCTGCTCTGTCCACCATGTTGAAATTGGCCCAGTGGTCCTATCAGCTTTAAACAGTCTATGTACCTTTTTTGCAGACAAACAGCTGCCTTCGTCCAAATCCTTCTATTTGCACTCACTTCCACAGCAATCTCCTCTGTTGACAAAAGATGAGTATTTTCCCTCAAGTCACATATTTAGAACCAGGCTTTTTAGCCTGCTACGGTGAGGTACACAAAAGCTATTACACTGGAGAGACAAAAAAAAAAAAGACCCTTGAAAGAACGAGTCATTTTAAGTGGAGTGATGGCCTAAACAATTAAGAAGAGGAGCGTTCCATGAAAGAAAAGAAAGAAAATGTCAAAGACCTTTCTGCTTATTCCTCTTCTCTATGTCAAGTTGAAATTTTCTTCTCTATCTCTCCCTCTCTTTTGCTCCTTTCTTCCTCTTGGAGCGCTGCCTGTAATGGACCTAATCTTGTGCCGTTTGTCCGAGCCACAGGAGTTTTGTCAATAACAATCAGCGTTCAGAAGGAGTAATTAAGGCCGAGGCTTTTCATTAGGCCAAAGGGAGGGGGCTGTCTCTGGGGACGACCGCCGCAATTAGAAACGCAGGCACGCGTCGCTGGGTAATTTCAGTGAAGGGGAAGGAAGAAGGGATGGAAAAAAGAGGAAAGGGGGGGAAAAAACCTGCGGACTTTCTTTAGATTGGAGAGGGACACTGCTGCTCTTTTGAAAGAGCGGGAGAGAGGCGGGCTAATGGCATAATAAGCAGACATGGTCCCAGACTGAACACGGGAGGATTTTTGGGGGGAAAGAAAGTAAAAAAAAAAAGAAAAAGAAAAGAGCGGACAGAGGGCGGCTGAGAGGATGAGTGGGAAAGAGAATGGGCAGACAAAGAGCACTTAAAGGAAAAAAACAGTGTAAGTGATGTGAATTAGACGTGATTAATTAAGTAAATAATGAGGCTGACGAGGGTTGTAAGTGTGAGCCGGCGTCCCTTTAATGAGGACAAAGCAGGAGAGGTGGCGTTTAATTTGCCTTGTCATTTTAATCAATTTCATTCAGCCTTAACGCCACTGCAAAATGGCTTTTTTACTGCCAAACATGTAATACCTTCTCCACATTCACGAGTCTTATTGAAAAATGAGTTGTCACAGCTGCACATGCTGCTTTTGCCTCTTTATCACCAAGACGGTATTGTTAAAAGCGCGTGATCTAAAGCCTCAGAGTGAATAGCAGCTGAACTGCAGGCATTTAAACTCTCCAGAAGTCATACCTGAGCATATTCAATATACTATAGAGTACGATATGCGCTTTTATACCCAAACATCACTCTGCCTGTGAGTAAAGGCATGATACAGGTTGTATATCCAAACCTAGAATAAACTTTTTATTGTTCCATATTTCATGTGCTTTATCTCGTTTTACACCTTCCTGAACTGAGCCACCACGTTTCTATAAACAGTGTAGTTTAATACCAAGCTGAAAAAAAAAAGGTCAAAGGAAATATAATCTGGCAATAAGTCACAGTGTTTTTGCCTAATTACTGATGTAGGATGGTGTCTCCTAGCATGTGTTATCACACTGAGCGAAGAGTACCTTGTCACGAAGTTCAACAGAAATTTCTTCTCATTCTTTATTTCCCTCGCTCTCCCTCTTTCCTAGCTTCATTTAGCTTTCTTTTTCGGTTCACTTCATCCCAACCCTCCACCTCCCTACAGACAAAGACTCCACTGGCCTTACCTTTTCGACATAAAGGTGGATGGCCAATCCATCTCCTGTCACCTATTCATCCACTGTAAAGCCCTTCTGAACCTGTATGTTGAGATAGTTACATCAGTCAAAGCAAAGCCCCAAATTAACGTCATCTCTGATCGCAATCCATCCACGACCTCCACCAACTTGCCCCCCCCCCATTGTCCCAAACACCTTGTGCAGATCACCAATCAAACAAGGTACGTCTTCTACTTCTAATTTCCTACTCACTTGAACACAAGTATAGGATAAAAACTAAACCATATCAACTGGCTCACTCTTTCTTCTCTCCAGTAATAGAGCATGACAGTAAGCCTGTAAAAGTCAGTTTAGATTTTGATGAGAAATACCTGCCATTTTGCTGTAATTTACTTACTCGCCCTGAGTCTGCCCCACACCACGCCCTGGCACAGGTCCTGAAAAGCCATAAAAGAAATTGAGACAGATAAATATTGAGAAGATAAAACTCTTTGCTTTAAATCTTTTTTTTTTCACCCCAGTTATTTTTATGGTTAATAAAATAACACTTAATATGAAACCAGATCAACTGAAAATGCCGGAGATTTAAAAAAAATAAATGAATAAATAAAAAGCCCCTGTGTATTTACCTTTTTTCTTTTTTCTTTTCCCTCTATTTTTTCCCTCACTGTTTTTTTGACTGGATATTAAACCTGGCTTCATTGCATCCTTCATTCTTATATAGCTCCCCCTGTATCTCTACCTGTACACAAGTGTTTGGGAACAAAACAACTTTGCCCTATAAAAAAAAACAAAATCGTTTTAATATTGAGCTCTGTTGTTTTATTGAACATGCATCGAGTACACTTTGGGTGTACATGCATAGCCAGTGGATTTGAAAGGATTCATGTATTTTAGTAGAGCCGCAGTTGGTGAGTCCACGGGTGTAACAGGTAAACTGGAGCAAGCTGGACATCCTGAGGGACTCGCAGGACTTCCTGCTGTGCTGATAAATTGTGCCAGTCAGGCAGCCAGGACACAGGCTCCATTTCCAACAGTGAAACGCAAGATGCATTCAACAATAAAAAGCAGATGCAAAACAATAGAAAATGCCATTTTTCATGCAACATTTCAGTCCGGTGTTGCAGTCCGGTGTTGTTTCAACTTTTCACTTCACACAACTCATGTTACAGCTAAATAATTTTTTTTTAGTTACGTTTATACAGCATTTTTTCTAGACACTCAAAGCTCTTTACATAGTATTGGGGGATCTCCTCAACCACCACTAGTGTGTAGCATCCACCTGGATGATGCGACGGCAGTCATAGCGTGCCACAACCCCCACCACACGCCAGCTATTAGTAGAGAGGAGAGGAGAGGGATTATTGGGGGGCCATGATAGAGAAGGGCCAATGGGGGAATTTGCCAGGACTGCGGGGTTATACCCCTGTCGTCCAGGTAGACAAATCCAAGGCAGTGCTAAAGACTATGCCATTTTTGTAGATATCTCACATAATTTTAGGTAGAGTACACTGGATTAAGCCAGTCTCTGACAACTGGAAATGAACAAGCTAATCTGGGCTCAGATGTGTTGAAAGCACCTTCCAATCCTCAGCAAGTGAAGAAGCACATCGGAAACATATTTGATTATAACTGTTTGTTTTTCACATCGACGAAAGGGAAAACAGGAAGAGGAGCAGTCCGACTTCATCACACTAATATTCACACCTTTATTTACTCCAAACCCAAAGAGATCTGTGGAATTTGCATACTGATTTGTATAACCCAGATAAGAGGTGGAATTTCTAATTATTTAATATATCTAGGGACCTTCCACTTGATCTGTGCAATAATGTTAACATAATTGCCCGAGTTGGGAATGGGAAATGGAGGGAAGCAGAGGAAACGATGGTAGTGTATAGCGAAGCTATTTCTACTTGGAGAAATAGAGCCAAAGCTGAAGGAATGAAATGTAAACGTAGTGCTATCAACAGAATAGATCATCTTACATCTTAGGTTAAAAAAATTCTGTTATCCAAATAGTAAATTCAGTAAGTTTAGAGTATGATCATGTGTGAAACTTGTATTCATTTATATTTTGAGCTTTTTTTTTTTTTTTTGCAGGATATGCAGCCTTAATATGGATATGCAGTAACATGCAGCCTTAACTGTGTAAAAACTCAAGATTTACATGATGACCATGTTCAGTTCATATAGAGGTTTTTAGGAAGATATTCAAAGCACGCCCAGGCTAAACCGGTGTGGTATTGTAGGTGTGCTTTCGTATCATTCCCCCATTTATAGCAGACTGTTATTCTGCATTCAGAGTTCTCCCTAGCCATTACCTATACACATCCTAATTGAAATGCCTCCCTCTAGTTAAATGTATCTACATGGACACACGTAGAATGGGATCGTATATCAAGCACTCTAGCTATTGTTAGTCATACAATACAGCAGAAACAGCTCTTTTATTGTGTACCAATGAAACCCCTATTCATTTGTATCAAGCGCTGAAGTGCTTGACTTGAATAATGTATCAGTGCAGTAGACACACTATATGTAAATAGTGAGGGGTGGGTGGGGGGTTTGCCACAATGGGAGCAGGTTGAGATTTGGTGGAACATAATGTAAAGTGCTTAGGATGCTGCGTGCTAGTCAGGGTCTGGTTACTGTTGGGTGGAGGGGTTTGGAGAGCGCAAAAAGGATTTCAGGACACTTGCCATCTATTCTGCTCTCTTCTGCACACAAAGATATTTAAATGATGTGAAAAACTTTCATCGTCTTTTCTGATGTTAATACGGTGTCTAGATCCTGTTCAGAGTGAACGTCTTTTTGAAGATGAAGTACAAACAATTCTCGTATTTGTACGCAAGCTGTTAAACTTAAGATGTACGTTTAGCGGACAAAACAGAGCGGACCGGGATTAAACAAACGCAGAGCAATGACGTGTGCTTTTGATTCTTGTCAAATCATTCTTGTCCAATAAAGGACAACTGTGGTAGGTCAGTGGGTTTGTTCTAGTGTGTCGTTTGATTTGGCCTTTCTGCTTACCCCCATGTTCTTCTGCCATCTCTTATGACCGAATCAATTTAGTGAAGAAAATAAGAGATCATTCTACAGATTTATGGATGAATTATGAATGATGAACAATATCTGACCTGGTGAATATATTGATGTAATGTCTGAATAGATACATCCCAGTGCCATAATACGCACAATACATTTCCCCAGAACTGTTCTACATTAAGCTTGTATTTATGTGATCTTCAAGAAAGGCCGGTATAAAAGGAGACAGAACTGATATTTCTTTATCATCTTCTGCTCAGGTAACATCGAGTACAGCTGCCCGGCCACCAATGAGTGTGAGATCACGAAGCGAAGACGCAAGTCCTGTCAAGCCTGCCGCTTCATGAAGTGTCTGAAAGTCGGCATGCTGAAGGAAGGTAATGAGCCTCTTAGGCATTTCTACGTGGAAATCATGTTCTAGCTTTTTTTTTTATTCATTCTTTTTTTTTACTGTCCATCTGACAGACTTTTTCCTGATTAACTCGTGCGCAGGCTTCTTGAATCGAATGTTTTATTCCAGCACAACTTCATATCAACATGATACAGTAAGTGTATCATATGACTGGGGTCCGAACATACTATTAGAACATTTTGTAATCCCGAATCAGAGTAATCGTTGATCCCAGGGATGCTATTTTTGTCATTAAATGAAGCTTAACGTTATTCCTTTGATAGCTTTACCAACTCTCTAGTAGCAAAGTCTTAGTATCTAATTTTCACTTAATAATACAACATGCTGGCATTTAACACAGCTGTTGTGAGAGTTATTTTGCCGACACAGAACAAGACAGATCTGATTCTGGAGTAAAAAAAAAAAAAAAAAAGTAGTTGGCTGATTTGCCAATGGGTTAATGCCAGGCCAGAACGGAGTTTAAGAGCCCTGTTGGCATGGCCCAGCTGTCCGCCCCCTATGTCCCTGCCACAGAGCAGTAAATAATGCGCCTGTTGGACATAGAGACAGAAATATGCTGAATAGGTCGATCCCTGCATCTGACTAATAGAAGTGTAACAGTATTCCGACTGGAAGGGCTTCGGCGCGGTCCCTGAGCACACACTCCAGCCGCTCTCAGCTCTCCCCGGCATATTGATCCGCTAAATGTTTTCCGAACATCTCAGCTCCCTTCCTGTGGATGCTTTTTTAAAGTCATGCCACTTGGGAATTCAGTGACAATTAAACATGCTGGTCATGGATTTATTTATTTTTTTAAATCTTGGACAGTTTTCTCTCTTCCTCCAGTTCAGCTCTCTGGAGGGCCCGTGTTAGCTAGTTCTGCCTGAACAGCAACGTGTATTTTTTAAAAAAAAAAGAAAAAGAAAAAAGTAGGATTTCTTTTGAATGGAAAACAGAAGTGAATATTAATGCAGATATTATACACAGGTTCAGTACTATCTTTTGCATATTTATGTATTAAGTCTTGGCTTTAATGGAATGCAAGAGGAATGTTATATAATGTGCTTTACAACACAGGCACATATATGTTGGCAATATTGCACGCATACATTGAGAACAGGTGAATAGAATATCCGTTGTGGTGGTGTAATACACCCAATCCATCCATTTAGTGTCTGTAAATGGCTCTTCCTCAAAGCAGCAGAGAGCAATCTATATGGACCTAAGTGAGGTAACGAAATCTCTCAACTGCATGTTGCGATAGAGGGAGGGAGAGCGAGAGAGAGAGCGAGAGAGAGCGAATGAGGGAGTAATCGCATTACTAGCTGATGAAAAATTAATGGAAATATATTATCTAGAGGAATAAGAGACTAGAAAATAGGGAGAGATGGTCATAAATGAATCACCAGTGTCAGTGCAAAAAATTAAGCTTAGCTTAAACAAGAGCCACTCAACTACACGGCCATAGTCATGTACCACACATGACAGCAGGCGGCCGGTGGAAATGGAACGACGAGCAGACATTTCTCTCAGCGGACGCGCTGGCAGTGGATAATGCACTGAGAGGAAACCATAAAGAATTCACATAATTCTTAGAATATGAAATTACGATTGTAGAAGTGATTGAAATTGTATTCTTCCCCTTGCACATTACATTCTCTCTTTCTCGTATATTTAACAGCTGTTATAATTTAGAATTGGTTGTGCTCCTTTGCATATGAATGAACAAGTGAACAAACATATGACATCAACCTGAATCATCTCTCTTGTTTAGACTATTTTTGAGACTGGGATATTTCTCAATAAGAGTAGTCGTTAAATGCACGCCGAACAGTACTCAGGACAGAGTTTGCTTGCAGGGCGTAGATGTCTAAAAGTGTCAGACGTTACCACATGAGCTAATAGAAGCTTGTTTAGATGGGTATATTATACAGGGTAGACGCTGTGCCAGAGAACAGTGCCGTATGGAGAACACAGCACATTTTCTCTAATTCACAGCACACATTCTCTGATTCTCAAATCTTCCTCGAGTCCTCCATTATTTCGAAAAGGTCACATCTCCTGTCCTTATTCATTCTGCTTGCAGATACCTACATCCTTCTTCAATGTGACTCCAATACTGTCCTCAGCATACCCCTTATTACTTATGAACGAGTAACTTGTAGCACTTAACATGAAGCTCTTAAGCTCCGTCCATGCCAGTGCCAAGTCAGCCGGCGCGTACCCACACTCTCACCTTCACCTATAATTTCCAAACACTATCAAAATAAGTAAATACAATTTGCAAATGAATATGAAGACGTGAAAGGCATCTTACTGTGCATTTGGTATCTCTCCTCAATGCAAGGTCGTGCGTCTGTCTTCCTGCCTACGCTACGTGAGCGCGAAATCAATCAGGCATTTCAAGGAGACAAGAACAAAACAGAGGCCTGTGTCCATCTCTCTGAAACACTTCCTGTCGCTTGGTAACTGCTGAGGAGAAGGCTGCGTCCAGTCTGGGCTCTTTTAGTAGGTTAGAAGTGGAAAGGTCATGCAGTGAATGGATACCATCAAGCCTAATTATAACTATACTGCACGTAGAAAGTGCAGCATACACCCTAAACTTCCAATGGTACTTAATTGTTCTTGCACTGTCTATAAGCTTCTGAGATTCCAGGGAGTGTTCTGTAAATTTATGAGAGATTTCAATTTACATGCACTTCTTGATCTTCTGTTTGCATTCAATCATTAAACATTTTTTGGTTTTTTTATGTTATCATCATGTAATCATATGATGTAACAATAATTGGTTGTGTGTCATTGCATGGTTAGACAGCGTAATGCAGTGACTGTTCTTAGAGATATGCAACAGAAGTCGGCCTGAAACTCCTGTGAAATTGCTTCATTTCCTCCCGTCTGTATAAAAGAGGAAGTGATCAATAGATCTACTCAAATGTCAAGGACTACAGTTTTTTTCCCCCTCTGATCAATGGAAGAGGATCAGAGCTGAGATGATAGGAAAAGATACTATTGAGAGATTACACTGATGTAATCCAATGGCTACAGTCCTTTAACTGACTAGCAGATCCATACATGTCTCTTATCCATACATGCAGTTTGATATTTGGAGTAGAAAATGCTGTAAATGCTTAAAAAAAATCTAAGGCGAAAGGAATGTACGTGTAGGTGGAATTTTAGTTAAACATGTGCAGGCAAATAAATCCTGTAAATGAATCCAAACTAGTGATTTTTGTACGAAACCAGAAATTCTGGATGTACTAAATTTCGAAAACCAATAATTGCATAAAAGAAAAACAAATAAACAAAAAACTTATTTTAAAAGAGCTGCCTTTTTGTATAAATGAATAATTTTCATGTATTTGAATGAATACCAATGAATCTCAATTGAAAAATTAAAACAATGAAATTTACAGCACTTTTATCAAAAGTCAAAATTAACAATAAGATTACTATAAAACAATTTAAATAAATGATTTTATTGGTCTACGAAATCCAGTATTCACCACAACTGAGAATGGCTCGTGATCTAAGGCGATTATTTTATCATTTTATTTTCCACTTCTCAATTCTCCATGTGCTTTGGCACTGTTTGCAAATTCCTTTGCCTTTTCATACACTGTGGCAGCAGATGGTGTTGGCTTGCTAGTTTGGGTACTTTTAAGCTTTTTCTTTTTTTTTTTTTGCTTTGCTGTACTCTTCATATTGTATGGGATGTTGTGATTTCAGTTGGTGTATCAGACCTGTTGTCGAAAAAGTGTGTTGGTGATGTACCCCCTTTTGAAACCTCAGCTGAACAATGACTACAAATTGCTATTGCGATGTCCTTATCAGAAACTTTTAAAATAGTTCCACATCGCTGAAACGATCGCTGTTTACTTGGTAGCACAGTGATGACATTAGCTTGCGCGTTGATTTAGATGGGGCACAGGGCAACATGAAAAATTCTTATTTTTAGCTGAAAATATTTGACGTCCGAAATTTCTGCGCGTCAATTATCCAAACTGTTAACAAAAAGGATACATACACAGGATAACAGCTAATGCTAAGTGATGCACATACAGAGGTTAAGGAAACCAAGCACTGATGTGGGGATAGTCTTCCCCAGCCACATGGTGACCCATGGCTGAGAAACAGGCAGGTCTGTTTGATGATCTCAGAGATACACTGACACCAGAGCAGCGTCCTGAATGTCTGTGGCTAGTGCTTAAGATGACTCCCCAATACCGCAAATCTCCCAGGACACAGATACTGGATTCGCCAGCTATTCTAAGAGTTTAAGAAGACGTATACTGGAGAAACCTCAGTGTCCAGCATTCTTGGGAGATCTGCAAAGAGGGCTTGCCTCATCCAGTGGACAAGGACCAATAAGCCTACAAGGACTCATGAGAACTGAATAGTTTATAGTAGCATCAATGCCCTAACCAATCCTCCTGAGGATTAAGAAGAGCAGTCAGTTCATCATAAACTCAGTCCATGGTAAGGCAGGCATGGGTAGCTAATTTGCAGTTTCCGGTGGTGATTGGCCTGGCACTGCAGATGGCAAACTGCCAGCAGATGTAATCACTCGTCCATCAAGGGAGCACTGATCTGACAAGGGTCAGTAAGCACAGAAAATATAAGCATTTTGCTGGACTTAACTGACCTCCATTTTAGAGGTATCTGCTTTTACCACAAATTGCTGGATGAGGTCTGGATAGTCAGGAAAGGGGCTGAAGCAAACCTTCTCTTGTGTGTGTATATGGCTGTGGCAGCAATAAGTACAGCGGAGCTTGCATACTTTTCTGAGGGGTACAAACGGAAGCTACCACCATACTGAAGCCCATAATAAAGACTAGGAGGTGTTGTTCCTTTACCGACTTTTTTTTTTTACCATTGTGAGTGTTGTCCAGGACTGGACTGCCTTAACCTTCTGTTCATTCATAACTACCCCCTTGCAGCTCACCACTTATTGCAGAATTAGAACATTTTCAGCCTTTACATAGAGATGATTTTTAAGTAGACAGCATAGTACATTTACATTTATTCATTCAGCAGATGCTTTTATCCAAAGCAATTTACAAATGAGGAAATACAAGCAAAGCGATATATCAAGTGGAGAACAATACAAGTAGTGCTACCATATAAGATCTTTAATTGGGTTGTAGAAAAGCAAAGTGCACAGAGTAGAGGTGTAAGAGCCAGAGGAAGGTGTTTTTTTTTTTTTTTTTTTTTTTTAAGGATAATATGGGGTTGGTGTTTTAGGGGTTAGTTAGGTGATCATGGAAGAGGTGGGTCTGTAGCTGATTTTTGAAGATAGTGACAGATACTGCGGTCCGGATTGAGGTTGGAAGTTCATTCCACCACTGAGGGACAGATAATGTGAAGGTTCTGGAAAGGGACCTTGAGCCACGCTGAGTAGGCATTATTAATTGGAACAGTAATAGTAATTGTCTGATTTTTGGATGCTGCGGCTGTGGCTCAGGTGGTAGAGCGGGTTGTCCACTAATCGTAGGTTTGGCGGTTTGATTCCTGGCCCACATGACTCCACATGCTGAAGTGTCCATGGGCAAGATTCTGAACCCCAAGTTCAGAAGCTCCCGATGGCAAGTTAGCGCCTTGCATGGCAGCTCTGCTACCATTGGTGTGTGTGTGAATGGGTGAATGAGACACATTGTAAAGCTCTATATAAGTACACCATTTATCTTCTAGCATAGCCGAACGGCTGATATCCATTTTTAAATTCACAAACTCATGCCTGCGTGAAAGTAAAAAAATATCCCGCTCCCATGACATTTTTGTTGTGTCCTTCACATCACATGCACACGTTTAGTCCCAACCTAATGCCTTGCGTACCTATCGGGCTTTCTTAATACTGTACCTCCTATTCATATCTGTATTTGCATTAGTTTAGAAAACATTACCTATTAGTTCTGAATAATGTACACATATTCTGTTACATCCCTAGATCAGACAGAAATTGCATTTCCTAATTACCTAAATTGTGCCGGTATGTAGTCTGAATGAAATGAGCCGATCTATTTGCAGAAGATTTCCAGTACCCTCAGTAGTTCCTTCCCCCCAGTGTAAAGAGGTGTATGAGTCTGTCAACTGTCTGGCTGCCAGTTCCCCTGAAGTTGGCCTGTTCCTCAGCCTAACAGGTGAGAGGATTACAGCAGGCGATAACACATGTTTTCCACCAGAGAGGGTTGGGAGGGAGCCGGCAGGGTGGCCCACTTCTTCATGAGGCCTTAAACGTTGTATATCATCTCTACTGGAAGACAGACATATGAATGACTGCCCAACCACATGTGAAAGCTTCTCTGAAGGATTCACATATGCTCGTCCATGCACTGGAGGGACAAAATACATGCACTCTTAAATTCAGTAGAGAATAATCAAGGAATACATGCAGGAATTCAGAGAGCAGCAAAATTGTGCTGTGTGGTGTGATAGCCACTGTTCCAAATGGTGCAGTTGTGGTTTTGTGGTTCTTATTTGCGCATGCCTGTGAGTGCCGCTAAGCCACAGGGTGTCAGTTTTCTCATTTCGGGATTCAAATGGGTGCTCAAGAGTGGTTAATAGTCTTCAATGGGTACTTCAGGTCACTGGTAGGCCATGACCTCATTCACCCAACTGGTGGTTGGTACATCTGTATTTGCCAGTGTGTTCTTTTTCAGTTTTAAAATGCTTGTTTCATTCCAAGCTAATGGGGGGAAAAAAAGTTCAAATTTAAATTCCTGTCATCACATGCATTGGCATAAGCATTTGAATGAATTTGTAAAGCATTTATGCATCACAGTTTGTGATTCTGAAAGATTCCAGGCTGACAGGTTGTTAACTTGTTAACCAGACCTGTTAGATGTAAATGTGTTCAGTCATCCCGGGTGGAAATCTGAAGCACTGGCAGAAGAACACACTTCCAGTATGGTGAAAAGCCACCCTAGTGCCACCTAACCAACTCGAGTATGGGGAACCTGCTGCATCTTACATCTTTCGGGATTCAGTGGTTATTCTTTCAGCCTGTCAGCCTGTCCGTTACCTCCAGTTCTGTCTCATCATCACTCATGAGAATGAATGCCACGACATGCTTGCAGGCATCAGGAGCTGCCAGTCAGGGGCCATGTGAAATAGTGCTGACGAGGGGGTTAGTGGCGGCAACCATGAAAGGCAGGGTTTGTTTGGCCCTGGGACATGGCCCTGTGCTTTTCCCAGCTAAAAACAAGTCCGCCTAAGCTTCTCTTGGCACTGCCAACCATCCCAGCCATGCTGACACTTTCCCCTCTCCCAAGAGACAAGCACCCAGAACAGGTGATAGACCCAAAAATAAGGCTCCCCACCAACCCTCACTGGCCTTCTCGGTCCGGCCCACACAAAGTGAGTGGGGACAGGCCCTTTTGTAGGGGCTGTGCTTGGAGAGGGATTATTATTGTTTTGTAAGAAAGAGGAGCCTGGGGTCAGCTGGCCCTTGTCCGGCCCCAAGCACGGGGATAATCCCCATGCAAATGCCAAACGCTTTGGCCCTGAGCCCTTCTTCTCTCCACTGGCACCCCGCTTCCTTTGAAGAACTGACACCCAAGAGCCAAGCACTATCTGCTCTGCAGCAGCGGTCAGAGCTGTACAACACACACACACACACACGTATACATGCACGTGTTTGTTGATTAAGGTTACAGCTGCTGTGTCTGTAGTCTCATCTGAGTGAAGCAATGCTTGAAGAACAAGAAAAGAGTGTGACATGCTCAATTCCTCATTTGCATTTCAGCATGTCATCAATGACCTGGCTGTCTGCACTGTTTTTAGGTAGTGATAACTACTGGCTAAAGGCACATTGTGGCATTGCAGTAGTAATCTTTGGTGTCAAGAGTGTTTACCTCATCACTTCCTCTATTGTATTACTCTTGAATTATGACTTTCCAAATTAGTTTTCTGCCACAGATTTTTTTCCCCCACTGCACATAGTGGTCTAGACGTTGTAAGATTTTGTCCTGAGAAATAAGCAATTAAACCTGGTGTTCAGTATTAATTCTAGTCACTTATGAGGTTGTTAAGTTTAGTCAATTATATTTACAGTACTGTGCAAAAGTTTTAGGGACACTGTTGAATTTTTTTAGTACAAACTTTGGTATAGATTTTTATTTTATGACTTCTACATTATCGAGTCAAATGCAAAAAAACATTTTAGATTCCCAAACTTTAGTTTTCTTGCACAAAATTAAATGTTACAGAAGAATGTTTGTATGTCAGTATAGAAAGCAGCGTATTAAGTGATAGACACTTTTCAGACAAAAAACATAATGGAAGCTGCTGGAGTTTGCTGCAGAAATAAGAAGCAAGTGTGACAGTCAAAGTCTCCAGAAGAACCATGGCTGGTTCTGCAGGATGTTTAATAAAACTTACAGCTCAGTTCCTTATAAAACTACACTAATTCTACCGGAGACTACCATTTTTATTTTATTTTTATTTTTATTATTTTGTCACACCAAATATTAACTTTGTTTCATTTACTTCTGTTTACGGCTCTTTATGGTATTTAAAAAAAAATATTAAAAAAAACATTTAATTTCATTATTTTTGAAGGCATCTTTGCTCTACTGCATTTCTTTGCATATGTCTAAAACGTTTGCACAGTACTGTATAAATTTTTCTGTTTTTTTTATTTGGCCAAACCCAAAATGGAGTATTGACAGTCAAGTGCCCAGTTGCCTTTACCTTCTATCACATCAAAGAAGTATCAGTGAGATCACGATAGTCCTATGATAAGCCACTAATTTTCCATTATAGAACTCTCTCTTCTCTCTCTCTCTCTCTCTCTCTCTCTCTCTCTCTCTCTCTCTATCTCTGTGTCTTGCTCTCTTTCACTCACTCTCTCACCCTGACCCTCTCTGAGTGTAAGAGAGACTGGCTAGTGCCAAGCTTTAATTCCTGTCAGCATCTGTTAATTATGGCAGGCACTGTTCTAATTAAAACAGGCACCCATGTACCTCGGAATCTTCACACCAGCTTCGCCATGGCCGACACTAACATGTGACATAGAGATGAATGTGGAATGTTTCAGAGTGCTCGACTCACATTGGGCCACATGCTCAACAAGACGTTCAAGGGAACATGAAGATAAAGTGCAAAAAATGTTATTTCAGTGTTTTGACAGATCACCTAAGCGCATCGTGTATGTAGGTTAGGTATAAAAAGCTTACAAATCGTATTTACTCTAGCACAAGCGGAGTGTGTTAGATGTTAGATGGTGATGTCATGAATAGTGCAATCGTCTACTTTGTAAATTGTCATTTACTCTCTGCTGCATTGCTCATCTTCACGATTATCATAGTGAAATTAAAGTTTGAGTTAGGAGAAATGAGATTTTTTTTTTCTTCTGCGATTTAGCAACCGTCAAATGATTTCCCAGTGTTTGCTATGAAGGGAGGGACCATAGGGACCAGTGGGTAATTAGGTTAGTGGGTTGTCAGTGTCAGGAAATTGAAAGACAATCCTAATCAGATTTCTGTTTCTAGGGAATCAAATAATTTATATAAGTAGCAGAAATCAGCTCGTTCCTGTGGTAAAACAATAATGCCGTTTGTTTCAGCTGTCCTTTGTTGTCTATGTGATTATTTTAAGTGAAATTGGCCCTCAAAGGGAAATTAAACGATTGCTGAATATCAGGCCACATTGGAAAACGTCTAGGATGCAATTTTACAGCGACTCTAGAGGTTAACTGTACATTTGCTGTGGATTTCACTGGTAGTGTAATAGAGTCAAACATTTTATCTTCTCTCTCTCTCTCTCTCTCCTCCAGCTCTATTTCTCCCACCTGTCCTCATCTGAGGTCATTCTCCGAAATGTTCCTGCTTATTGTGTTGATTTTTTTTTTTTCAAGGCAATGGCAGAATGACATTAGCATAATTTTCAGTAGTAACACTCCCGTCTCATTTCCCAAAGCTCTGTGATTCTAATACGATGAAATCATTTAGCAAGTGCTCCCCCCATTCGACACCTCAAGTAGTGGGACATGCTTCAAACCAGTGAGCTTGCTTTAACCAGGCTTTAAACTCATTTAAACATTACTGCTTTTATTTTCATCCGAAGCATTTGTAATTTTTGACTTTCGGATTATTCATTATTCTGAAATAATTTTATATATATATATATAAAACAGTATGCATTTACACAAACGACAGAGATATGGTTTTGCATGGTGTGAAATATAAAAGTGTATTAACATTCTTATCAAATAATTGACTAATAAATAACAGATGTTGTGATGAGCATTGTGGCATTTACTGCACTACATTAGCTCTGAAGTGACTCCAGTAGGGAAGCAGGGGAAATGCACTGATAAGCTTCTACACTCATCCTGCTAGAGTTAGTTAAATAAAAACCAGGCTGATTTATTAGACTGTTTGTGTGTGTGTGTGTGTGTGTGTGTGTGTGTGTGTGTGTGTGTGTGTGTGTGTGTGTGTGTGTGTTTGTATGTGTGTGTGTGTGTGTATACAGCACAGCATAGTAATGTGTGCTCGGGTGTATAGGTGCTAGCCGAGCTGTATGTATATGAAATGAGTAAGTGTCTCAGCTCCGTGGTTAGCATGCTCAGCGGCTCTGCAGAAAAGCTAAATAATTAGAAGGCCGGTCTGTGAGATCATTGACCTTCGTTTAAATATTCATGTGTTTGTTGTGCAGTGGACAGTGGAGCAGAAGCAGCAGACTGCTCTCACATATGGAGCACTGCCACTCCTGTGACACAATCCACCAAAACAAGCACCAGCCTGCCTCTGCACACTGCCTCTGCCTTTCTCCGTCTCTCTTTCTCTCTCTCTCTCTCTCTCTCTCTCTCTCTCTCTCTCTCTCTCTCTCCCCTGTCACACACACGGGTCAGGGTTGTTTGCGTGTGTTTCTTGTACTTCTGCTTTCTCTGTCTTTCTTTGGTTTTAAATGACCGTTAAGGGGATGAAATGATTTATTTACACTCTGATCGTGTTACCTAAGAGCATTTTAAGTGTGTGGGTGTGTGTGTGCGCGTGTGTGTGCACAGAGAGCATTCTGGATTCACAAACTGTTGCATCATGTATATTGTCTCTAGATTTCTTGCAAAAAGGATTAAAATGAAGTTATATTCAATTAAATTGTCAGTCTTTTATTCATACATTTATTCATGAATTTAGTCTGGTAATGTAACATTTTATTGTTGCAATCATCATGCATACAGTTTTGTGCTTTGTAGACGTTCTGTGCGAATTCATTTGTGAGTAAGAAAGATGGAGTGTGTCTCCTGTGTGTGTGTGTGTGTGTGTGTGTGTGTGTGTACACCGATCAGCGAGTTGTGCGACTCCAAAACTGCTCTTACTCGTCGAGGCACGGACTCCTCAAGACCTCTGAAGGTGTGCGGTGGTATTTGGTACCAAGACTTTAGCAGCAGATCCTTTAAGTCCTGTAGGTTGCGAGGTGGGGCCTCAGTGGATCCCACATCTCAGAGATGCTCGATCACATTGAAGTCTGGGGATTTTAAGAGGCCGCTGCCATTATGGGCAGTATACCGTTGCCATGAAGGGGTGTACTTGGTCTGCAACAATGTTTAGATAGGTGGTACATACCAAAGTAACATCCACATGAATGCTCGGACCCAAGCTTTCGCATTGGACTCATTTCGATGAGCCTTAGGTTCACCGGTTGTCCTTCCTTGGTCCACTTTTAGTAGGTATTAACCACTGCATACCGGGAATACCCCACAAGACCTGCCGTTTTGGAGATGCTCTAACCCAGTCGTCTAGTGGTCACAATTTGACCCCTGTCAAAGTCGCTCAGATCCTTACCCTTGCCCATTTTTTCTGCTTCCAACACATCAACTTTGAAAACTGACTGTTCACTTGCTGCCTAATATATCCCACCCCTTGAAAGGTGCCATTGTACTGAGATAATCAATGTTATTCACTACACCTGTCAGTGGTTTTAATGTTATGGCAGATCGGTGTATAACCCGCTGTTCTGTGATTATCCAGGTGTTCGTCTTGATCGTGTCCGAGGAGGCAGGCAAAAGTATAAGAGGAGGATTGACACAGAGAACAGCGCCTACCTGGGCCTCACCCTACCACCTCCAGCAAAGAAACCATGTAGGATTTCTCACCCACACACACATTTTTTTTGGTCCTTATAAAGCGCTAAATATGTGTACACACACACACACACCAGATTTTCACCTGAATAAAGAATAAATGTAAATGTCTCATTTACACAAACAGTTCACACTCCATTACACAGACCTGGTAATACTGAAAAATGCACTTCTTTTTTTTCTTTTTGCCTTTGTTTATTTATTCATTTTCATATGATTCATTTTCATGTGATTCATATTCATGCTTGTGATTCATTTACATGTAATTCAATTTCATGTGATTCATTTACATTCTCTCCCCTCCCTTCCCTTTCCTAAATATTTCATTGAGAAGAAAAAAATAAATAAATAAATAAATAAAAATCCCTCCGCCCTCCCCCGGCTCATCCTGGCTACTCAATAGCTGTCTCTGGTTATATAAAAATGATAAAACAGTCACCATTTAAATAAAGTAAACATAGGAATATAAATAGCCAATTGGAGCCGAAGAGGGACACACACCCAAAGTCTCCATAAAACAAGGGAGACAGCAGTGTTTCACACCTCGGGTTGTCCACAAAGTGGACCTAGAGTAAGCTAAACAAAATTACCTAAACTAAAAAAAAAAAAATCCCAGTAAGAAAATGCACTTTTTCTCTTCACAAAAGCACAACGCAGTAGTGGAAGTAGGTTTTATTTTTCTGTTTGACTGCCTCTTTTCTCATCAGGGAAACTCACAGGCTCAAACAGTGTTCCATATTTACAAGTCTCCTGAATCAATACTCAGTGGTTGTTGCTGGGGTTGTTTTTTTTTTTTTTTTGCTTGCTTGTTTTTTTTTTCATTCTCTTTGTGCTGCCTGGATTGGATTTAAACTAATGACCTGTTGAGACTTCTGCAGCGCAATATAGAAATCTTCACACTAATATCCTATTAAAGCAATATTTTCATTTTAAATCAATAACTTCATTTCCATTTATTGACCTGACATGAATATTTACAATTCAGCTCGTGGCATAATTACCACAAACACACACGATGGCAGTATAGTTCATAAAATCTCCAGGTACATGGTCATGTATTGAAGTTCTCTTTCACATGAGGTGATTATGCATCCTGACTTTTTTTAAGGATTAGTTGGATCAATAGCTAATCAGAATATCCATCTGTGCCTTTGCTACTCTTCTTCCTCAGTGACAAAGATCGTGTCCCACCTGCTGGTAGCAGAGCCAGAGAAGATATATGCCATGCCAGATCCCACCATGCCCGAGAGTGACATCAAGGCACTGACCACGCTGTGTGATCTCGCCGACCGCGAGCTGGTCGTCATCATTGGCTGGGCCAAGCACATCCCAGGTGAGTTCACATTAGCTGTGTTTACACGTTGACAAATAAGTCTGCTAAGAGTTTGACTGATAGTTGGATCAGAATTTTAAAACTGTAGTCAGAGGTCAATTCAAATAAACTGTCTGTTCAATTAAAAGGAACGGATCAGCCGTTTAAATAGAAGAACTATCGACATGTTGTAACCTTCTACTTGTTCACCTTTGCATATAATCTGGAACATTCTGGAGCGTTCATCACGTTCATGTTACAGATGTGGATGGATACGTATGCAGCTAATATTTTGATGCACAGTGCAGAACGATACTTACACTCCTCCTCAGCATCTCTTCAATTAGAGGTGTGATGTGTGTTTTGCTGACATTATTAAAAACCTTTCAACTTCAAAATCCAAGCAACTTGACGTTATCTCTGGGAATCAAGCTTCTTCTTGTTACATTGGTTCAGAAGATTACTCTGTTTCGAATTTAGAGAGTTTATTTTAGAGACTCTTTATTGGCATTCTGGCCATATACAAGTATAGAGCAGAACAAAATAGCATTCTCCATGGCCTCAGTATGACGTTACAGAGGGCACCGACCGCAGTGTGCACAATCGACAATATATAGTGCAAAACTTGAGGAAAGCAAAGTAGCAGTACAATAGACAAAACAATTAATACAGTAAATACAAACGGTGGGACAATACAATAAATACAACACGGGATATTAAACACACAAGAAAATGGCGTTGTGTGTGTGTGTGTATGTGTGTATGTGTGTGTGTGTGTGTGTGTGTGATGAGTAGGGCAATCATCACTAGCAGCATAGACATCCCTGAGTTCTAGAAATACGTTGACAGTGCTGTAAATGGTAATACCAATTTCTAATAAGGAACTAATTTGTTTGGATTAGATGTAAACAATCGGTGTGTGTCTATTGCATGGAGTTCAACTACAAGAAGAACTTTTGTTTCATTGCTTGTTTTAGTTAGTAACATAGATGTATATGAATAGCATGTAGAGCTTGTGCATTTTAAAATAACCTGTGAAAATAATTATGGCTGGCTGATAAAGAATTTCAAGAGACTTTTATTTTTTAGTCAAGACTGACAGAAGAAAAGATTGTCCGGATGCATAAATGCAGCTATGTGTGAAGATTGGGATCTGGAGAGGAAAAAAAAGAAAAACTTTTAAAAACAAACATTTTAGCACTGAGAACAGCAAGAAATGCCTTCCATATTGAAAAATGTCAGCTAACTAACCACGTGAACAAAATTGCTGCCAACACCGACAGCTAAGAATGATTAGGTATTAGTGTGTTAGCTAGCAAGGCATGTACCACCAAGCATGATTTTTGGTCTACCAATCTCCAATTCATTCTAGCTACGTATTATGGAAACAAATTTAATTTAAGCACTGCGTCATCCAGACCGAATCAGTTCTTTTTTTTTTTCCTTCTGAAAGTCAGAGATTAGCAGTGTAGCTTGTAATGGTGACGTAATGACGATAGAATGAATTACATTGAATTTGTGTGTAGTTAGAATGCTCCAATATTTCATATACCACATTTTATGTTTCAGCACCTGTCCACATTGCCCAAGACCATTTCTATATGGAGGGCATATCTACTGGAATACAGGCTCTGTTACCATTTATACATGCTGGCTATGTATATAGTTCATATCAGGAACCATGATAATTCTGTGTGTGAGGGTTTAACATTTCGGTGACTAAAAATAAAAAATGTGAAACTGACCAACAAAAAGACCTAATATACAGCTCGGCTACGTTTTTTGGGGGGGGAAGATGGTAATCAGAAGCTCAGTGAAATGTTATCTAGTAAGAAGATTAAGAAGACTTTGATCCCCATTCAGTCATGCTCACACACACACACACACACACACACACACACACACACACACACACACAGGCAAAGTGCAGTGCTGTGTCAGCTCAGAAAGAATTTAGCAAGAAGCTTAGCCACAGCTAGATCACTAATGACCCAATAACACAGTCCCCTCCTGCTGCTATACACATCTTTCCACATATTCTCGCTTTCATACACACAATCATGTCTCAGGGTAAGCAGTTGAGGGCAAACTGCAAACGATCCATTCATCACGAGTTATCTATTCTGTCAAAATGGCAATTCTTTAAACATTTGCTTATACATGCAGACGAATTGCTCCTCACCAGTAATTGTATCTTAACTATATATATATATATTACACACACAGTGCACAGGAAAATATGAGCGAAGAAGGCTGTGAAAAATTGTCAATTAAATTGAAAAAAGTCACAAAAATACTCAATATATATTTACTAAGTATCAAACAATTGCAAACACAACAAAGATTTATAAAAAAATCTTTGTTAAACATAGGTGTAGAACAATTATTGGCACCCCTATGAATTAATATTAGAAAAATATATTTGAAGTATATTCCCATTGATATTTTACTTTTTTTGTACACCTGGGTGACTAGGAACAGGAAATTGTTCAACCATGACTTCCTGTTTCACAGGGGTATAAATATGAGGTAACACATAGGCCAAATTCATTTATTCATTGATAGCAATAGGTAAGACCAAGGAATATATCTGTGATGTGCGGCAAAAGGTTTTAAAGCTTCACAAAATGGGAAGTGGTTATAAGAAAATAGCAAAAGCATTGAAAATGGCCATTTCCATCATCAGGGCAATAATGTAAGAAGTTCCAGTCAACTGGATATGTTGTGAAGCAACCTGGAATTGGACGTGTGTCTATATTGTCTCAAGTGGCCATAAAATCTCCAAGGATCACAGCTGGAGAATTGCAGAAGTTAGTTGTGTTTTGGGGTCAGAAACTCTCCAAAACTACAATCCGAAGTCACCTACATCACCACAAGTTGTTTGGAAGGGTTTCAAGAAAAAAGCTTCTACTCTCATCCAAAAACAAACTCAACGTCTTCAGTTTGCCAGACACTACTGAAACTTCAGACGGGATCGAGTTCTATGGTCAGATGAAACCAAAATAGAGCTTTTTGGCAATAAATACCAGAGGTGTTTTTTTTTCACACAGAGAGGTAGCCACATGGAAAAGTACCTCATGTTAAAAATGGTGTTGGCTCTTTAATGTTTTGGGTCTGTTTTTCTGCCAGAGGACCTGGACATTTTGTTAGGATACATGGCATCAGGGATTCTATCAAATATCAACAGATATTAAATGAAAACCTGACTGCTCTGCCTGACTGCTCTGCCAGAAAATCTGTGGTGTGAACTGAAGAGGAGAGTCCACCAGCGTGGATCTTGAAATGAAGGATCTGGAAAGATTCTGTATGGAGGAATGGTCTCAGACCCCTTGCCATGTATTCTCCAAACTTATCAGGCATTATAGGTGAAAGCTCAGAGCTGTTATCTTGGCAAAGGGAGGTAGCACAAAGTATTGACTAAAAGGGTGCCAATAATTGTTGCACACTCATATTTCACAGAGACTTTTTATTGGATAAACCTGTGCTGTGTTTGTGATTTTTTTTTTTTATATTAGTGGAGTGTGTCTGTGTGTGTGTACACAAACAATCACACACACACACACACATACTCTAACCTTGACTCAAGCATTTAGTGTAAGCCTTAGTTTTCTGTATATTACTGGGAGACGGTGCTTGGCTTCACACACTCGTGCATGATTCAAAGAACGTGAACCTCACACTGATGCTCAGGTTTTGGTATTGATACCTAGCTCACTGGATTTTCTTTTTTGAAAATTTCTATATCTCTAATAACTACTTATATTTACATTGACTTCAGTATTCAGTATGTGAGTGGAAAATGAGCCATATGCAGTTTCTGCTAACCTTAAACCATTGTACTGTAATATGGTTGCAGTAGTTGGGCAAAATGAAAAGAGAGTTAGAGTTAAATTTACATTGTGTTTTCAGTCTTCTCCCCAGTGACATTGTGCAGCACATGGAAACTGATTGAGTTTGCATATCGCTGTTGTATCGCTATGATTCAACCCCAGCAGCCCCAACAGCGAGCAGGCAGGTGATAGCTCCTCCCCACTGCGAGGCTACTGATTACATTCTGATAGATTTTCAGCCCTTTGGCAATGGAATTAAAAAAGATTAACAGTTCATTATTAAGTGGGGAACATTGATTAGGATGTTGACAGATGGCCAATGACCAACGTCCAAAGGTAACAATTTATCTGTCAAGAAAATTGGCACTTAACTTCCTAGATGGATTTTTCATTGTCCGTTTTGTGAGGATAACATTTGAGAAAGCGGGTGATGAAAAAGTAGCAAATTGCTCTAGAGTAGTCCTATCCAGCACTAATCTCAGAGTGATTGAGAGATACGCTTGGACAACAGCAGTGTGTAATCATCATCAGATATACTGGCTCTGAGAGTTGGGGATCTGCAATATTGCTAATATGACTATTCACAATAACAATAAACTTACATTGTATAGCTTCACAAATACAAATAACACAAGCTTTAAAGGTGCGGCCAGTGCAGAGACATAGTTTTATAGCAGCAAGATTAATATGGAAAAAACACTTGAAAGAAAAGCATCTGATTTTCTACTTCTACTGTTTGGCATCCAACCAAAATACATGAGTGCATTACAGTTAATTGTACAGATCATGCTGTGATTTTATTTAATATATTTCCCCATCCCCTTCCTGAAATTATTGGCTACACCAATGGGTCAATGGTATCCGGAACAATTGAAGGGTTTTTTTTGGTTTTTTTTGTTTAGTTTTTTGCCTAATTCCAGTTAAATTTCTGAGAATTTCTGCTGAAGTGTTTGTCATGCCTTAGGGTCAGCAGGAAGAAGAAAAAAGTGTGGCACACCACCAACATCCAACCAGTTAGGACAAGGAGGCATCTTCTGAACTCGCCTGTCATTCAGGAGTTCTAGAATAGAGAGTGTGTATGCTGTGTTTTTGGGGTGTGGCTTTGTAGAAAAATCTGAACTGAAGGTGTGTGTTAGTTTGAATTTAAAATTAGTAGCTTTTTCTAAAATGACTGCCTACATGTCTATATACGTTTACACTCTTTCTCTCTTTCTTGACTCTTATATGCTGCACTTCATTATTATATGATTAGTCCAATCATTTCTAGATATCATAAACAGCTTACAGTGAGGGAAAGAAGTATTTGATCCCCTGCTGATTTTGTACGTTTGTCCACTGACAAAGAAATTATCAGTCTATAATTTTAATGGTAGGTTTATTTGAACAGTGAGAGACAGAATAACAACAAGAAAATCCAGAAAAACGCATGTCAAAAATGTTATAAATTTATTTGCATTTTATTGAGGGGAAATAAGTATTTGACCCCCTTTCAATCAGAAAGATTTCTGACTCCCAGGTGTCTTTTATACAGGTAACGAGCTGAGATTAGGAGCATACTCTTAAAGGGAGTGCTCCTAATCTCAGTTTGTTACCTGTATAAAAGACACCTGTCCACAGAAGCAATCAATCAATCAGATTCCAAACTCTCCACCATGGCCAAGACCAAAGAGCTCTCCAAGGATGTCAGGGACAAGATTGTAGACCTACACAAGTCTGGAATGGGCTACAAGACCATTACCAAGCAGCTTGGTAAGAAGGTGACAACAGTTGGTGCGATTATTCGCAAATGGAAGAAACACAAAAGAACTGTCAATCTCCCTCGGCCTGGGGCTCCATGCAAAATCTCTCCTCGTAGAGTTGCAATGATCATGAGATCACTGAGGAATCAGCCCAGAACTACCTGGGAGGATATTGTCAATGATCTCAAGGCAGCTGGGACCATAGTCACCAAGAAAACAATTGGTAACACACTACGCCGTGAAGGACTGAAATCCTGCAGCGCC
The DNA here is from genome assembly GCA_012411365.1 of Ameiurus melas. Classification (NCBI taxonomy): domain Eukaryota; kingdom Metazoa; phylum Chordata; class Actinopteri; order Siluriformes; family Ictaluridae; genus Ameiurus; species Ameiurus melas. The sequence continues at coordinate 21,853,554 of CM022761.1, forward strand.
TGCATGGTCCCCCTGCTCAGGAAAGCACATATACAGTGGTGTGAAAAAGTGTTTGCCCCCTTCCTCATTTCCTGTTCCTTTGCATGTTTGCCACACTTAAGTGTTTCGGAACATCAAACCAATTTAAACAATAGTCAAGGACAACACAAGTAAACACAAAATGCAATTTGTAAATGAAGGTGTTTATTATTAAAGGTGAAAAAAAATCCAAACCATCATGGCCCTGTGTGAAAAAGTGATTGCCCCTAAACCTAATAACTGGTTGGGCCACCCTTAGCAGCAACAACTGCAACCAAGCGTTTGCGATAACGTGCAATGAGGCTTTTACAGCGTCCTGGAGGAATTTTGGCCCACTCATCTTTGCAGAATTGTCCTAATTCAGTTACATTAGAGGGTTTTCGAGCATGAACGGCCTTTTTAAGGTCATACCACAACATCTCAATAGGATTCAGGTCAGGACTTTGGCTAGGCCCACCCAAACTCTTCATTTTGTTTTTCTTCAGCCATTCGGTGGTGGACTTGCTGGTGTGTTTAGGATCATTGTCCTGCTGCAGAACCCAAGTTCGTTTCAGCTTGAGTACACGAACAGATGGTCGGACATTCTCCTTCAGGATCTCTTGGTAGACAGCAGAATTCATAGTTCCTTTTATCACGGCAAGTCTTCCAGGTCCTGAAGCAGCAAAAGCCCCAGCCAACATCACACTACCACCACCATATTTTACTGTTGGTATAATGTTCTTTTTATGAAATGCAGTGTTCCTTCTACGCCAGATATACTTGGACACACACCTTCCAAAGAGTTCCACTTTTGTCTCATCGGTCCACAGAATGTTGTCCCAAAAGTCTTGGGGATCATCAAGATGTGTTGTGGAGAAATTGAGACGAGCTTTGATGTTCTTTTTGCTCAGCAGTGGTTTTCTCCTTGGAACTCTGCCATGCAGGCCATTTTTGCCCAGTCTTTTCCTGATGGTGGAGGCATGAACGCTGACCTTAACTGAGGCAAGTGAGGCCTGCAGTTCTTTGGATGTTGTTGTGGGGTCTTTTGTGACCTCTTGGATGAGTCGTCGCTGCGCTCTTGGGGTAATTTTGGGCGGCCGGCCACTCCTGGGAAGGTTCACCACTGTTCCATGTCCATGTTCCATTTGTGGATAATGGCTCTCACTGTGGTTCGCTGGATTCCCAAATCTTTGGAAATGGCTTTATAACCCTTTCCAGACTGATAGATCTCAATTACTTTCTTTCTCAATTGTTCCTGAATTTCTTTGGGTCTTGGCATGATGTGTAGCTTTTAAGGATCTTCTGGTGGACCTTACTGTGTCAAGCAGCTCCTATTTAAGTGATGCCTTGATTGTGAACAGGTGTGGCAATAATCAGGCCTGGGTGTGGCTAGAGAAATTGAACTCAGGTGTGGACAACCACAGTTATAGTATGTTTTAACAAGGGGGGCAATCACTTTTTCACAGAGGGCCATGATGGTTTGGATTTTTTTTCACCTTTAATAATAAACACCTTCATTTACAAATTGCATTTTGTGTTTACTTGTGTTGTCCTTGACTATTGTTTAAATTGGTTTGATGTTCCGAAACACTTAAGTGTGGCAAACATGCAAAGGAACAGGAAATGAGGAAGGGGGCAAACACTTTTTCACACCACTGTACATGCCCATCTGAAGTTTGCCAATGAACATCTGAATGATTCAGAGGACAACTGGGTGAAAGTGTTGTGGTCAGATGAGACCAAAATGGAGCTCTTTGGCATCAACTCAACTCACCATGTTTGGAGGAGGAGGAATGCTGCCTATGAACCCAAGAACACCATACCCACCGTCAAACATGTTTTTCTACTAAGGGGACAGGACAACTTCACCGCATTAAAGGTACGATGGACGGGGCCATGTATCGTCAAATCTTGGGTGAGGACCTCCTTCCCTCAGCCAGGGCATTGAAAATGGGTCGTGGATGGGTATTCCAGCATGACAATGACCCAAAACACACGGCCAAGGGAACAAAGGAGTGGCTCAAGAAGAAGCACATTAAGGCCCTGGAGTGGCCTAGCCAGTCTCCAGACCTTAATCCCATATAAAATCTGTGGAGGGAGCTGAAGGTTCGAGTTGCCAAACATCAGCCTCGAAACCTTAATGACTTGGAGAAGATCTGCAAAGAGGAGTGGGACAAAATCCCTCCTGAGATGTCTGCAAACCTGGTGGCCAACTACAAGAAACGTCTGACCTCTGTGATTGCCAACAAGGGTTTTGCCACCAAGTACTAAGTCATGTTTTGCAGAGGGGTCAAATACATATTTCCCTCATTAAAATGCAAATCAATTTATAACATTTTTGACATGCCTTTTTTTTGTTGTTGTTATTCTGTCTCTCATTGTTCAAATAAACCTACCATTAAAATTACAGACTGATCATTTCTCTGTCAGTGGGCAAACATACAAAATCAGCAGGGGATCAAATACTTTTTTCCCTCACTGTATGTACAGTGCTGTTTGTCACATTTGCTACATAAATAGGTTTCAAGTTCACAATTCTGTCGGATCATCTAACCATCCTGGATGGCCGCTACGTATTGTCAATTCTTACCCAATCTGCTGTAAATTGAATTGATAATTAATCCCCGAGTTGAACAGCTCAGCACCGGTTGACCTGGCAGTGTGAGAGTGCACTCTGTAAATAGTTTGAGTGACGTCTGGCATGGCTGTGCTTATTAAGGTCGATGTGTGGGAAATGTTGACAGATGGCTTTTTTACTCCCGAGGTGCTAAAGACCTTTGACATACATATGGTCATTGCTTGTTCTTCTCCATCTCAAATTTCACAGTGTCCAACTGACAGAAGCATTACTGTAGTTACTTACAGCCTGACACGCTATAAAATGCAGTCTGGTTACCGATTTAGAGAAAGTACAAAGTCAACAGCTGAGAAAAAAAACCACTCTAAGGTACCAGTACGTGGCTCTGCTATGGTGGACATCGTAAGCATGGAAAATGAAAAGTAGTGTCCAATGCTGTTATTGCAAGAACTTATCACAGTGCCAGTAGTCAGATTTTTGTGGCCAGAGTGCTACACTGACTGTTAATGTCATATGCCATGGTTTGGAATAAGGCTTTACACTCCATCTTGTGCAACCCAGTTGCTTCATCACATTAGACAGCTGTTAGTCACCTGCCTCCAAGCCCCAGATTCATAGGGCAGGATTTTTCCACTAGGGAATTCTGGGCTGAGAGAGTCTGCAGAATTGTTTCCCACATGATCTTGCCGCAGCCACATAGTAGCTATTCTTGTCCTGTGATGCCTCTCATTTTATGAGCGGCATAAGAGTTTTATATGAGCGTACACACTTTTGAACCTTTTTGGGTATTTTTGTACGCTTCATACTTTGTAAATACTTGGAAATTTGGCTAAAATGCATATGAAGAGTTCTAGAAAAGGTAGGTTATATCTAGTAAACTCAGTTAACCATAGTCCTAATATATGAAAGTATTAAAAACGATCACCTCTCAGAGCTTACAGCTATCATATCTCAGCACACACCTCATAGCAGAAGATTACTCCTATCTTACCCCCACCCCCCACCCCCGTTCTCCCCACCCACCCAAAGCTCGCTGTTTTCTCTTTGCCATTAAATTGTGAAATCTCCTTACTGTGTTGCCGAGGCTGATCCCTCTCAAGCTGTGTAATCTCCTTGTAATGGAGTGTGAATACTGCCGGCCGATAAATCAGCACCTCATCAGCGGCCTTTATTAAATATAGACACCAACAGACAGGCCTTAGTATATTCAATTTACCCACTGACGGAGGCTTTAGCAGCCCAGATCAAGATGGATGGAGCAATCAGGTGTAGGCCCAGGCCTGACGCCCCATGCTTGAGATGCAGCATGCAGGGATGGAGATTTGAAGTGGGGGCGTCCGGGACCATGCAAGGAACATCTGCTGCTCTGGGCGGGGTTACACTCAGAGAAAGGGCAAGATCTATTTTTGTTGTGTTAGCGCTGTCAAAGCAGACTTTCTTTATGTTCATTGCGGGTGGGTGGGTTGGGGGGGTGATCTGTGAGTGTATGTACACATTCCTCCTGCAAAAACCTTCACAATATAAAAAACCGAGACAGGATAAAACTGAGTAGTTGAGGGTTAAGAGTCTTGCTCAAGGACCCAATGATGGCAGCTAGACAATGCTGGGATTTGAGCTCACAGTAGTTTAATACACTAACCATCCTAATCTGGGTGCACGGTTGTAATACACTTTGGATGGTACTCTAGTTCATCACAGGGTACCATGCACAAATATATTCACACACTCATTCGCACCATGTGACAATTTAGAGTCACAAGTCCAACGTTTAGAGGTTTGAGGAACCTGGTGAACCCACAGGAAACCTATATGTATGAAGAACATGCAAAACTCCTCGCAGTAATCCAAGCTCAGGATCGAACCCTGGACCCTTTGTAATACTTTGTAAAATAAACTTAACTTGAATTCATATTCAATGTAATTCCTTTTTTTATTTTTCAGAACAAAACATCAACACATTGCATTGGGTCTTTTTTTGGCCAGACCTTTTACGCAGTAGTCAATAGGACATGGCTACTCATTAACAAGTGAATCTGCTCGGCAGCAGAAATAAATGAAGTGTAATTACATGACTGATTAAGGCTCGTCTCTTCCCTGTCACTGAGCTAAACAGAGATATATAATGTCCAGTGAAGGCAGTGGCTCTCTGGGGAGGACTGAGTAGCAGTGGAGTCAGGTCAGAAGGTCAGAAACAGCAGATTAAGACAAGGGGATTACTGTATTTAACATTACGAAACTTCATATCGTTCACACTCCACTGGCCAAATGACCCATCATCCTGGCATGTGCTCGTGTCTAATGGGCTTCTTATCATTTAAAGCACTGATACTATAGATCTCAGCTTGAAGAGGCTTTCTGTTTTAATTTATTCTGTTCCAACAGATCTGTATGCCAAAGCTAAATATGAAATTTGCACAATGCCTTGTTTTGTTTTATTACCGAGCTCGGTGAAAGCCAAGAGTTTTCAACATAACGTCTTTCCTTTACACGTTATGCATTTTGGTGATTAGATTGAAAATCATTTTAAAGCTGTTCTTATAGTACTTTAAAATCTGAGCCTCAAGTTCAATGTGTAGCATTTAATAAGGGTCGAAAAGCAATTTGACGAAATCTAGTGTGTGTCTAGCTCTGAACAGTGTCATGCCAACTTATTTCTCTCAAGCTCTATTAATGATATGGTCATGCAAATCGTAAAGAATTGTGAACAGTAATAAGTGCATCTCTTTTTTTTATTCCCTCTCTCGTTTACACGTTACTCTTACCCAACCCGATGCCACAGACGTGCAGTGCTCCTATATTATATGCATTTATATAGAATGTGACCTTAACTCGAGGTTAGTGGAAATGACAGAGGCTCGTTTAAGTGAAAAAGATTCCGAGCGTAAACAAGTCGCTCGACGCAGTAGTGACGAGCAGGCGACGCCAGGGAAGCTCAGCAGACAGCAGGCTACTTTTGGAAACACAACAGTGGAGAAGAGCCCTCGGCTAGTTATGCCTTTGATAGCTGTTGGCTAAGAGCGTGCAAGGCTTGTGTCTCTGATTAGGAGCCACGATAGAGCAGTTCTGTGTCTAAAGTGCAGGAAGTGAAGCGTTTTCTCTTCTTTATGGCTCCTTTTCTGTCACTCTACCTTTCTATAATTTATCTCTTTGCTTTGTTTTTCCTTTGCTTTTCTCTTTTTTTCTTCAGTGAAGCTCTTGAAATGTGTTGTGCATGTCTCTCTCTCTCTCTCTCTCTCTCTCACACACACTCAGTTTCTCATCAGATTGAGGGTGAAATATGAGGGGGTGCAGCTGGAGGGGGCCACTATACCTCGTAATTACATCTCTTTTTATGAGCACTGCTAATGGCCCTCAGGGATAAGGAAACAATAATAAATTAATATGAATATGAAGTTTCGCTCAACACGAATGTGCAGTACTTAATTTCAGCCCCTCTCCGGGTGGACAAAATGACAAAACGCATCCTGCTGATTGATCACAGGACCAGAGATATGTGCAAATGCCACATCATAGCTCCTATATCTTTGGAAGCGTTTACATCTGATACGAGGTGTTTGAATGATGAGATCTGGATTCACCTAAGCATTTATTCTTTGTATCCTACATGGTAATACAGCACGTTGTGTTTACGTTAATGGCCGTGGAGGGCTGTCGAACTAAACAGTAGTTAGTCAGTCTATCTCCCTGAGAAGAAATAAACATCCAGCAGTACTGGATTCCACATAAACTAAGGAGGGCACGAGGTCAAGGAGGAAATACCATTTCATATATAAGCTTGTAAACGTGTTAGGATTAAAACTTGCTGTTTTGCTGTTATTTTATTTATAAAGGACTTTTGGGGCTATAAAAGTCCTTCTTCTTTTGCCGAGCTGAGGCTTTTCCCCCTTTTCAGAAATGTTGCCTTTGAGTCAGCGGGCATGAAATATGTCACTGAGAGCCAGCCAAGCCTGTCTTTGTTATAGCGGCTGTTTCGAGCGATGAGCTTTATTGAGCTGCATAAAAACAAGCTAAAAACTGATTACTTTTTATACTAGTGTTGAAGACAGACCACACAGGGGATTTGTTCACAGACTTGATAAATTGAGTTTTCAAAATCATTTCAGCCTGGATATGAAAATGTGCTGGTAAGTGCATGGGCAGCTTCACCTGTCCCACACAGAGATTTACTGTTAGAAAAAAAAATGCCTTTCAGGGTTTTTTTTTGGATAGTGGCAACTAATAATTAAAAAAAATATATACTAAATACCATAATATATTTTTTAAAATCTTTCTAGCAGTTCGAGCAGAATGCTTAACTAGGCATACTAATAGGTCATGTCAGACACCCAAACTAGTAGATCACTAGTATTAGTTGCTGGAAGAGGGCATTACCTGCATTTCAAGCCATGATTTGTTTAATTCTGATCAGTCAGATCCAAAATAAAGGCCAATTTTGACTGGCTGCCTTGCAAACCTGAAAGACTCAAATAAATTCATCTTGTTTGCTGTTTTTGTGTGAGGTGAATCATTTTCATTGTGTGGAATCAACTCTAAAGCTTTAAGGTTGACTCTTCGTTTTCATTGCCTGGAATCAGAAAATCAACTATCTTTGGGATTAACTCCAAGTACCTTTTATGTGAACGGACAGCAGGATATATAATAAATTAAGGGTGAACATTTTTCGAAGACATTTTGCTAAAAAGTGTTAATTTTTCTGATGTATGTAGACTTTTGGGACACCCTGTGTAATTGTGTTGTTACCCTCATTGGCAGCTACAAAACATTTGTTTTCTTGAAGGATGTTTACAATGTTTGTTGCTGAATGAAATTACTACTAAAGTCGAGACGATGAGCATCACATCGGCGTCCAGTCTATAAGGCTAATGCCCGTTGACACTAAGCACTCTGTTTGCGAATGTGCCAAAGACGTAGACGCAGCAGCCAGGTCCTCCAGACTGGTCAATATTGTGTCATGTTTTGTCAAAGCACGCAGGGGCAGTTGGTTGGAAATTAAGATGTAAATATTGATATTTCATTAGCGCAAGAATCGCCAGCTACTCGTTCACTTCAGCAAGGCTCTGCGGAAGTGCCAAGGCCCGAACACCACTTGACCTAGAGAGTCGGAAAGTCACTTCATTACTTGATTAAATTGAGTGGAAAAAGGCGAGAGGAAAAACACAAGATCCCATTTGGAGTGATAATTCAGTACTGTGGAAGGAAAGAGAGCAGGGGAGAGCAAGGCAGATAGAGATGGGTATATATAAAGAGAGAGAGAGGGAGAGAGAAAGAGAGGCTGGGTGGGCAACATGCACCGTTCCGCATTTCACCATCTCACAACAAACCGTAACAGACGATTAAACGCCAGGCCTTTCAGTGTGTGTAATTGCTGGCAGCTGAGCCTGATGGGTGTGTAGAGTTAGAGGAGGTGTGGTGCTCGGGGGACGTTTTGTTGTGTTTTTGTGCATGTCGAACATTGCACACCCTTGCTTATCCTGTCAGGTCCAAGGAGAGAAGCATGGCTCGTTTTTAAGCTGTCTTTGTGAACGTCATGCAAAGTGCATGTTCTGATAAATCTGTGTTGCATATGCGCTAGAGGAGAGTTGTAACGCAGTACCACTATCTCTATTTGTGTGTCTCTCTATTTGTTTAGTGCTCCAGATATTTGGATTTGGATTTAAACCAAAAGTGGGTGTGGCCTAAACCGGAAGTTTTGTTTTGTGGGAATTATTTTTATATGAAGCCTACCACTATGTTCCGTTACATTCTTTTTGTTTCTGTCAATAGTGCGCTTCCCATTCTTATCTGTGTTTCTGTCATTATCTGTTCAATTCGAATAATGTATTCATATTCATGTACATGAATACGCATAAACAGATGTTTTATATCACAGCCGAGCAGACGATAAACGATGCTCAGCAACCGTTTAGACATATTAAGCGTTTAATCGTTACTCTTCAGTTAGTCGGGCGGATTCACGCGTTAAGTTTGTTGTCAGGCTTCCTCTCTGTCTTTTCTCTTTTCTCTTTGCCACCTCCACTCTGGCCCTATTGATTCCCTTTCACATTGTGAGGGTCCCTGCAGCACTGATCGCAATCTGTTAATTAATGTATCCCCCAGCACGCGCAGCCAGTGTTCGCCCCTCTGATAAGGGAAATTAAACACTCAGGTACCCCCCTTTTTTTTTTTCTTTTGCCTCTTCTTCTCTCCTCCATTCTGTCTCTCACTCACCCTGCAACCACTCTAAAGTGTCACACGCCGAGCAGATAAACATCACCCTCTTCAACTCTTCCTCAATCAAATCATTTATATGAAAGAGGGGAAAACATTGGAGGCAGGTATGCCGTGTGACCCAGTCAATACTGTAATCTATCACCTTCCTAATCACGTGGGGGCAGACAGGACTGCAACCGTAAACTTGTAAAAGCAATCATTTTAATCATCAGATGCTGCAACCAGCGCTAATATACTGTCAAGATGGAGATGCCTGGCAGGCACTGAGTGAGGGGAAGAAAAGAAGGGAGGGGGTTTCGATGCTGGTGGAGGGCTGTGAGTTTATCGACATTTGAGGGCAGAGGAAAAAGGGATGAGATGGTTATCAGTGCATCCCCATGACACACTGTGTCTTTAGCCACTTTGAAATCAGTTAGCTTGCCAGGGCTTAGTGATTTGCCTCACTCAGGCATTGTTTTCATTTCGTAACTGCCCAATTCATTGTAGTTCTCAGACTCAATTGCTTTTAAAAAATGATTTTTCAAAATGATTACCAATTTTGGCTCTTCCAGATGGAACGATTCAGTATTTGATGATACCACTGAATCTATTTTAAAAGAGTCAGAGTTGTGGGCGAATCACCTTGCTGTCCTGTTAAAATGACTTGCACATCAGTTGACAAATATGAATGATTTATTTTTATTTTTTTACACACCAGTTGTTTGCTTATAATTCGATTATTATTTAAAAAGGACAATTATATTAAAGAATCAGTTTATGACTGTTGCATCGATTCATTTCAATAGTTTCTAAGTTGTTAGATCATTAAATTGATAATTTTCTGTCTCTTACACCAGACATGATTTTTTTGGAGAAATGAACTGATGATTCCAGTATTGAATGTGCCAAGATTTAATATTAATAATAATAATAATAATAATAATAATAATAATAATAATAATAGAAAAAATGTATGAAAGAGCAGCAGAGGTTCTTTAGGATTCACAGTTTTTGACTCGTTACTACAGTGATAAGGGAGACATGTGAAAACTTTGCTTTTATGCTCTCTCAGCTAACGCATGAGTCAGACCAAACTCGAATAAAGTTCAATTAAAGAAGGGTAAATGACGAGGGATGAGTAAAGACACGTTTGCATCTAGTCACGACTAAATATGAGTTCACGCAATACGTTTGATCATTTACGCTGTTAGCATCCGCCAATATATACTAGGGATTTTGTGGTAAAATTGTGTTGTTTTTTTTCCTTTTCCCTTTGTGTTGACTAAGCTTTCCTTTTTAGCATTTTCTTTGGCGCATGCATGACAAAATGAGCACCCTTTCTCTTCTGGGCCTCAGGTTTTTCCAGCTTGTCTCTGGGAGATCAGATGAGTCTACTGCAGAGCGCTTGGATGGAGATTCTGATCCTGAGCATCGTCTTCCGCTCACTGCCCTACGAGGACGAGCTGGTTTACGCCGAGGACTACGTGATGGACGAAGAGCACTCCCGGCTCACGGGCCTGCTGGACCTCTTTGTCTCCATCCTGCAGCTCGTCCGCAAGTACAAGAAGCTGAAGGTGGAGAAGGAGGAGTTTGTCACACTCAAGGCCATCGCTCTCGCCAACTCAGGTACAAATGAAGCCATGCTAATGTCATCGAATACTATTGTATTATATAAGAAAGCGTTAATATTGCAAAGAAATCCAGAAAATATGGGGACATTTTACCATTTCTGATTGATGCAGTCAATCGATATTTGTTATAACAGTACTACTAATATGAATTCAGGAATTTTGTTCATTTTTCATGGTTCTCTATGAGACAGTAGTGGTTGAATGGTTGTTTAAACTCTAAAACTACCCTGCGAGGTCCACCAAATTGACCAAAATAACCCAAGAATAGACTCCATCCTGAATGCTCTCTAATCTGCTCCATCTTGATGTGGCCTTCTAAATTGATACAGCTGAGATAAACATGAAGGACACACAGAAAGAGAAAGCGGGCGAGGGAGGGAGGGAGCGCCAAGCTTTTAATTGAACGCCTTCCGTGTTGTGGCATTCCTCCATTCGTTCTCTTTCTATCTCCATAACAGTAGCCACGGGGCCCTGCAGCCACAGGAGATAAATTTAGCATTTCATTAGGAGCACAGGGGCTGTCAATAAAATGTGTTAAGTCGAATGGAATGAGTATCAGGGAGTGATGGGCCTCGTTTGTTCCGGGGGAGAAGACGAGGCGCCCGTATCGACAGCATGCTTTTCAGAAGGCACGGTCTGTCCCTCTCTGATCAATGTCTGGACACAGCCCGCAAGCAAGCATTCTCTATCCCTCTATCTCCCTCCATCCCCCCTCTCTCTCTCTCTCCCTCTGCCTCTCTTTTTGTTTGCCGGAAAAATGAAAAATGCTGAGGGTGGGCTTTGCTTTACTTTTGGATGACAGACCTTTTGCAGAGAGGTGGGGCCGGGAGGATCAGAGTGGGGGGAAGAGCAGAGCGTGCCGAGAGCTCGAACAAGGGCTCTGTGAAAAGGCTCTCATGGGAGTGCCTCTGTCTGACAGCTGTGAAAATTCATAGCGATTGATTTTGTAATTAGCAGTTTATCAATCGGATCGACGCGGCCTCTCTGATGGATTGCAAGGAAATTGTTTCTTCAAAGTTGTTTTTTTAATGCTCCCCATACAACACTCTATCTCTTGGGCGCAAATACACAAATGTTCCATTTTTTTATTTCTATCTGTACTGCTCTGACAAAACACACACACACACAGTCACGCAAAGCACATGTGGGAATTCATGTCAGAATAAACCCTAAGACAAGGGTGTCCATTCTTATCCAGAAAGGGCTGGTGTGGGTGCAGGTTTTCATTCCACCCAAGCAGAAGCCACACCTGAGTCTATTGAAAGCCAAGAATGAAAACCTGCACCCACCCCGGCCCTTTGCGGATAAGATTGGACACTCCTGGTCTAAGACTTTATCTGGTTTTTATATCAAGGCACATTTGCACACGCTCAGTATTATATGAGACAGTATAAAATCATTTTCTCAGAACAGTTTTTCATTTGCCTAATGCATAGACTTTCACACTCAGTATTTCCTCGCGCTGACTGTCATCACCTCATTCTCTTGTTTCAGAAACAGTCTGTCGTTCACCATTAAGTGTCTCGAACGGTCAGAGTGAGAAACATCTCAAGGTCTTGGGAATGCAGCTGTTCCACTCAATGAATTTTAGAATTCTAAAATCTGTTTTCCTTTTTATTGTCCCACATGGTGAAATATTCACCAAGGTGAGATCAGCCAGGCAGCCAGTCACATCCCTCATCTGAGGTGTCAGACACCCCTTAACAACTGCTGCTTCAGTGTACCTCTGAGGTAGAGAGAGACAGACAGAGAGAGAGAGAGATACAGAGAGGGGTTTAGCCCTGTATACAATAATGCATCATTTTACAGAACACCAGAGAAGATTGGATAAAACAGTTATATATTAGTCAGAGCTCAGTTTCCTGAAAGAATCATTAAAAAAAAAAAAACAACAAAGGTAATTGGTAGAGATAGTGTTTCATGTGATGCTCGCTCTATCATTTGTTGATGATCTTTGTGCTGTGATACTTTTAAACACATATCAGGTCTATTTTATATATATATATATATATATATATATATATATATATATATATATATATATATATATTATCTTCTATTGTATGTTAATTACAACATTTCTAGTGCAACAGCATTTTTCTTTCTAAATAATAAATTATATATATTCATAGTATTACAATTGTTTATATAGAACACTATAGGAAATATAAATGAAAATTGTTCATAAAGTGTAAATAATTTTTTTCTTAACAGAATGACTTAAACCCCCAAACTATTATAGAAACTAATAACTATAGTATATATAAAAATAGCATGGTTTTGTTAATGAGTAGAATTTTGAGATGTTTCGTGATGAATAAAAGTTACTTATTTTCTTTTATTCATTAAATTAGTCTTTTTGTGTTTGTGATGTTGAGGAAATTCATTACTGCTGCGTATGGAATGCAGCATTAATGAACATGTTGTGTGTGTGTGTGTGTGTGTGTGTGTGTGTGTGTTTTCCGTCGTTAGACTCCATGCACATAGAGGACGTGGAGGCGGTTCAGAAGCTGCAGGACGCTCTCCATGAAGCGCTGCAGGACTATGAGAACAGTCAACACACAGAGGACCCCCGGCGGGCCGGAAAGCTGCTCATGACCCTGCCCCTGCTGCGGCAGACCGCCACTAAGGCCGTTCAACACTTCTACAGCATCAAGGTGCAGGGCAAAGTGCCCATGCACAAACTCTTCCTGGAAATGCTGGAGGCCAAGGTGTGAACAGGCCGAGCTACGACGTCCAGGACATTAAGAGACACGCTAATTGAGGAGAGACAAGAGGAGAGACACACGGTTGAGTGACAAGCAGGTTACAGACTCGCCTCTCTTCCTCTCTGTCTTTTCAAATCTCTGTCTCCCTCTGTCTCTCTCACGGACATGAGATGTTTTTAAAAGAACAACCGTAAAACAAAAAAAATAAGCAAAATGAAAAACTCAGTATAAATATAAATGATGAAGAGTTTAAAAAATATATAAACAAATCCTATGTACTTGTACAGTAATGATTTTTTTTTGTTGTTTATGGTCTGTGATTATGTACGAAGAAAGAAATCTCTCTAAATTCGGATTGTTAATGAGGTGGTCAGGCTTGTTTTTTTTCATCAGTTTTTGAAAATCTAACTCTATACATGTCATGATTAAATCAGAAGCAGTAGGTAACCTGCGGAGCATCTCATGTCAAGCACGTGTGATTGTTAAGCCCCATGGACTCGTCCAGGACTTGTATATATTCATCACAGGGCGATTAAATAATGACTGGCAAACATCGGGGAAAATGGCAGCCATTTTGTCTTGCTCTGCTCAAACGGATGAGAAGACGCGTGAATCATAAAATGTGAGCTTTTTTTTCCTTCACTTTAAATGTTCTTGAATATACCTCTTTAGAACAGTGAATCGGCAGCAAGGATTTATCATACCATGTACAGGAAGTGACACAACTGGTAAACATGTTTAAACAAACTAGTTGAGCCAGGTAGTCAGTCGTCTTACTGTGTAGTAACTCAGCAATAAAGGGAGCTGATGGTACAGAGCTAATCGAACTGCTTCGCAATGCTGCTGCCATTAGAACACATTTCACATTACACGTCATACATTATGTGTACAAGTGAGTGCATTTCAGCAATAAATCGCACCACTTGCCTGTTGCACTGTGCGCATTTGCTGATGGTCGTTAGCATTGCTGATGTTTCCTCCAACCCAAATTTGGTCAGCGGTGGAAGCTGGTGCTAAATGTTAGCTGGCAGGCTGACAAACAGACCTGATTTGGGCAGAGTGAAAGATGAGTGAGGGTTCGGTGGGGGGTTGGGCGGGGGTGTGGGGGGTTGTAGGCTGTGGAGAGGGGAATGAGGTTCAGAGGAGGAGGTATTAAATGGTTTATGCCAGGTGGCATAAGTCCAGGAGATTCCATGTTCAAACAATCAGAGGCCCATACGTCAAAGGAACTATTCTGGGTGCGTTAAGCCGCGGGTAAAGCCGTCCCGCACAGAGGAAGAAAGGTGCCCAGCATCTGCTCAGCCCGTTTTAGAAGTGACCAGGACTTTTTATAGTCGTGGCACTTTTATAGCAACGTATCCAAATGAAGGTGAACAGCAGGTGCAGGTTTTTCACACCAGCGATATTTTTAGGCCTGCGAAGGTGGCAGAAGCCTGAAGAATAGTGTGTGCACACATTGAGGGCTCCTGACCCCATGTTGACACAACAGCACTGACGCATTGATTACTAAAAAGGGCTTTGGAGCATAAACAGCTAATTACCCTCCTAAACCCTCCCCACCGAAGGTTTCCAACGAGGCGAGTGGCCATGAAGGATGACCAGAAACCACCGGCACTACTCTACTCCTGCCTGAGAGCAACATCGGAGCAACCGTGTGAATTGTGCTCGAAAGAGAGCCACCATGTTGTTTTGTTTGACCTTTGTGGTGCATGATTGGAAATGTAGTCCAGTACTGTAGATTTCTGTCACCCCTTTTTTCCTCCATTTGAGAGTCTAGTCGGAAAGGGATGGCTTATACTACTGATGTCATTTTATGTGATGTTGTAAATTGTGGCACTGTCACAATTTGATACTGTGATCAAAGGAACTGACATAGTGAAGGGTGACGGTGGCCAGCTCACTCACTATATCATTGGCCAAGGAGAATTCTGCTGTATACTCTTTGGCTACTTAATGGAGAATAAACATGCACCTGTTCAATAAAACTGTTTAAACTTGAAGTGGCCACAGTCCTGTGTATGGAAGAGGCTCAGCCAAGCAAATAAGGACAATGTAATACAGGGCATTTCTCATTTTATTGTGCAGACAATGTGGGTGACAACAAGGACCAATTCTGACTACAATCATGCTGTTACTAGTCCTAATTTATTCACTACTGTAGTTTTGTTTTGTTTTTTTTGTTTGTTTGTTTTTTCCATACTACAGGTTATAAATTGTTCATTTATGACTCCAGCATGCAATTTGACTTTTCTCTGTGTTTAAATCTTCCAGTTTTGGCAACACAGTTATTCCAATAAATACTTTTTGTGGTCTATCTGTATGTGCCCTACTTACTTGAATTACATGTACCATCCAGTTAACCTCCTCACCGTTCAAGTCTGTTTGAATAGTCATGTTATCAGCACATGCATTTTGAAATACCTAGTGTGAGCTTCATATACACTGTACCTTCACTGTAACCTTCAGTTATTCCTTCACATTAGTTATTTGTGTATGAACAACTCTGATGTAAAAAATAAATAAATAAATAAATAAATATTAAATGTTTCCACTCTTCTAAGCCCTTTAAGCATGCTCCAGTCAGAATTGGTCCACTGTTAAAAATGTCAAAAATGAAAAAGGGATTTTATTTTCTCCTAAAAAATATTTATTGTGTGTATTATATCACTTTGGTCACACTTGTACAATAATATCTCTGATTGTTCATTTAAGAATTCATGTGTCACATTTCCTTTTTTGTTTTGATGTCAAAAAATGAGAAAAAGGAACAAAGAAAAGATATACTCCCCGAGTGCTGTGGCTGTTTCTCTCTGTGTTGTTTTCAGCAAACACCAGACACTGTACATAGCACAACACAAGCTCAGTGATATGGAAAGGCCCGGGAATGTCCTCAAAGCATCAGTGGGCTCTCCAGGGATGACAGAGTATGTCAGCGCAGTTACCATTGTCTGAAGGAGCTCGCTCCAGCCTGCTCCAGGCTGTAGATTCTGGTCCAGAGATTCCTACTTTTCTTACTGCAATATAGCCTAGCATTCCTGAAAATTCACATTTCATGCATGTACTGAGAGATCAACGAGAGCCTGACTGTTATAAAGGTTGGTGATGGCTTTTAGCTTATCTGTTCAATTTAGAGGCTCGGAGCGTGAGCACGGCTTGCAGGGCAGATGATGTTTACGTGGTGGAAGATCAGAGAGCACAAGTTTCCACAGATCCTGTGTACACAAGCCTGCACTACTGTAGAGCTCTGATCAACTAACATTAGAAATGAAAAACTGTTACTCATGTATACTACTTAATACCTGCGTCTTCAGAAAACATTGCAGTTTGGGAAGAAAACATTATTTGTATATTTTATTATTATTACTTTCCTTTACCTTATATTTGCGTGTATTTGTCACACTCAGTACAATTCGTGACCAGAAAAGTTTGATGTAATAGGGAAGGATTTAAAATAATAGTAGGGGAGATGTATATAATGTGTGAGAGAGAGATTGAACAGTTTTTAGCACGACTACACACATATAATGCTTATACAGTAATCTTATGCAAAATGCTTCAGGAAATTATAGAGGAAAAATATTCAACATAATATAGAGAAAAATTCAGCAATCCCCTTGTGTGTATCTGCTGGAGTCTACCTAAGGCCTGTATAAAGAGTTTCCTGGTATTAGTTTATTCCTAAG
Source organism: Ameiurus melas (assembly GCA_012411365.1). Lineage (NCBI taxonomy): Eukaryota > Metazoa > Chordata > Actinopteri > Siluriformes > Ictaluridae > Ameiurus > Ameiurus melas. The sequence continues at coordinate 21,870,340 of CM022761.1, forward strand.
ACAATATAATTAATTTTCTTTTTATTTAACATAAAAGTGCATCAGTTAGGGGTCTGCTTAATTTGAAATTGTATTGTCTGATAAAAACATTTATATTTAAGAGTCCATTTGCAGCTAGTTTTTGTCATGCAAGTTTAAAACTAGACTTTAAACTTGCATCTTCAACTGTCTACTAATATAGCTCTACTAAATGGTATCTCTTTAATCTCTACTATTGGTATTCGCTTTCATCAACACACAACAAAAACGAATGCAAAACAATTTTATTTGTTAATTTAATAATAGACATTGTCACAAAGCAGCTTTACAGATGGAGATTTAGATCCATGTCAAGCAAACCAGACGTGACAGTTGAGCGGATTCCTCCTGTTTTGGGTGACACTGGATGGTTGCGTAAAAAATAATTACTCTTCTACAACTGTACACAGTAAAGTCAAACAGTGTGAGTGTATTGAATGCATATTGCGAATAAGACCCCTGGATTGAGCAAAGAACAGGCTTTATGATTACAGCAGCAGTTCTAATAATAAACACAGTCATGTGCTTATCCATCAGGTTCATTTGTGGGAGTTGGATATAACTAATAATTAAACATATGGTTTAAAAGAAAAAAAAAAAACAACAACAACAACAAACCAAATACAAGATTTCAAATGACCAAGCAGGACCATATTTCACTAGTAATGTACTGTGTGTGTGTGTGTGTGTGTGTGTGTGTGTGTGTGTGTGTGTGTGTGTGTTAGGGCTTTCCTCCGTTAGACTCATAGATTACCATTCATCAGGATGCAGCCCCCATCAGTATGTGTTCAAGGCCTTTATACTTCCTAACTGAGCTCCATTATTCTCAGTGTTGATGATGGCCAGAGAAAGAATTGCATGTCAGTGTGAGTGATTGGGTTTGAACTGAGCTGCAGTATACACTTTGCATAAAGCAATGGCTCAAATTACACTTAGGATTGAAAACGGAGCGTGAGAACGTCCCCTGAGAGCTTGTGGCACAGAAATAAAATATAAGCCTCACTCCCTCATCCGTCTCCTGCGTTTCTCCTCGTCGTCTCTGCATCCCTGCCACAGCTCTGTTCTTTTGAATGTTTTTTTTAACTGTTCTCTGCTATATTCATGCGTTGTGTTTTGAAAACTGATGTATATATGTCTTTATTAGGTGAAGAATGTCTTTTTATCTAGCCTGCTGCAAAGAGTAAGGGAATTCACCAGGAAAATCGTACTATTTCAGAAGCAGTGGTGTTAAATGATGCTTTTACACCACTGCACATGGATACTGTTCACATAATTCTGTACTAAAGACAACAGGTCTGTGTGTATACGTACGCTTGGGAAGACAGATGCAGCAGAGTTCTTTCTGTAAGTTTGAACAGTGCTGCATTTGATGCTAAAATTGAACTCAATTCGCTCCTGAATACAAGTATGTGACAGCACATTGAATATATCACTTAATTAGTAGTTACATATATAGTATATACTGTATATACAGGTATATACAGTGCCCTTCACTAATATTGGCACCCTTGGTAAATATGAGCAAAGAGTATATGTGTATATGGGAATATGTATATCAGTACCACCTAGTAGTGTCTTCGTCAGTGGAGGTTCGTGGATGTCCACTTCTGAGTTGGTCCGCAATATGTACAGTCTTTCTGAATTTGTTAAAAAGTTTGGTAATAGTGTCGTGTGTGATGTGCTCACCATGTTCCCTGTTAAAGTCCTCGCGACAGCTTCCCGATCCAGCCATGAGAATGATTTCTTCTTTTTTCAAAGGCATTCTTAAAGGCAACCTTAAAAAATACATACATGCATACATACATACATACATACATCCACTGCAAGGACGATCAGATGTCCTTCCTGTCTCTTTGTAGCACTGTCTTAGGCGTCTTACATTACAGACATTACAGTTTATTACTCTGGCTACATCTACAGTCCTCATGCCTCCCTGCAGCAGGTCTATGGCATGTTCACGCAGGTGTGCAGGAACCCTAGACATCTTTCTTCTGGTGCATTTCAGAGTCAGTTGAAAGGTCTCTTTAGTGTCGTAAGTTATTGTAACTGTGACCTTAATTGCCTACCACCTTAAGGACTGTTCCACAGGTGCATGTACAATAATTGTTCATGGTAAGTATGAAAACACTGTTTAAATGCTTTCTAATAAAGATCTGTAAAGCTTATTTAGATTTTTACAAAATTGTCTCCTGAAAAAGGGAGGTTTCTTTTATGCAAAGTATGTATATATATATATATATATATATATATATATATATATATATATATATATATATATATATATATATATATATCACACCCAGTGTTTCAAGGATAGGAGTCAGATCCAGGAGAGAGCAGTTACTGAAAATGAATGAATAAAATAATATAATAATATAATAATATGAGATTTATATCAATATAAAGCAAAGTTTGCCACACATAGGAAAGAACAAAGGTGACCTTACATCCACATGTATGACATCCATCCATGTTCTGTACCGATTGTCCTACACAGGGAGCCTGGAGCCTATCCAAATACATATATATATATATATATATATATATATATATATATATATATATATATATATATATATATAATAATATTCCTATATTAGGAATTACTCATTAAAATGCATTAGAAGGGAGTTTTATTCTATAATAAGCAATATGGTAAACTGATGGGTTAAAATGCTTAGAACACATTTTATATAACAGTTAAAAATAGCATACCATATATTCAACAAAATGCAATACATCAATAATAAAAAAAAAACATTCACACATCTGAAATCATGCACACACAAACATGTAGTACACCACATTCACAGTCCACACCTCCAAATGTGTTCATGATGCACACTGCTTTATATGACTCTTGTTAAGTATTCTGGTAAAAAGCATAAAAGGAAAGTATTTTTTAAATGAATATATACTATTTTCCCTACAAGTCAGAACATTAGTACAAATATGTTCTGCTGTTTAATGTATTAAGCAGATTGAACATGTGCCCAGATGAATGGGAGCAGAAGCAGAGGGTAGCACAAACACACTGCTGGAGCAGAAATGGTGAGGACCACTCAGAGCTCGATGCTCGGGATTGACCTGACCTTTTCTGCATGTCAGCCAAAGGTTAGAAATCTCCACTGGCCGTAAAGGAAATCCACATGTTTGCCGTTACGCTGGAAATCCTCCTAACTGCAGCAAGCAGGAATCTAGGGATGATCCCATGAGAGGCTGGATGACATTCTTGTGTGCATACAAAGCCTCTTTCTTGCTCTGTCTCTTTCTAGCACTTTCACTCATTGAAATGGACATTTCTGAGAAATATACAAGACCTACATCTACACGTGTTTCAGTATGATTAACAACTAAATAATGAAAGTATTACTGCATAGATGACAAAAGCACATCTTAGGCACTCTATTATTTTTTGTACAAACTTTGCTATAGAGTTTTATGTTCTGACTTCTACATTATCGAGACAGTACAAAAACATTTTAGATTCCCAAACATTAGTTTTCCAGCACAAAATTAAATGTTTGTATGTCAGTGCAAACTTGTAGCTCATTTCCTTATAAAACTACACTAAGTCTACCTGAAAGTACAATAATTTTTTTTTAAAGCAAACGGTCATCACACCAAATATTGACTTTGTTTCATTTATTACTGTTTATTGCTCTGTGTAGTATTTTTTTTTAATGTAGAAATGTTTCATTTAATTATTTTATAGGCATCTTTGCTCTACGGCATTTCTTTGCTAAGATTTTGCACAGTATTGTGCATGTATACAGAAGGGTGACACATTAAAGAGGGAATAAAGAGCATATTAGTAAGGTGATGAGCACTGCACTCTCCCAGATAAGCTTCAATACACCTTGGAATGGATTCTACAAGTCTCTGGAACTGTACTGGAGACATGAACACCATTTTCCCAAAAGATATTCCTTCAAATCATGTTTGATGATATTGGTAGAGAGAGCTGTCTAACATCTCGCTCCAAATTGTCTCGCAGGTGCTCATAGGTGTGCTGCTATCTGGTGACTGTCAAGGCCGAGATGATGATTTGCATCATTTTCATCCTCGACAAACCGTTCCCTCATGCCCTGTGGTTGGAGTCAGGGTCATCCTGGAAGAGGCCACTCCTGTTATTTCAGAAATTTCATCATAAAATCAAGGTGATCAGTACGAATAACTCTGCGTACATATGTAGGCATTAAGTTGCCAGCTTATTAGCTATACCGATCTAGTGACTAACGGTGTATCTACCACTGGAGCATGCATTTTATGAATACACAATCTGTTCCATGCTGCTTTCTTTAACCATCAGAAGGTGAACATGCACAGAGCCGGGCGCATATTGTCATTGTAAATCTGACCTTATTTAACAGTGAAAAGCTAAAATCACCAAGGTGCACTTTGTCTTTTACAGAGGAGATCAAAAACCGTAAATACTGGCATGCTTACTTGTCTTGAGCTCATGGACATAGTTTATGCCGTATAATGCATATTACCAGCCATAATTCACGCATTTATATTCATAAATGTGATTTTGTATTTAAAATACGACCTATAAAGCATGATATATGGAAATTGACAGATCATATGTGATTCCTGGATTAAATGTCTTATAGATCACATGGTTTATGTCGTTTCCCCCCCTCTCTTGCTCGCCTTGCCTGAGAACGAAACCTTGACCATGCAGGTAATTTACAGTGTTATGGGATGAGTGCAAAACATGCTGTAAATAAATAAGAGTCAAATCCATTTTATTTTAGGACGTGGGGAGGACACTCCCACCCAACACACCACCACCACTTCCTCACACTGATGTCCTGCAAATGGTGATGTTCCGTCACAGTTCATGTCAGCATATCATTGAGAAAGGGAAGGGCCCACAAATGGGCCAGAGAGCTGAAGTGTGCGGTCCATTTGCTAATTTCAATATGATCGCCGTCTGCACGGGAATGGCCTTGGGCGCACTGCTTCTGTCTCCTCGATGTCCGCGACGACCTTGTTTCTGAGAGTGAGACTTTCATAAATAGGCTGCACTATGCTGTGCGCATATCCACTACACCCAAATCCCATTCTCTGTCTATAAAGCATGGAGCAATGCATTCTGGGTCAGTCTGAGGTCATTCCCAGAGTCTATAATGAATACTATAAGGAATGATACTATAAGGAAAGGTGCATAAACATACACTCATGAATGCATTATTTTTTCAAAAAGAATTGGACATTATCCAGAAAATATAAGCATACACATATTCTAAGTCTATTACATTATTCCGCTCTTGTAGCCCAAACAAGATTCAGAACGTAAGCGGGTTGGTCAACCCTCAACTGTGGGATCATGGTAAAACTTACATTGACATCTGAAGGCTCTTTGTGCTTTATAAAGGGAGAATGCAGTCGAAAGTGTCTTTTACAATGTCAGTCTGCCACAGCACAATACAGAGATACAGAGAATACCTCTGTCTGTCCCTCACACTGATCAATACCAGGCTCCTGCAGCTGCTGTGTCTGCCTAATGGCTTTGTGTAGTTAAAGCTCACATATCGGCAGGCATTTTGGGGCTCTTTTATGGGGAATTAGCATTGTCACTTCTCTGCTAATTGAGAATGGTCAGAGCATAGATTATTCCAGAAAATATCAATTATACAAACAAAGAGAATGCAAAGGTGATCTTCTTTTCTCAAAGTCACTGCAGTTTTATGTCACTTTACCATTCAAGTGTCTGAAACTAGACCATTGCATTCACTTGCCTGTTAGAGTATTTATATATTTATATGCTGATGTGTGTGTGTGTGTGTGTGTGTGTGTGTGTGTGTGTGTGTGTGTGTGTGTGTGTGTGTGTGTGTATACAGTACTGTACAAACGTCTTAGACACACTCATTTTAAATGTAAATGTTTACTTAATGAATTCTGCATTATTGAGTCAATAAAAAAATAGATTCCAAACATTACTTTTTCCTATAAATGTCACAGGAAAATGATTGTACGGCAGTAAAAAAAAAAAAAAAAAAAAAAAAGAAAAGAAAGAAAACAAAAAGCAGCATACTATATTATACACCACTTTTCAGACTAAAGTAAGTACAAATCTTTAATTTCATTATTTTTGAATGCATCGTTGCTTTATACACACACACACATATATATATATATGTAGTATAAATATTGTATAAATAGTTTGTATATACTGTATAGTATCATTCTTTATAATTTTTTGCAATATAATATGTTGCAAAAATTACTAATTATATTTCTTTAATGTATTTTGTTTATGTTCAAAATGAAGATGATTACCAGGATACAGTACCATTCCTTGTCCTGTGGTGGAATGAACTTCCTCTGGCTGTCCAAACAGCGAGTCACTGGCAAGGACTGAAGCATTACTATGCTGTGCTGTGCTACACATACACACACACACACACACACACACACGCACAATCGTTGACTTATACAGTTTTGACTAACAGTTGTACTAACTCGCCGCTATATTAAGAGGTTTTTTTTTATTTTATCTTCATGGTATTACATTTTCTTTTCGATGGGCACTACAAATCACTTCTATAGTCATTTTGGTCATTTTGAATAACAGCATCTGCTAAATGCCTTAAATGTACTCAGTGCAAAATCTAATACTAACACAGTCAGCATTGTTAAAAATACACATCACAGCATTGTATTGATCACAGAGCATGTTTCACACAACCGAGGGCCCATATTGTCCCATCTGTTTCTGTAACTTTACAAGCCTGAGAATTCTGATTAAAACCCCTCCAATTAAAGCCTTTACTGTCACATGCGGCCTTGGTGTGTATTAACTCCCCCTCTGACATCCAAATGTGAAGTAGACATCTGCCCACATGGAAAAATATACAGAAAAGAAAAGGAATATGAAGGAGCACTGAACAGTCCAGTCCACTGAACAGTGTATTTTTATAATTAGATTTCCCTAGATCATTAAATTAAGTCATTCTGCTGCAGGGGGATCATGGGCAATTGTAGTTCTCTCACTTGTGACAGTCTGTGTGTTAAGTAACGAATAAGAAGACTACTGTTCGGGGTGGAATGGGTGTATATGGCTTGCATTTCATCTCCCACTTTGCTGGAGGACAGGTAAACTGAAGCTGGATTATATGCAGGACAGATGGGTATAATGTATTCTAATGAGAAGAGCTCCATCTATGGACCACCTGTTGAACTGCACCAGTGTACAGTACAGTACAGTACATCCCCACTGAAAACAAATGAATGATCTGTATAATGTTTCAGTTATATTTTAATATCTTTGTATGTGTGTGTGTGTGTGTATGTGTGTGTGTGTGTGTGTGTGTGTGTGTGTGTGTGTGTGTGTGTGTGTGTGTGTGTGTGTGTGTGTGTGTGTGTGTGTGTGTGTGTGTGTTAAAATGTAACCACATATCATATTAAAGTACTGAATAATGGGTTTTCAGGACACATGACACCCAATTCCTTTTATTTGTCATCTTATTTGTAAGTTTCAGCCATAATGTGAATATGTTTTGGAGGAATTGCGTGTCACATGCAGAGACAAAGGAAGATTCAGCACTTTTGATGATATGTGGTTACATTACGGCTTTCAAGGCTGGTCACGGAGTTAAAATGTCCCAGTAACATTTCCTTTTATTTATATCTGTAGACCTTGGTTGGGGGAAATGAGTTGAGACAACGAGTGTCGGGGGTTTCTTGTGGAGATGTGGAGAAAACGCACCAGTCCACTTCCTCATCGCCGGAAGACCCGTAACAGCAGTTTCCGGAAAAATGGCGTGTTTTTCTGCTTCTTCTTCTTCTTCTTCTTAAATTCCGGTTACTCATTGTTAAGTCTGAACTGTCCCACTACCAAAGCCATGTCTGTCAGTGTTAATGATGGAGAAAGGCTTTATTCAGTGTGTGTAATGTAAGAGGACATCTTCCCCTCAGAGCAGGGACATTAGCAGCTTTCGCAGGCCGAGCCGTGGCCTGTCGCTTCTGCAGTCTCGTTTCCTCCCTCCTGCTTTAAATTTACAGCCCCCTTTAATACTCTGTCATACTTAAAGTTTTATTGCTCCATTTTTACGACCGCATCCTTATGTCCCAATGAACTTTTCTATGCAAATCTCTCACTCTCATCCTTTCCTGCCTCCAGAGAAGTTGTATCGCAAGCGTTTGTCTTCTGTTTTGTTTATGAGGAAGATGAAGAGATGCCATGTTCAATCAGAGTTTCAGTGTTCCTGCTTTGAGGCCATACAAGACATGTAGCTTGTATGGCAAGCGTGTGTGTGTGTGTGTGTGCAGTAAATCACATTACCTCAAACAGTGAATTAATTGGTTTTACTTGATGGTATGTCTGGAGCTTGTCCTAAAGTTCAGTCTGATGCAGACAGACAGCAGGTTTATTCTTAGGTTTTAAGAGTAAAACACAGACCTGGAAGGATTTGTGTGGTGTTGCATCCCATTATAAACATTTAAACCGATTATTCTGGCAGGCCAAATACTTCAATCATTCAACACGGTATCCCACTTGCAAATGTATAACTATTTATATGACACAAACGTAAAAAGTTTGTGGTGATGGTAACACTTTATATTAAGATTCCCTCAATTGACATTATTATTATTATTTTTTTTTTTTTACAGCAGCATAAATGAATCTGAAGTAATGTTAAGAAAGTAACAAGGTAAGTTAACATGTTCAACTCATTGATGTTTGTTGAAATGGTAACGCACCCCTCCTGCAATGAATGTTTATTCGAACTTGCTCCTAAATGCTGGTGACTTCCTGAACTCTGGTGAACTCTGGTTCAGGTAAATATTGAAATTGTGGTAGTTACCACAAACATGTCCATTAAGATTCATACTGATCACTTAATTTTACTCCATCCATCCATCCATGTTCTCTATCGCTTATCCTTCCTTCAGGGCCCCGGGGAATTCTGGAGTCTATCCCAGGAAGCATCGGGGACAAGGGAGGGTCTTCATTTTTACTCACTCATGTTTATTTTATTATTTATATATTTTTTTAATCATAAATCAATGTAAGTGTTAGTTTTATTTGTTACATTTGGTGTATTATTGCTGAAGTTCATGGTTTTTCATGTTAACTAACATGGGCTGTTTGTTCCTTTTCTTACAATTTTATTTGTATATCTAGAAGCAGTTCCTGTTTTTGTTTACTGTATGCTGGATGGCACTGGGTAGAAAATCTTACTTGAGACTTGAAACATCACTTTATGAACTCCTTAAATATTCAATTGTATCAAATTTGAGTTCTCACTCGCTGCCTACCATCGGTGCTAAATTGAGATTAGAATTAGTGAGTTGAAATGACTGAGTATCTCAAAGGAGAGTGTGTTGAAATGTGATAGTGTGTTGAAATGAGTATCTCAAACTATAGTCTACTGTTTCTGGTAGATTTTCGAAGTGTGAGTCCGTGGACACACATTTTTCAACTAAATTTTCAACTTATAAAGCCCACAACTCGAGGAAAGAGTAATTTTGTGACGTTTTTTTTTTTTTTTAGAGGACGCATTTTAGGGAGGTGTAAATGAAATGTGGAAAAAGAAATCAAGCGAATAGTAAATTAAATGATATAGTGTAACTTAGATAAGGAATAATGAATGCAGAAATGCTGAAATGCAACAAGGAGTTTGTTTACGGTGACAGCGTGCGTAACTAGGCAACAATGTTCTCTTCACGTTGCATGATGTGTTCGTTTGTCCTAGTACTTGCGTATTCTTTTGTTACACACTCAAACGTATGTACTTTTTCTTCACAAAAAGAGTATATACTTTTAGTGCATAGTATAAGTAGTTGAATCAAGATGCAGCAAATGTTTGCGATTTGAGACTACAAGCATTCCTAGTTTGTTATAAAGTTGCAACAAATGTAAAGTCTATTTACCCGAAAGTAACAAAATGGAGAAAATTACATTTAAAGATTCCAATATCACTGAAAGACAAATATACACAGATTGTCTAAAATCATTGGTTATATATTGACCTAATTTGCATTTTATTTAACATGCAATATATAATCCTGTGTGCAATATATAATCACACACATGTGTGTGTGTACATATATATATATATATATATATATATATATTGGACTTTTGCACAGTACTGTGTGTATATAGTACTATGCAAAAGTCCTGTTTTTTTTAGTACAAACTTTATAGATTTTTTTTATGACTTCTACAGAATCGAATCAGTACAAAAAACATTTTAGATTCCGAAACGTTAGTTTTCTAGCACAAAATTGAATGTTACAGAAGAATTTTTGTATGTCAGTAAAGAAAGCAGTATATTAAGTGATATGAGACACTTTTCAGACAAAAAAGCATATTGAAGACTGTTGGATTTTGCTGCAAAAAGTATCCAGAAGAACTGTATCTGGTTCTGCAAGATGCTCAATAAAACTTACTGCTCATTTCCTTATAAAACTACACAAACTGTATCGGAGACTACTTTAAAAAAAAAAAAAAAAAAAAAAGAAAGAAAGAAATTTACAGCATAGGGTCATCACACCAAATATTGCCTTTGTTTCATTTATGCTCATTATAATATTTTATTTAAAGAAGAAACATTTAATTTCATTATTTTTGAAGGCATCTTTGCTCTACAGAATTTCTTTGCAAGACGTTTGTGCAGTACTGTATATGATTATGAAAATGTCTACAGTTATACCAGCCCATATTATAGCCCAGATTATTATTCAGAAGTACCACCCATCATCTCATGCTCATTCAATTTTTCTCATGTGCAAGTTATTTTGAAGAGCATTTTATGTTCTATATGTGATGTATAACCACCGCAGTCTAAAACTGTGTTTGAAGCCGCACTGAAAAATCTACGGGTATTATATTTAAATTGTGGATAGCTGCAGACCCTGTTTATAGTCTCTTCAGGAAATCAAGTTCCAGTAATTACAGTGGGCCCTGTGTTTTTTTCTCCCTCCTCCTTTCTCCGGTGTTGGACTGTCTCACCACTCTGAGTGGAGAGTGCCCTGGTACATTAAGTTCTGAGAAAGCTAATTGCAGCCAGCAGGCTCGCACCGCTTTTCTCCACCTCATTTGTCAAACTAAGTCTCTGTTTTAACTTTGTCGATTTCTTCCTAACCCCTTCCAATTAAAGCCCACTAAAGCTCGCCATGGGAGATAGAGAGAGGAGAGGACAGCTGTCCCGCGTTACAAATGACGGTGGCTTACTGTCTACCTCAGTCACCAGGAATCCATGACATCAGCACTACAGTGCTCTCATTGTATGTTCAGTGGAGGTTAGGGTCTTTGGCTTAGACTGCATGAAACAATACAAGACGGATGATTTCCAAAATGTCTGGCAGCTCTGTTTTCATGCATACAAGTGCTTCTGTTATTGTCTTATGAACAGGCTGGATAGCATCAGTCATGGCACTGTTGAACCAGTCTAAGTCATGTCAAATATATTTTTTTTCTTTGTAAACTGTTCTTTTTGTTAAATTGTAACTTGATTATGTAGAATTATTGTGTGTGACGATCAGGACAGATGGTAAAGTGTGATGACTGTGTTTCTGTGTGCAGCGTGAGGTCCACCCCCCCTCTCCCCCCGTTGCTCCATGCCGACGCTCACAAGGGGACTGCTTGTTCTTGGCTCAACACTTGTAATCACCTCACCTCTGCGTGTTGTCTCTCTATGTCTCTGTCTTTCCCGGTCCTCTTCCTCTGTTTTCTTTTCTAGTCTTTATTTTCCACTGGAAGAGCTCAGCTGGTCTGACAAGCTTGTGGCAAAAAGCTGGGGGTGGGGGTGCATGAGGGAGAGATTTATGAGTGTGGATGTACCTCTGCGGAATTGAGTTTAGGTATATGTTTCATTTTTTACTTCACTGTCTGCCTAGCATTATTGTCTGAGAGGACAGAATGGGCAGAGTGTATTATCTGTGGCTCAACCAGACTGAGCAAAGCTATTTGAGCTGTCATATGGTTTTATGCACATGCTTACAGCCTTATAAGCTACCTCTAGCTCCTGAACTGTGATATGGCTGATTTTTCTATTTTTATTTATTAATTTATTTATTTATTACATATGCGGCTGATTAAAGTCGTTGTAGAAAATGTTCAGTCCTCTTTCAGTCACTGATAAATCGTTAATATTTTGTGAAATTGATTGTACATATTCAAGATTGAAGAACTTGGTGATATTCACAAGGTTCCTTGTACAGTGACGGTCTTAGTTTGTGCATTCTCAGAAACTAAAATAATAGAATATAAATAATTGAAAATGAAAGGTAAATAATAACAAATAAAATAGTGTTGAAAAGCAAACCGAAACAACATCAGGATGTTGGGCATATTTTACATAATCATAAGAGCAGACTGTGCTTTTCCGAGGTGTGTGTGCCATACTGTGCAACAATGGAACAAAATAACAATATGGCATAAAATTAGGAAATTGTGGTTCAGGAATAAGTCACAGTGATGTAAAAACAATGGTCATATTTGATCATATTTACATGAGGTGAAGCAAAATTAACTTTAGATGCAAACCTTGGTTTAGTCAGGTAAGTTTATATATGGATTATATATGGAGTATGGGTGTGTGTGTTAATGTGGGTTCTCTGCTTTAGATTTAGCCTACCTTATCATCTTACCCTTACTCAACCCACTCTATATTTGCATCCGCACTTCATGCTGCACCTGACACCAGCACAGTTCAGGTTTGACACCGTGTTCTTGTCGTTAAGTAGCTGAAGGTGGAATGGGGGACAATCCTGGCTAGGGCAGGATGCCGTCCTGATATGCAGGGTGCCTCTAAGTGTCTGCAAATGGTCCTAACGAGGGTGGCAAATGGAGACATAAAGAGAAAATGGGTACACTTTTCATTTGAGCCTGACATACTGTTGCTGCCCCCCTGAGCCCTTGAGAAGGGCCGAGGACGGTGGGCGGCCATGCTTAAAATTCCCCTCCTCCTCCTTGGGCTAATTGTTGAATATATTGACCTTGGGTAGGGGAGATTGGGAGATCGGAGGTGGGTGGGGGGGGAGTAGAGAGCTGGTTGGTTGTAGCGGTAGCTCTGACGAAAAGTCTCAGGCTTGGGTTGACCTAGAGATAGCACAGTCAAAAAAAATAAAACAGGACATACAACATACTGTAAGATGCATCATGGAAACTTGATCTGAAGCATGTATTGACCTAGACAGACATGCATATCAGCACTGATACAGGGATCAAAAATATCCTCCATCACTCACCCGAGCATCCTCCTGAAATGCTGTTAAAAGTCAGCAATGCACAAAAATTTACAATCTGTCTCCCTCTTTTTTTGTCCACCCAAAGACATTGATTAGCGATGGCTATGTACCAATATATAGGATCTTCCCTGGCACTAGCACATACAGACACACAACACACTGGTCCCCTTATGTCCTGACCCCAATCCTTGTACAACAAGTTCACCATTGCGTTCTCACACAGACCAGTCGATGAGTGTCAATATGGTGGATTGGATGGGCGAGAGGAGAGTCGATTAGGGGCTGATAAGCGAGCAAATGCTTTGTTTTAGTAATGACGGCTTAAACGAATACCTCTCACCATCAAGGCAACACTTCAAACATGATTTTTCATCAATAGACGTGTGGAAACAAAGCCAGCTGCCTCTGTGTGCAGGAGAGTACACATGAGTATAGACGCGGGGATACAGGCTATATTGCATTCTCCTTGACTTTATGAATGATGATGAGTTTGGCTCTTCTGATTTCCTTCAGGTTGCTGTTCAACAGTAGTTTGAAATTAATAACTTGACTGAAAATTTTTGAGGTAAAGATAGGGGTGGTTAAAGCAGGCTGTTCATACCTTTTCTTACATTGGGGGCTTCCAAACTAGGAGCCGTGACCCCATGTGGGTTCACTTGATTTATAAGTTTGTTAGAGAAACCATTCATGAAGGTAAAATATTGTTCTGTTTAGTTTGCTACTGTTTTGAAATGTTATGGGAGTCGCATTCAAACAAGCAACATTTAAATAAAGAGTGCATGTTCTGTGTTTTCACTATCCTGACATACATTAGCATAGAAGCAATAAAAACGGACACATTTCTCTGTCCATCTATCTCGTTGATCATCTAGCTAGTTGATCAACACTATTGAGTGACTCTAAGTCAGTGGAATGACAGAAGCCAAGAAAATGTTCACGAAATTATGCTGAAATATTTATTGAATATGAATATTTACAAACCTGTTGGGAAATAACAAGAAGAAGCCAAATGCGAAGGCTTCGGGTCACAGAAAGTCATCATCATTTTCAATTGGGGTTATTTGCCCAAAAAGCTTGGAAACCCCTTAGTTTATATGAACTTGATTGAAATCCAAAAGGTAATCTGTAGGTTTCATGCAGGTTCCTTAACGAGTCTTGCTTTGTCTGAAATGGCATTTTAATTCATTAATTTAACAGAAAACATAAACAATTAATTTGGGACAGTTAATTTGTTCATATGTATTATATAATATATGGGGAGATATAAAATAAAACAAAACAAATATGAGAACATCATAACTGCACTATTGTAGGGACACAAAATAAATGTTACAGGTAATGTACAGGTTACAGCTTCTGTATATTATTTAAATATATATTTTTTATTTAACTATTTTTTTTAAATATCCTCTGTGTTAAAACTGATAGAAATATGAAAATTTTGCCGTCAAGAATCTGAGTTTCTGTGTATTCTAGCATTTGGGATATTTCTAGACAAGTTGCTCACTTATTTTCAGATGATTAATTGCTTCTTTAATGGTATTTTGCAATATAATTTGAACATTTTAATGTGTTGGTCTTGCACATAATAATTCAAAGATCATTAGATATAAATCAAATCTTACTGCTCACAATGCAACCATAAAATTTTGCTCTAATTATCTTGATCTCCTTTGCCTTGACATTTTATGGCAGAAATATCTCAATTATGCACATACGTCATAACAGACATGGAAGTAGTGCTTTCTACATGCACTATGCATATGATCCACAAATACAAATCCCTCCACATTTTTGCAAACAAATGTGACTTGACGATATTATATCTAACGTGTGTTTCGAAAAACTGCTGAAATGAAATGTCCAGTTGTTTGTTTGATGTAAATATGCCTGACACTGAACTGAAGGAACTGATCTGCATACAGGAAGCAGTGAAACAGCTGTGTTTTCGGTCTGTTATTTTGTAGGAGGTCACGTGTGCGATCCGGTGAGAGATTTTTACTTTGAACACCTTGTAATTGCTGCCAAACAACAGGCCGGCACGTGCCAATGCTGCTCCTCTTCAATAATCAGGCTCTTTATGGAGTGACAGTTGCACTATACCTCCACAATTACTTTTCAATTAGTGCGATGAACATTTTCAACACTGCAGCGTGATCATTTTATAGCCCAGTGTCTTAGCCAATTAATGGCGCTAGCAACAGCGGCGAAGTGATAAACCATCTGGCCTGGCTCCCAAAGAGATAGAGCACACTTAATGGAGTGAAAAAGTAAAAGCAATTAATGTCACATTAATATAACGATAATAATACCTTCCCTTGCAGCGTTGGTGAGCTGAAGCAGGAACTGGGTCTGAACTGGGGAAACTGGGTACTCTTTCCCAGGGGATAGATACCTGAGAAGGCACTCCCTGGGTGAGTTTATGGAGAGCACGCAGAGCTTACAGACATGAGGTGAGTGGACTTTTTTTTTTCCCCAGGAAGATGCTGTGTATAAACCAACACTGGAAATTTTCATACCTAAGAGAGCGTTAAATGTGTGTTCATAGAAATACACAGTTGTTTAAGTGTGTGTGTGTGCGTGTGTGTGTGTGTGTGTGTTTGCCAGTGAGAAAAAGAGATCCTGTCTCCTCCGACACTCCCCTGTCCCTTTCTATCTCTTGACCCCTCTATGTTCCTGCCTCCCCTCTCTGTTTGTGTTAATTCCTCTACATCCGCAGGGTGGCTTATATTAGAATATCTTAACCAGCCGCCCACATTAGCATAGCGTGATGGATGCTGCTGAATCTCTGTGCCAGATAATGTCCACATTTTGCATTTTAAACTAAGCTACGCCACGGACGTGCTATCCATTCTCACAGGAGACAATTAGGCTCCATTGGCAAAGCAGGGATTTCTCTTCTTCCTGGTTTGGACTGGCCGGTGGAAACCATGCTAAAGGATTAAGAAGATCTGAGTGGTGGTTTTTGGTGGAATAAGATATGGTTCATCACCAAGAGACATATCATCATCATCATCATCCTTTTGGTTTTTAATAGGATCCTTTTGTGATATTTGAAAATCTATTTGCACTACATATTGAATTGTAGTGAGAGATTCCGTGTGAACACTGACGCGCAGTGACATTGAAGTTCAGCATCGGAGGCTCCATTCAAAACTCTGTTTGTATCTGTTAAAGAGGCATCTGTACGTCGCCAGTGTAAAGGGTGTTGATGCTGTCTACAAAGCTGTCAGACCCTCCGGCAGCTAATCAATGGCCATAAATCATGGCTGCTCTTTATGTGGCTAGAGAGAGTTGTACATTTATAAGCTCCTTTATGAGATAACATCTTGACACTTGAGCTCACGTCATACACACTTGCACTGGCTTGCTCAGTTGTGATCTAGCATGCCTAAACACAAGATCATACGCTGGATATTTTATTGATGATGTAGTCATGTTTAATAGCAGTGGATTAGACTTTAGTGATTTGTAGCCTAACGGCTCCTTCCCATAGTTTGATTAAATGCACGGTTGTGTGTAAGATTATTAGATGAAGTGTATGATTATTAGATGCTTGGAGGAAAAAAAAAATGTGATATGTTAATGAAATATAATGCATTTAATCTAAAATTGAACAGAAAACGAATGTTATTTTGAAGGTATTGAAGGTTACACAAGGAACGAAATGTGGAGATTTACGTACGCTATCCAACTGAGAAAATCTTTGAAAATCGTTGATCTAGTTGATTTATGATCTATTTTTAGATCAGTAGAAAATGCTACTTAATGTTATATCATCAGATAACGTTATAATAAACCAAAGCAAGTCTTAACTAGAACTTCATGGAATCTGATATATTTTCCTACAGACATGTACATTTATTTTTTTTATTACCTTTGTCCTACACATATTATTTAATCCATTCATCCATCCATCCATCTTCTACCGCTTACCCCTTTTCAGGGTCACGGGGAACCTGGAGCCTGGAGCATCGGGCACTAGGAGGTACACCTTGGACAGGGTTATTTAATAAATATATTATATAAATATATTAATATGAAGTATGTGGAGATCTGACCACAGCACCCATATGAGGTTCCTCCACCAAGCTGTTAATGCCAAAGGTTTTGGAATGGGATGTTCAATGGTAAGGTGTCCACATATTTATGGCCAAATAGTGTATCTGTGCTAATGAAATCGGATCACACTGCACGTCTATTTTATTTTATTTTATTTTTTTAAAGTTTGACATTATTAGTGCGCTGAATTTTGTAAATATTGTTGCATGTATCTGTTAATTGTGATTATGCTTTGACATTCAGCATTTGCTTCATCCCTTGTGCCTTAGATTGAAGGAAGGAAGGAAGGAAGGAAGGAAGGAAGGAAGGAAGGGAGGGTGTGTGTGCACGTGCATCCTTGTGGCTCTACTACTGTAAACTGTGTTTACAGGCGATATCTAAACAATAACATGATAGTCTGGGTTGATTTTATTTTTCATCACAAGTATGCAGACATATAATCCATGGTAATATTGCATGTTCACATGTTAAGCAAATTGTAACCTACTGAATGTTACGCTGTGACATCACACTGCTACATCTTGGTGCATGCTGAAATCTTGCCCCTGCTTGAAAATACATTTCTGTTATGTACCAGCTAGAAGAAAAAAAAAGATGCTGTGTGAGTGTGTGTGTGTGTGTGTGTGTGTGTGTGTGTGTGTGCAGCTGGAAGTCTTGGCTGTGTATGAATTAGCACTATGTTTTGTTACAGTGTGAGCAGCTATGTTATACTGAAGTCTTAATCATTTACAACTCACCAGCTGTGTGTCAAAACCATGTGACTTTACAGTGACAAACATGCTCCTGTACTCCATCCATCCATCTATCCCAGGGAACATCGACCACAAGGCAGGGTACACCCTGGACAGTTTGCCAGTCCTCCTGTACACCTGCTTATTCAATTTGTTGATATGAGAAGTCAGAGGTGAATTGCAAGACTAGTTCAAGCTGACACGAAGGCTCTGGTAACACACAAAAAAAAGCAACCCATGAAAACACTCTATAACTGTGCTGAGCAGGAAAGCATTTCTGAACACACCACAAGCCAAACATTGAAGCAGAGGAGCTACAAGAGCAGAAGACCACATCAGGTTCCACTTCTGTCAGCCAAGAACGAGAATCTGTGGCTACAATGGACACAGGTTCTCCAAGACTGAGCCTTGGTTTCGTGAATAAACTGTAGATTTGTATTTAAGAACAGTTGACGTACTGAACATCCTTGTCTTTACTCTTCTGCACCTGTTTACTGTAATGATGCATAATCTCGCTATCCAGTGTCACCCAGAAAAGGATGTATTCCCTTTTGAGTTTGGTTCCTCTGAAGGTTCCTCGTGCCGTCTCAAGGAGTTTTTAGTTTTAGTAATAAAATCTTACACAGGAAATTCTCTTGCATACTGATGTTTCTTGAAAGAATGTTTAATGCTCTTTTATTATTGGCTGAACTACAGTATGCCATTTGACATATTTAACAATTTTTTCCACCAAATCTCCAGGTTAATGATGAAGGATTCAATTAATCCTGCATGGGGAGAATAGACACACATGATGCGTTCACCATTGTGCATATACATGGACATTGACATGACATCAGATGACCACCAATTCCTAGAATAGGATTGATCTGAAAATTCTTCTCTGTAGCAGCAGTGAGTCAGAGAGAAGAGCTGTACCCATCCTGCATTCTCACATGGCCTGTAAAAAGCGAGCCAGAGGAATGGTGTTTGGGCTATGTGCTGAACATCGGGACTAATTTAAACATCTATGCGTAGATGAGCTCGTGGAATCAAAGGTGTGTGTGTGTGAAAGAGAGAAGAGAGAGAGAGAGTGAGTATGCAAGTGTGTGTGCAGAGAAGGAGGTATGCAGCAATGCGTCCCGGCTTTCCGTGGATGATGGATAGCAACAGTAGGGGGAACAAAACCAAGCATTTCTCATGCTGTCACCGCAATGAAACAGGGACAGAGCAAGATTTGGTCACAATGTGAACGCCAGGACATCAGAGAGATGCCATGCCATCATACCACTTCTATTGGAAGTCAAAGACTCCATCCATCACTACGTTAGGTCCCTTTAGCATTTGACTGAGAGCAGTATTCGGCGCTACCTCACTGGCTTTTGAGGGACTTCCTGGAGTCACTTAAGAGTGCTAGCTTTGATAAATGTATTTTTTGCCACCATTGTTTTCTATTCCACTGCGGTACAGAAACAGGTGTATATGTGTGAGTGTGTGTGGTGAACATGCTGTTATATCTTGGTGCGGACCATATGATGGGGATATCTCTCAGTTTTGATCTTGCGGGGATATTTGGTTAATCACCATGATGAAAAGGTTTTGTGTGTGTGTGTGTGTTTTTCAACAAAAACTGCAGCTTTATTTACAAAAGATTTAGAATAAAATTAAATCCAAACGTTTTCCTTTTGCTTTCTGAGGGTAAGGTTAGGGTTAGATTTAGAATTAATTAGCTGCATTAATAATTACATCGATGGGAGGTCCTCACAAGTGTGTGTGCACGCGTGTGTGGTCATGTTTGTAATACCTTTTTACACACTTAGATATTAAGTCCCCATAATGATAGCAAAATGTGACTGGAAAAAATAGCAGCTTTTTATAAACAAACAAATAAACAAACATAAAAAGAACTAAAAGTGTTTTAGGTTAGCGATATCAAGGGTGGGGTTAAGGCATAGCATTGTAGGCATAGCATTAAATAACAGTAACACGCAAGGCAATGGAAATACAGAATTGCAAGTGTGTGTATGTGTGTTTTGCAAAGATCAGCTGGCATGAACATCTAATAATAACTTTTTGGATACATTTTGTGGTGATGTTTAGCAGAACCTGTAAACCACATTGACATATTATATTAAATTAAATTATATATTTACCTAGGCAGGTTTAAAATCTCATATACATATCTCATACTGTACTCATGCTAAGCTTATAAGACTGATGAGTATTAATAGGCAGATGGCCTTCGTAACAGGTCATTATGTAAACACAAATTGAGCTATGTATGTCCCATGCATGCTCTGACTTTTTCACAATGAACTCTAATGTGGAAAATCGTCTTTAAAGTAGTGACTTTCACACACATTAATTCTAATTCAAAAGTATTCAAACAAGATTTAGAATTAAAGGCTTTAACTTAATTTTGGTGCTATTGTTCTATCCGAATGCAAGCTTAGGATTCCCTGTGTAGCGCTGCTTTAAACAGCAGCCTCTATTGCCCGCTACTGTAGATGGCAATGACCCCTCGGTCCCCAATGGCAAGAGATCAACTCTATCTGTACCACATGCTGAATCGCCCTCAAAGCACAAAGCCACCCTGGAATTCTGCTGAGAGAAAGCTAGTAAACACTCCTGTGCCACAATCAAGAGGAGAATTACTGCTGGTTGATGGTGATCAAAATTGCTTTGGTTGTGTGGAGGGGGGAAAAAAAAAAAAAAAGGGGGGGGGGGGGGGGGGGGGGGGGGGGGGCGGGGGAAAAAAAAAAAGAGGGGGGGTTTTTGGGTGGGTGGGGGAGGCGCACCCACCCCCGCCCCAAGAGGAAAGAAAAAGGGAAAAAAGAGGTGGGGGAGTGTATGATTTATGGTGGGGGTGCTTTTTTTTTACAGCATTTTAAGCAGGGGTGGAATAATTTGGTGCAGAATGGGTACTTACTGAACGGCAACAACTCGCCTACTTATCCGTACTTTCTGGTGATAAATTAGCTCTTGTTTAAAGTAGCCGGGAACCCATTTTTCATTTTGATTACTACACTTGATATCTCTTTCTTTCTTACTCTTTCTTTGTCAGCAATGGTCCTTTGCATTTTTGTGTACCAAGTCTGTGTGTCTGAGTATTCCCCCGCTCCCTCTGTCCCTCTCAGTCCGAAACATCTACCCCCCCACCCCCACATACACACACACACCTTTTTTTCAGGGACTTTCTCACTATATTTGAGTAAATTCTCACCAAGTCTTACGTTGGTGTATCTGAAGCTCAGTGGCCTTCCTCATTGACCGTTGGCTGTCAGTCATCTGATGAGTCCAGCTTGGACTTTCCTCCTGCCAAGATGACATTCCCATTGATCCCCCACTGACTGGAGTGACAGGACTCGGGGAAATAAGCAGATGAAATATTAAGTTATAGAGGCAGGTCCTAA
The DNA here is from genome assembly GCA_012411365.1 of Ameiurus melas. Lineage (NCBI taxonomy): Eukaryota > Metazoa > Chordata > Actinopteri > Siluriformes > Ictaluridae > Ameiurus > Ameiurus melas. The sequence goes on from CM022761.1 coordinate 21,891,752, forward strand.
TCAATAAACAACCCCCATGACTGCAGTGGCCACCGAGGTTATGTCCCTCGATAGTGGACCCTGGTAATGTGTTTGACGTGGATCTGGACCAAAGCTATATGGACTCAACCCAGCCACGATCAGCCCACATCGTAGCTTTTGCCCTGCAGCCAATTTCTTAGCTGGCATTTGCTGCTCTTTTCCTCCATTCCCTGGCACAGCTGCCAAGGCCTGTGCCTGGGGTAGTGTTGGCAGAACTAGACACACTACAGAGTGCATAAATAAAACATATGACCACTGTAATGAGGAAATATGGACAGGGCCAGCAGCAAGCACTGGTCATTGAGGCGAAGGACAGGCTTGGGCCTGCTAGTGGCCAGTCACCTGAAGCTCTGTCTTCATACCAGAGCAGTGGGATACAGGATTTGACATTGAGCAGGGTACATAGCATGAACTCTAAAGTAATTAAATAATGAAAGTACAAAAGAAATTTTTTTTACATGGTGGTCAAAGGTTTCTGTCGTGCTAGAAGTATCACAGGTTTGTCGCAGGACTGACTGACAAATTTCCATCCCAGAATGAATCGTATTGAATTGTACGTCTCTAATTAGCTTTCTTTAAATATTCAAAAACCTCTGTTTCTTGTTTATTTCTGCTTCCATAGACTAGTCCACTGTGTCCTCCCTGTGTTCAGTTCCAGTTATGTGATGCAGAAAAGCACAAAGCTAGAAGTCATTAGTCATTTCCTTGGCTTGTGGGGCAGGGGTCAGGACAACAATAGCCAGCCGGACCCTGGATGTCACTGACATTTCTGCCCCCATTTAGACCCAGTAGAGCAATTGAGTGAGCAACTGGGGTTGCTCTGTGTATTGCCACATCAGGTCTACCCCCACAGTATTTTCACCTCACGCTTTTGAAACGTGCACCAGCTGACTGACGGCTATCTCCTGCATCCAATCCCATCACACTCCCCCCCACCTGCCACGCCGCTGATAAAATGTTAATGTAATTAACAGATAATGACTGTTGTTTTTAGCTGTCAATACACAGACTGCGAGAGGGATAAAGGATTTGAGGCCCGCAAAGTCACTTTCAGATATCTGCCAGCTATTGTAGAATTCAATTATTTGCCAAACACTCCCCCTCCACCTGTCTTGATCAGCCATCCCTCCCACTAGCCTATACCTGCCTTTCTTCGTCCTCCCTGAGCTTGACAGACATGCTGTGCTACTGACAGAACTGGGACCAAGCCTGGTTATGGTACACTCCAATCACGACGCCATGGGGGAGTCTTATTAACTCTTACAGTCCTGATGGTCTTTTTTGGAGAAACTTGTGTGTTCATAAATCATTAGCCTGAACCAGGCAGCTAGACACTCTTCTCACCTCAGACATGGAAGGGGACGCCTGGCACCAACAAGACAAATGTATTTATTTTGAACAGCAAGCACCACTTAGGCCTATCAGGACATGGAGAATAGCAGCCAGTGGCATGGGTTCTTTCCTACCCCTACATTTTTAATAAGCATCATGCCCAAACAAGATTAGGTGCTTCCAGTTTACAAAATGTCAAAGAAGGCAGCACTATCACTCATAATAAATGGGCTTATGCAAACAGTAGGGTTTGTGCCATGCATAAGTGTGTGTTCGGATTGTGAAGCAGTGATGTTGTGTGCTGATATGCAATTATTCTAAAGAGTATCAAAGTTGAGGCACAGACTGTTCGTTTGTCTTCCCAGGCTTTGGCTTCCACTATGAAAGAGCTCATGAATAAAAAAGAGAAATGGCAACAACTAACGATAAGTACAAACTCACAAAATACACGCATGGATTTTCAGCCAAAATGTCTTGTTTGTAATCGTCATAAATCTGTACCCAATTACTGCCTTGGTTTTTAACCATTTCAAGCTGATTGCAGGCTGTGAGATTACAGCAGGCTTTTAAGATTATTACTGGATTATTAACTTCTCGGCCAAATTCTATAACACTGTGTGATTACGTGTTTAAGATGTCAGATTATATGATGAAGATCCTGTAACGATAAACCTGTGATTATAGGAAATGACCACGTCTGGCTTACGTCATCAGTCAGCATGAATTTGCAGAAAATGGGGTCGCAAAACAGAAACATTCTTCAAAGTAAGCTTGAGGTGTTAAGGATATTTTTCCTGTCCGCTAGTATGTTTCGCGTATGTCTTACCATTGCCTTTTCTGTATTTGTAGATGTCCTGTGAGTTTTTTGTAATAATACAGGGTTCTCCTATTAGTGACTTTTAGATAAGTGTTCTAGCAGCAGATCTAATTTTGATTTTAATGCCACTAAAGAATTTACTGAATAGCATCCTTTACAATTAAAATCTTTGACTTTAAAAAGTGAACATTCAGTGTCGACTGTGAAAGAGATTAACAGGAAAATGAAATGTCCGAGTTGAAAAAAAGATGACATAGTAATATCATATCCTAAAATTACATTGAATTAACTCATCATTTTCAGCAACTTTGAATTACAAAAGCAGCACATCCTTTATATTTTGCATTATTTGTATTACTTTTATTATATAATAAAGTCAGCTAGATTAAAAATGAGAACAAAAATAAAAATAAAAAAATTAAAATAATCAAACGTAATTTTCTCGCCCCAGCCCTGTGTGCGCAGAGTTTGCATGTTCTCCCTGTGCTGTGGGGGTTTCCTCTGGGTCCTCCAGTTTCCTCCCCCAGTCCAAAGACATGGGTTGTAGACTGATTAAAAATTCGAAATTGTCCATAGTGTGTGAATAGGTGTGTGAATGTGTGTGCGATTGTGCCCTGTGATGAGCTGGCACCATGTCTAGAGTGTTCCCTTGGGATAGGCTCCATGCTCCCCGTGAACCTGTGTAGGATAAGTGCTACAGAAAATTGATGGATGGATTAAAAATAATAACAATAGTAATAAGTATAATTAGCACTTTTTTAAAATTCCATCCATTCAGACACCATCATCTACAGCTCATTTTGTATATATCAATTTTCTATATCAGCCCAGGTTTCTGTTTCTCCTAGTTTCAGAAAATACATCTGCATAATTAACGCAAAGTGTGTGTTTCTTTGAAATAAGACTAAAGTGTTCATATAGTAATACAGGTGATATTTTTGCACAGCTCATCATAATGATAGCAGTCATGAACTTTGTCTAAAGTGTTTGTGTTGCTGCAATTAACCCAGTTTGTGCGTGTGTTAATGACACCTAATTATCACTTCTGTAATAACATTACCCTGTGCATCATAATGAGAAACTACCGAATGTTTGCCCTCTTCCGATGGGTTCCACCCTTTATTAGCAGAGTTTTGTATGCAATTACTGCTAATTGAAGTGGTAATTAAATCAGGTGTAGCATGTTTGTAAACAGAAAGGGAGGCCGTATAATGTGCGGTTTGTCTGTGTGTGCTTTAAGAAGCACATTGATTTATGGAGATGTCTGATAATCTAGCTTCCAATTCCCTCATGATAGCATGTGTGAAAAAGATACATGTTCCAGAGTAGATGCTGGCATTTTCCTCTGCTGCTAACATCAAGCCTGGTCCTCTCTTGGGTCTTGCCTAATTGCCATGCAGTAGAGGAAAGAGGGGCAGCTACACTTGACCTTGTCTGACAACACGGTGTTGTATATTTGCATTGCGAAGTAATAAGGGTATCAAATAATCAGCTATTTCAGTGGTCAGTGACGAACAGAATTTTAAGGTGGGAGGAAGTGATGCGCAGTAGAATTCAAAATAGCAATTAACCATGGGGGGAAAAAAAAGAAGCTGTATTATTTTGACTGGCTTTCACAAGCATCGCAAAAGTACAGAGTCAGCGGAATCACGTTGACAGTTCATTTCAAGTGACGTGAACTGAGCTTTGTGTTGATGTAGGCTGTTTTGATGTCTAAATCTTGTGGGAGATGGCTTCATAAAGGTGCATGCACTGATATGTACACCTACATCCACACACATTACCGATAAAACCCTACACAGTCACTGAATTTACACTATTTACATTAGTCTGTGAGTGCACTAGGAGAAGCCATTAAGAATCATTCAGTCAGTATGCCTACTTAGTGTGTTATGGATTTTGCTTTAATATTCTGCCCTTTTGACATTTATTATTCTACATGAAATTGGGAGACAAATTAAAGTTAAAAAAAACAAAACAAAAAAACAGCGGATCTGTTAAACTGTGTGAGATATTGTGCTGGAATGCTTTGATTCCACTTTCCTGGTTTCCTTGGAGGGACGTGTCACGCCAAATCAATTCAAAATGCTCACCTTAATCCTATGTTGAACATTTCTATCCTGATGGCCGTGGTCTCTTCCAGGATGAAGCCACCCCTACAGGGCATGAGGGCTCAGTGAATGGTTTGATGAGTAGGAAAATTCTGTAATTCATATGCTATAGCCTTCACCATCGCTGAGTCTCCCCACAACCATTATCAAACCAACAGTTTGATAATGAACAGGAATATCTTTTAAAAATGTTTGACCGTAGAGTACAGACCCATAGACTCGAAGATCGAATGAAGCTGTTCTGGTGACTTCTGATGGCTTAACGCCTTACTTTGTTTAATTTATCACCATGACTGTTTATATATATATATATATATATATATATATATATATATATATATATATATATATATATATATATATATATGCGAAGCAATCAGTACAGTTGATCTGGTATAGAAAGAAAATTGGAGGATGTAGGATAGCTGTGATTAATCACACTATCAGATCATTATTTTCACTGACCATGAACATCCACTGCACTAAGTTACTGAATAAGTCCTTCTCACATCTTCTATTATGTGAGAGCTGTACCGAATAAAACTTCGAACAATACCAAAAAGTTCATGATACAAGTTTAAATTGATTTTTTTTGCCCTAGAAATCCAGTGTATTTTCTAGAGTTAATAGCACACTCACTTGAATCCCAGACTTGACCTTTCCAGTGCTACTTTTGGCTGATTTCACCTCTAAGAGTTTGTGTTTTTTTTCCTATGGCCTTTTCAGCTCAGCGGGTGGCCTTTTGTGTACAGGACCAGCAAACATCAGACAACTTTCTGCACTACTCTTTAAAAGGCACATTATCAGATCTATCCTATAAGGGGCACTCACAAACACGAATGTTAAGGGGCTATCACACTGGCAGTTTAGACAAAAACAGAACATGGTTTGCATGAAAAATCAGTCATGTGAAAGCTGCCATGCGGACCGAGAAGCGCACCACAGTACCGAACCTTAGACTTAGTGTAGGAGGTTTGAATTCGGTTGCAATGGATTCCGTTGAACGTGAACAAATCTCGTTCTCGGGTCCGCACCTTTTCAGTATGTAAAGCAACCTGTGCATTTGTTTTAGCCAATGACGACATCATTCATTTCCACAACACACGTCTACCATCAATGGCAGGGGAACGTTCCCCATTCTGAAGTTTGATGTGAACATTAACTAAAGCTCTTGACCGGTATCTGCAAGACTTTGCACTGCTGCCACATGATTGACTGATTGGATAAGTGGACAAATGCCCAGATGCACAGGTACACGTGTTCCTATTAAAGTGGTTGGGGAGTATAATGTACGAGAACACTATATGGTTTGAAAAGACAAACTAACAGCATGTAATACTTTAGATACAGCAGAATTGATTTTTTTTCTTCTTTTATTGTGACTTCTTATCATTTTGTATTCAAGGTTAGATTTGGGATGTGACTTGTTATACTGAATGAAAATTTGGCACTGTATTTCTCAATATGCATATTTTGCACAGCTTAATAAGAAAACAGAGAGGAGTTGAATTATATCAGGTGCTTTTTATTCATGCTAATAATTCTCTGTTACATGAACAGATCTCTTTTTTCACCCTTATATAATGCAGTTGTATTGCAAAACTAAAGAATTTGTCATGCAAAATACAGTATTCATAATTTCATTGTCTCAGTATTCATTTTCCTGTAGTCCAGCGTTGTGTTTTTGTTTTTTGTTTTTTTTGGTTTTTTTTGGATGACAGGTCGGCTCGAGACCCAGTTCTCATTTCCTGGGCATCTGCTCGGGTTTGGTGCTGTCACCTGGCTTGGCCCGGCTGCTCCTCTCTGCCCTGGTCCAGCCTCGTGTCTGTCACGCTCAGGCTCCTACTGAGCTAATTGAGAATGGGAGAGCTGTGGAATCTTTTCCATTAGCCACCCCTCTAATGACAGGCAGGGAGACAGCTACACATGTTCAGCCTCTCCCACTAGAGGCTTGTGGAGATAGCGGCCTGTCAAGCACAGCAGCTTGTCACCGCACCGTAGCTCCGAGGAGCCCCAGTGGCCCTGAGAAGCAGCTTGCTGAACACTGTACTGTAGCGCTGCCAAAAGTAATGGAGATTATTATTTACACCTCTCAAATGACAGGAACTCGCCACGACGACGGTGAACTGTTTACTTATCCCTTGGCTCTGATACAGAACTGATGTAGGGGTTGTGCCAGCTAATGTTAAGTGCCCGTTTCTCTTATTCTCCTTTCAGTGTATAACTGAAATGTTTTCAGCTCGTTGATGTGCATTCATTTTGAATATGGTGTTTCAGTGTGAATAAGAATGTCTTGAACCTTTCTAAGCGGTGTCTTTTACTTAAGCTGGTATTTTACGGCCATGAATTTGTGTTGGAAACGTAATACTCCCATCATGCCACTCGTCTGAATTACAAAGTCATGTGTAACTCCATATGCATAGGTTTGTCTATATGTTATGAATTTCACTTTGAGGTATGAATTCAGACGTGTTGAGCACATGCGCTAATATCTTTTCATAGAAACCCCAATGAGCCATTACAGCCATCCACTTTCTGTTCATTTCCCCCAGCTGCCACAAGTTCATCAGGAGATGCTTAGCTACCTCCTTCAGCACAGATGGAGCAGGAGAGCCTTGATTGGATCCAATAAGCGGAGAGGAAATGGAGGAGAAAAGAAGCCCGCTGTTGTACAGGAGGACAGGTGAGAAGAAGCCCCTCAAGCTCTAACCCGAGAAATATGATTCTCAAAATCCAGCAAAATGTGAAATACAGCCGCTCTCTGATGAACCAGTAAGTTGATTGCAGGGATTTGCTTTGACTGCTCATAGAAGCATGCTGGTTCAACACAGTCATACAAACACAAACGTACCTAATAAACACAGCACCTGCAGACGAAGCAGAGAGAGAGAGAGAGAACGTGAAAGAAAATTTAATAGCCGAGTTTTTTTTGTGTGTGTGTGTTGGTTGTAGCTGCGTAATAGTAAAAGACAACCTAAAAGAAGTACTATAGAAAGGGGGAGAAAAAGGTACAGCCTCTCTGCTGCTACTGCCTCAGGGGGAGGAAGACATATAACATTAATGGTATCCTTTAACATCTCCT
>CM022761.1:21904114-22019114 GCA_012411365.1 Ameiurus melas
AACTGCTAAGCCTATCTAAATCACCTTTCTGTTCTGTCCTCCCCACCATTTCCCCAAAAATACAAAATGAGCAACAGCAGTAAATATTCACAGATTTTTTTCTTTTTATATGTATAGCACTTTTAACTATAGATATTCTCACAAAACAGCTTTACAGAAATGTTACCAGATGATACTTTTAGACTCCTAATGAGCTAAGAGGTAACAGTGGCATGGAAAAACTCCCTGAGACAACATGAGGAAGAAATGATGAGAAGGAACTAGATTCTAAAGGTTCCCATGTGAAACCTATCATCTTCTGACACTAGATATTTAGATTATAATTTATTATTCTTCTACAGTTCTATACTATATCATCAAACAGTAGATAGTTAACATTTTGCTTTTGGACCATTGGTTATCACTACATATTTGCTTTACTCTTTATCCTCGTCTGAAATATTCTACACTGAAAGTTTCCGAAGAGGACCAGCTCTTCTGTGCTTCTCTGTGTTTATTGCTTTTCCCATAACGTCAGCCGGAGTGGCATTCTGCACTTTTTTTGTGACCTTGTATCCTTCAGCCACCTTTTGTGTACCTGCACTTTTCACACATAAACATCTCCACACTTTAAATATATGCAATAATGCTATCTCGAATACTAGCTCTCCATATTATTTTAATGCTCTCCACCGGACCGCGTGCCAGATAGCCAACACTTTATCACATTTTACTTTTTTATTTTATAGACCCTCTGTCTTTTTAAAATGATTGCACCTGTTTTTGATCTGATTAATTTTGTGTGAGCGCAAACAATTACTTTTCATCTTTATCAGTTAAAGGGATCACCCTCCTTTTATGGGTATCATTTATAACAAGTGGACAGCTACCTGTTTATTAGAATTTCAAGCAGCATATCGGCGCACTGATCTCCCACGGTCCATATTTACATTTCAACTTCGGCTAAACAAGCATGACAAACACACATAGCGCGGGGCCGGCAGGGCGCCAGGCCTCATTTTCATACTGCCCCCCCACCCACCCCCCTACACACACACAAACTCATACACACATACACACACACACACACACACCATCTCCTGTAGACAGCAGGGTCTTTATGCCAGCACTGGGACCTGACAGAGGGATGAGGTTGGAAGGCATGCTGGGGTTGAGCCTGGACTACTTTCTGCTCAGAATATGTCAGAGTTGTAGATTGTAAGAGCTTGTCTATCATTCTCTCTCTTTGTGTATGTTGTGTGTGTGTGTGTGTGTGTGTGTGTGTGTGTGTGTGTGTGTGTGTGTGTGTGTGTGTGTGTGTGTGTGTGTCTTTACTTAGAGCAAGAGAGAGAGAGAGAGAGAGAAAGAGACAGGGATCATGGCCTATAAAATCCAGCCATGGCACGAAGGTCCAGTGTAAGAATACAAGCACATTTGCATGTGCCATGGCCAGGGCCACTTTTGACAACTCAACAGCTGTTAATTATGAATTGGCCTGTGGAGAAGTAGACAGTGTTGTGAATATGCAAAACAGAGAAGTGCGGCCAGGGCCCATCCAACACGAGTGTCAAACTCCCACCCTCCCTGCGCACAGTGCCCGTTGCGACACGGGCTGCCGGAAGTGTCAATCATGCGTACGCAGCCTAACACAAGTAAGATCGTGTGCAGGTGTAGCTTAACTAGGTAGTCTTTGTCCACATAAAGGCATTAGTCAATAAATTCCCTTTACAACACCTTACAGGATTGGATCTGAAGCTTTGATTAGACATTCTGTAGAACAGTCTGTATAGTTTTTTGGTGATTGTTTTGCAGCCAAAAATGTTTGATTTTGCTGCATATTTTTTTCAAAATGTGTGATGCAATTTGCTGAGATTTTTGTGCTTGAATTAGCGAAATTGCTATTGCATGAAATTGACTTTCGCAATGATGTTCACTGATAAATGAGATGTTTTAACTGTACTCATGTTCGACATGTGAATTGAAGAGGGTTTTAGCTGAATGGGTATTGTGATGATGTCACATGATGCGTCTTGGACAAAATTTCAAACTCCTCCGAATATTGCAGATTTAAAGATTGCAAAATCTCTAAATCCTGGAGTGACTGTCTTCATCACTAAATCCTGAAGGGACTCTCTGAAAGTCTGCCAGGAGTCATTTTGTTAAAGAAAGTGATCTTCTTTACAATTAATTGTTTAGTTTTTTTATTATATATTTTTTTCCTTTAACATAATGCATTAATGCTAGGTGTCTAACCCTGTGATTATACACTTACACTTTGGGTCAGTAAGACCGATCTTTTTCCTTTGAGAGTGTCGTCAGGGCTCCCCACATCTACAGATCTTCCCTAGAACCTAGAAAACAAAAATAAAATCTTCCTCATGTGATTGGTGTACATTTCAACCAATCATACTCCTTTGTCATTAATCTATGAAGCTTCTAAAGCCCATCTTAGAAAGCACTTAGAGGCCTATATTTTTGCTTTACAGCTTGGGCATGCTATGCCAAACTCTCAGACCAGGGGTTGAGGAGGCTGTGTGCCTTTAATGTGAAGAGTATCTTCAGGAATTTTAATTAATTTCCCTCTTACACCAGCTGAATCTGCTTTAATTTTCCCCCCAAGGACTTTTATAAATTTCATCATTAATAAAATCAGACATTCAATTAGTCCAAAAATCTAGATTGCCAACTGTTTCATAACAGTCTTGCTATGGTTTCCCTCCCTTTTGTGCTATAAGGTAAGGAGAGAGAAGCGATGGTGTGGGGGTAAAGTTAAAACTAATTTCATTAATCTAATTGTCATCACTTCAAACCATCTCTTAATTAGTACAAATTAATATGATTAATCACAATAATGACAAAAACTCATTCAATTACAGCTTTTTGAATGGAGAGGGGATGTGTCGGGCTGATATGGGGGGCATAAAAAATGGGGGTGGTGGGTAAGCTCAGCTGAGCCAGCCGGGATTCGTCCTGATTATTCCAATAACTGACAGGTTATCAATCACACTCTACTTTTAATACAAAAGAGCAGAAAGTTAAACGGGAGGCTGGGCTTCTATGTCACTTGCCTTTTTTTTTGTTGTCCAGCTCTCACGGAGGCGCAAATAGTACATTTATAGTATTAAATATGTTCAGTTTTCAGAAGAATCAGGTATATCTAGTGATCAAAGGGTATTTAGAGTATACTGAGTCACCTTATTGTCCCAACCTCTAAGACAAACATACAAAATTCAATGAATTATTCTGTTAACCATCACACATGTTTGAGGATAAGATAAGGAAACATGATGAAGGTCTATAAGCAGTGTCTAATATCTCCCTCACCTCACTTGTCTGTCTTTTTTAGTCTCCGTTATGTTACGATTAACATCATGACCCAAAATTTAACAAGCAGGAGAGCAGAATGATGTCACAATTTGTCTCATGTCATCCAGACACAATATAAACAGCAGGCCCATCTCCTGAGGCAGCGCTGGTTCCACAGAGCTCATAGGGTTCTGGCACCCAGCTCTCGAGTCAGGGCATGCCATCTCCCCACAGTCTGGATACAAGAATGCAGACAGAGAGAGAGGGAGAAATCTGGGTACGTCTACACCCAGAGGGAAGAAAAATCTCAGCAGGTATATCCAGGAGCAACCATATTCCTTTGGGAAAACGTGGGAAGAGGAACCGTTTGAAAGAGCACAAGGAACCTTAAGAACTTTAAAGAAGTCTTATGACAGAAATATTACAAATATTGCAATTTAGAATTCCAGGCATAAATTCCATAGTAAATGAACTATACTGTGTGTTAGTTGTAAATAAATAAATAAATAAATAAATAAATAAATAAATAAATAATAATAATAATAATAATAATAAATAGGGCGCACGGTGGCTTTTTGGTTAGCACCTTTGCCTCACACATCCGGGGTTCGATTCTTGCCAGGGCCATGTGTGTGAGTTAGCATGTTCTCCCCGTGCTGCGGGGGTTTCCTCCGGGTACTCCGGTTTCCTCCCCCAGTCCAAAGACATGCATGGTAGGTTGATTGGCGTGTCTAAAGTGTCCGTAGTGTATGAATGGGTGTGTGAGTGTGTATGTGATTGTGCCCTGTGATGGACTGGCACCCTGTCCAGGGTGTATCCCGCCTTGTGCCCGATGCCCCCTGGGAAAGGCTCCAGGTTCCCCGTGACCCTGAAGAAGGAATAAGCGGTAGAAAATGGATGGATGGATGGATGGATGGATAATAATACTAATAATTTTTTTGTCTGGCATTTAAAATAATTTTAACATTGGTTTACAGTTATTACAGTTTTTACATAATTACAGAATACAGTTAGAGTTACAGAAATACAGTTACATTCTTAAAAATATATGATGCACTTTCTTGGACTAAATAATTTTGTACATGATTTCATTTTTTTCTTCTTCTCATTTTATCCTTATTGACATATTGAGTAAAATACCATATCCTATCACTCAACATTTTATTTTTATTTTTCAAAAATCATCTATGGTGATTTTTTGAAAGCTAAAAGCAAGTAGATCAATATATAAAAATGCATGCACAATGAACTATGAATAATAAGGTTAAAGACATTCAGAATAATCAAAGCATCCCAGATCAAATCCACAGCAAAGGCCTGCACTTTAATTTATGGCTTTTTGTACAGCAGTCATATCAAATCCGACTATGTTGTCCTTTTCATTATGAGTGAAGCTAGTGGAGGGTTATTCAGACAGCCACAGGACAAACAGGGCATTTCTCAAGGTCTCAACACTGCCACACTGAAGGCTTTGCCATGTACATACCCATATACCCAGCCTCACACACACACACACACACACACACAAACACACACCTGTGAAATCCCAGCATGCAGCATATGCAAAAAGATGGAGTAAAGCCAGTCATTGTGCTTGTGCTGCCTATGTGAACCCAATTTCCACGCTTTCCAGTTTAAGTGCAGCAGCCTCCAGTAACGGCACACTAATCTCACTTTGACTCCATCTTTTTTTTCCTCCACATTATTGTTGAAATAAATAACCTTTCACCACAATCAGTTTGGGGGATCTTCCCTTAAATTATTACGCCACAGATAGCTCACTCATGATCTGCCTCTATATCCATTAACGATGGAGGAAAGTGATTTATTGGTGAGGTGCAAGGAGAGGAAAAAAATTAGAAGACAGAAGAGGTGAGATGAGTTTCAGTGAGGCAATTGTGCCCTCTACTGGTGTTTTGCTTTAGCCACAGGTTTTCAAGGCGCTGCTTAACAAAACCGGACATGACTGATTTTAATTTGCTTGTATAGTCACCGGCCAATATATTAGGAACACATGTACACCTACAGGTATTCAATTCTTCAGGCAGTCAATCATGTGGCAGCAGATACAGTTCAAGAGCTTCAGTTATGTTTGATGTTCCCCTCAAATTTCATAATGTGATCTCTGTGACTGCAGCATAGTTGTTGGTGCCAGATGGTTTGAATCGAGTATTTAAGAAACTGCTGATCTCTTGGGATTTTCACACACAAAAGACTTTAGAATTTAAACAAAATTGTTCCAAAAAGAAAAAAAAAAAGAAAAAAAACATCCAGTGAGAGGCAGGTCTGCAGGTGGAAACGCCTTGTTGATGAGAGAGGTCGGAGGAGAATGGGCAAACTGGTTCAAGCTGAGAGGAAGGCTACAGTAACACAAATAACCACTCTTTAGAACCATGGTGAGCAGAAAAGCATCTCAGAATGTACAATAAAAAGTTGAGCCTTGAGGCAGATGGTATACAACAGCAGAAGACCAAATAGGGTTCCTCTCCTGTCAGCCAAGAACAAGAATCTGAGGCTACAGTGGACACAGGCACAACACTGGACAGTTGAAGATTGGAAAAAGACTAGACAATCTTTTTCAGTCACATGATTGAAGGATTGGATGAATGACCACAGCTAATCTTATCCAAGCTGCCTAGTTCCGTAATGACTACAAATCATATCATGCTGATCTCCTGAAACAGTATAACCCATTCTCTTTTCCTGTCTCTCTTTCTTCCTCCACAATCATTACACACATGAACATTGTCAGTGTCTTGTTTGAATTAAATCCGCTTTAAGTAAAAATTAGTTCAGTCTCACTATTGTCAGCTAACTACTTAGATACTTAGCAGCAACACTCATTTCCACATACTTCACAATAGTAACAAAGGTGAGGACAGACCATTTAGAATATTCGACATCTCAAATACACAGACTAAATCATGTGCTTGATAGACGATACAATGTAAAACAAAAATAATAATTATTTTTTTTTTCATCCCAAAACTCTACATATGAGTCTGACATGATGTGCCTATCAAAGATCAAGGGTGATTGAACCCTTTCTACAATGATGTATAAAGCCACAGACTATGTCTCATCAAACCCTCTCCTCTCCTCTCCCCCTTGCACTCCAGTGAGGTGTCGTTACACGCTCGGCTAACTCCTCTTCCATGACAGACTGTTACCTCTTGAAGCGGAAACACATTTGATTGTTAACATCTGGGCTATTACAATTGCAAACTAGGGCTCTGTACATCAATCAGAAAGTGATTTCAAAACAAAGAGACCATCTTCCAATCAATCTATTGGGAAGCAGGGGCATTACATGCTCCTGTAATCCCGGCTAATTAGCAGGATAATAGGAACGAGATTTATGAATCCAGCGGAGAGGAATGGAGGCGCGAGAGGGATAGGCGCAAATTAGCAGGGAGGCATGCCAGAGCCTCAATAAAGCCGATGAGCTCTTCTTCCACTGTGTTGTTTTTAATCAACTTCTCTCCCTTATTCCATCACCACAATTCTCTCCCTCGCCTCATCTCTCTTCCTCTCTTCTCGTTCGATGTGAACGTGAAGGATGTCAGTGACTTGTTCGGATTAAATCGGCTTTAAGCCTGATTAAGGCCCTTTAAACTGAGAGATTACAGACAGATCTTTCCTTTTTATTCAGCCCCACCATTGTTGCTTAATTGGGCACTGTTTACTTGTTTTGATCAGAATCTTTGATTATCTGTTCCTCCTGCTGATCTTTCTGCTGCAAGGCAATCATCAGGATGAATGGCTGTGAAGGCTATTAGCAGTGAACTGGATATGTGGTTCTGCTGTGGATGATTGGGGGTGAAGTGAACAACCATATGGAGGTTTCTCAGCTGACTGAGCAGATGGAGATAGAGAGAGGTTCCTCCTCTTTGATTCTGGGGCTTGTTGGGGTTACCCTTCATAACTAACTGGATAGTTGGGAGGGGACATGAAAAATAAGAGATTAGAGCACGCTGGCTAATTATTACTGGTATGACTTGTATATGAGAATTTTAATCATTCAATCATTCATATGATAGACAGGTTCTGGCCTGGTTTAGATCTTGTTAGAAAGACTTGTTTAACAATGGAGATTATTCCGAGCCTTAAACGTGTAATGTGGTGTCCGACATGGTTCTGCTGTAGCTCCTGTATTATTCTTTCTCTATGGCACATAGTAGAGACAATATTGGTTTTCACTGTCACAATTATGCATGTTAGATTAGCCAGATTGAACATAGAACCCATATCAGAAGACTTGGTCTTATTCCATCTACCTTGGCTATCTAGTTCTGTAATGACTACCAAGCATATATTGCTGATCTCTTGAAACAGTATAACCCAGTGTTTTGCTCAGCAGAGGCAGATCTGCTGTTAATCCCAATGGTTCACTTGCATCTCAGCTGGTGGATGATGCTTTTATGATATTCGCCCCAAAATTCTTGACCAATGTTCCAGGGTACATTAGGAACGCCTGCTCTCTGTGTGTTTTCAGTTCCAGATATGGGATTTCATATATTCATTGGCATATTCATAGTTAGTTTATTATGATGTTAAATCTACTTTGCATTTTATGTAGTAATTTAGCATTAATGATTAGATTGGCTTGCTGTGCCTTGTTGTAATCATTTGAACCTTTTTAATATTTTATACAGACTGGTGACAAAACCCTGAATAATTGAGTGGAGAAACATACGAGTGCAGATGCTTCCAGACAGGTGTACCGCATGCTACAATTAAGCAATTAAGAAACGATATAAATCATGTGCTGTGGACACCAGAGTCGCCTGATCTCAACCTAACTGTACACAGTTGGCAGATTTTGGAATGACGTGTTAGACCATGCTCTCCACCACCATCATCATAAAATGAATAAATAAATAATGAAGGAATATCTTTTGAAAGAATGGCGTCCATGCCTCCATTTAGTACAGTTCCCGAGACTTGTAGAATTTATTGGAGCTGTTCGGGCAGCTTATGGTGGTCCAACATCATATTAAAACATGGTGTTATTTTTTCCTTTCGTTTGTAACCAGTTTGTATTTGAATCACATCAAGATCTCAAACTGAAAAATGCATATCAACATAATTGGAGCTGGCCTTTTGGTTTCTGAGCAAAGTGTTTTTCTGGCCTATGAATATGTGCAGACATGTGATATGGTAAAAGTATAACTCGTAATCTAGGTCATGCAAATCATAATGCTCTACTTAAGCTGATTTATGACTACTTCCCATAAAATCCCTCTTCCTACCTAGTCCCTTGGTCCTGGTGTGTTTGACAGGGCTTGTCAGAAGTTCTGCAGCTCATTTGGCACATATTCCTTATATACTGTACCTGGGCTCTGACACAATGCAGATCAGCTGCATGGCTCCCTGCAGTGCCCGGTCAGCTGTGGAGCGCACAGACAGACAGCAGCGCTAAAAGGTTACCCAGGTCTCCCTCTGTCCTGCTCATCCAGAACTCAGCAGTGCTACGGTGCATTACAAAACCCCTCTCAACATTTCATGTAGCAGTGGAGCCATGATTAGACATTCAGCACCTTCGCAGACTTGAAGCTTTGGTATACTGTCTCTTATGGTATACTGTCACTTGTAACATATCAGGAGCCTGTTTGTTTGTTTGTTTGTTTGTTTGTTTGCTTTAAAAGTAAGAAAGATTTTCATGCAGGGTTTTTTTTTTTGCTTTCAAAAGTAAACATTTGTCAAATGATGGGTTGAAATCCGAAAAGGAAAGCCAAGATCCACCATGACAGCTGAATTTTAAAGTCACAGAGTGTGAGCTGAGCGGGAATGGGGTGTTAGGAACAGTCTCAAGAGCACACAGCCCACTGCCACCCAAGCAGCCTGGTCCTCTTCCCTTGCGGCCCTCGCAGTCCCTGACCTTGCCTCGTGGTGGGAGGACATCTCCCATTAAACCGTTGCATTCTGATAAGGCCATTTCTTTTCTTTCAGCATCCCTTTAATGTCAGGCCTGAAATATGAAGTCATTAGGCGATATTAAAACAGTGCTGACAAACTAATTAACAGAAGACATTATACGGGATGGGCTCAATTAATCCGCTTTAATTGCTCTTTTAAATGGGGGGCTCAAATTAAAATTAATAAAGATTTACCGGTGATCACACAAAACTACGCCAAGGAGTGGCTGTCTGAAGGGCAGGCAAAAGTCAGCCTCTTCTGTGCTGAAGTTCCAGGCTGCCTGATCCATGTGCCCTCCTCGCCCCAGCTCCCAATCAAATTTTAACACACACACAAGCTCAAACCATGAAACACCCAAACCCCCAAACCACTAAAATCCTCTGACAATCAAAAGTTAGATACTCAGACACTGAAAAAAGCAAATACTTCCAGCTACACTCAAGCAAACACAGCACCAAGAGACGTCAGGTTATGTCGAGAGAAACAGAAATGAAATGCCCATGTGTCAAACGACTCCATATGAAAATAACGAAAAGATGGCGTGGCCTTTTTTTGGTGAATATATTTCAACTTCAACTGTAAACAGAATATGTGAAATATATTGAATTTCCTATTGCATTTTAAGTTACTGTCCTTAAGGCATTATGAAATAAAACTAATCAACTAAAAACTAATATCATATTTGGAATAATGTACTGCTAGGTTATTATTTTCAAAACAGTAAAAATAAATATACTAAAATGTAACTGTTGTAATGGCAATGATAAATTATTTATAAAAAAGTTAATAATATAAAAAAAATACTAGCCTGATATATGGTGTTTCCGCAGTCAGTGATTTACAACACTTTGCTTGAATTTCTCTGCAGTGGCAAAGTTGAAGAAAACACTGTTTACCATATACAATAATGCAGCTATTGATTATTTCGTAAATGTTCTATTCAATTCAATTCAGTTTTATTTGTATAGCGCTTTTTACAATGGACATTGCCTCAAAGCATCTTTACAGAAATTTATAAACACAGGTTACAGATTTTAAGTGTGTGAATTTATCCCTAATGTGCAAGCCGGTGGCAACGGTGGTGAGGAAAAACTCCCTAAAATGTCCAGAGGAAGAAACCCTGAGAGGAACCAGACTCAGAAGGGAACCCATCCTCATCTGGATAACAACGGATAGTGTAAAATTAAAGGAAAGTTCATTATGGTTTTAACATGAAGTCTTTGTTGAACTAGTCCACTGTTCACTAAAGGAGACCTGAGTGCAAAACTGCATGCGGTAATTGCAGTCTTAAGGCCATAGTAGCAAACGTAATCCCAGCAACCACAGCGAGAATGTCCATGTGGAATTTCATGGTACTTAAAGCGGTACCATCTTAATCAATCTCCAGGCTGTAGCCTCCAAATGTGCATTTTAAGAGGTTGTAGCTGAAGAATGAGTCACTGTTTGATGTAGTTTGTATTTTATGTGTGACAGTGTTTCCCTCTTCTGGTCAAAATTATAAATGGCAGAAAGCATACAAATGTCTGTCTCTGTCTACTTAAAAAGAAATAATTGGAAAGAATATCAATGAAAAAATTACAAGAACAACTCAAAAGTTACTGACCAAGCCCTTTGGATGGCATAATATACTGTACACCCATATTTTAGAGTATAAATTAACATTACGTTCAGATTTAAAGGCTTTATTATAAGTGTTTTATTATTATAGCGAAATGCAATAGGCCTATAATGTAAACGATGCATGGCAATGGCAATCTTTGCTATTTGGACAAGGAGAATTAATAGGTGATAAAATATTTGACAGGCATCTTTAATCTCGCAGTTGGGTGTGAGGCCACTAGGTGGCATTATTTTCCTTCCAACAGAATAAAAGAGCTTTCTGGGCCTAATAACATTCTGTACAACCCCTGGCAATAATGATGGAATCACCTCACTTAGATGATGCTCATCCGGCTTTTTCACTTCGTAGCAAATAAACACATTACAGATATGATACAAAATAATTTAAGTTGAACATTCTGGATTGTGAAACATACCTCAAACAAATGAAATGAAATTATGTTGATTAATGGCATTTTTCCCCCACGTCAAGTAGAGGAAACAATTATGGAATCAACTTCTAATTTGCAGTTATAAAACAAATACCAGCACACATCTAAAAATGCAAATTAGTCATGCAGTTAAAAGAGAGTGCTTACAGACCTCAAACTTGGACTTGAAACATGGCCCCAACAACAGAGTTTTCAATGGAAACAATGGAAAGGATTATAAAACTCCTTCAAGAAGGAAAATCTGTGTCTAAAATGTGGTGCAAGTATAAATAATATGGGAAGGTTATAAAAGAAAAAAACATATGGGTTGACCAGGAAGACGTCAAAGCATCAGGATAGAAAACTCAAAACAATATGCCTAGAAAACAAGAAATGCACAACAAAACACATGAAAAATAAAATGGCGGAAACTGGAGTCAGTGTTTGTGAGAGAAACTGTAAGAAATCGGCTGAATGAAATGGGATGTACGTATAGAAAAGCCAAACGAAACCAGCACAAACACCTAGACAGAAGAAAACAAGGTCACAGCGAGCTAAAGAGAAGCAATCATGGAGTGTGATGATTGGGTGAAAGTGATATTCAGTGATGAATCACAAATCTGCATTGGCCAAGGAGATGATGCTGGAAATTTTGTCTGGTGCCGTTCCAAGGCAAAAAATAAAGATGACTGAAGAAAACAATCAAATTTCCACACTCAGTTATGATATGGGGCTGCATGTCAGATAAAGGACCAGGGGAGACCTCAACAGTCAATGCACAGGTGTACACTGACATTTTGGACACTTTTCTCATTCCATCGATAGAAAATAGGTTTGGTGACGATGACATCAGATTTTTCAGGCTTATAATGCATCTTACCACAGAGCAAATAGTGTTTTGCAAAGGTTTTGCAACCGGATTTATCCAGATCCGGATTTATGGTGGAAATTTTAAATAAAATGGTCTGTAACAAGACTTCATCCTGCAAAGCTGATCTGTCAATGGATATTCAAGAAAGTTGGAAACAGTTTGATGGAGAATATTGTTTTTCATTAGTGAAGCACATGCCTCAAAGAATTCAGGCTGTTATAAAAGCATGAGGAGGAGCAACAGAGTACTAATTGTGATTTTTTTTGTTGTTGTTGTTGTTGATGATTACTTTATGATTTTTTTTTTTAACATCGAGTGATTCCATTTTTTTTCCCTTTACTTGATCTGGAATAAAATATGCCATTAATTAAAACAATCTCAATTTAACTTGCTTGAGATATGCTTCATGAATCCAGAATGTTCAGCTATCAAATAAAATGTTTATTTGCTACAAAGTAAAGAGCTGGATGAGCGTCCTCTAAGTGTAATTTTTTACCATTTCATGTTCTGTGTAATAATTGTACCTTTATTTAATTTGTCTTACTATTTCATGTGTCTGACTGTCGGCTGTGTTTTATTCACGTCTCTCAAAATTATGTTTACTTTTTTTTTTTATCTGATTCTGAGCAAAAATTAAAAATGGCTCTTTAGCCAAAGTTGAAAACAACAAAAAGCACTTACCAGCTCATTCTCATTAAGACAGCAAACAAGATCCATAAGCAGAACACTTCATCACAATTATGTATGCTTTAATTGAAAAGGTAAGCCAATTTGTTTTGGGGGAGATTGATCTAATTAAAAGCAGATTTCTCAGAATTAATTGCCACAGTTTATTATTATTATTCTATAGATTATTTATATTTTTTCTCCTCCTCACAATGCCAATTAAACCCGTGTTTTAATTTCTCCAGTATTGTAATTTCAGATTTAATTGTTCCTTGGTTGCCTTGCAGGGATTTCTATTTAATGTGTTTTCATGATGGGCCTACAGTGGCTCTGATTAAAACATTAACACAAACAAGTTAATGCAGATCAATTAAAGCAGTCTTCAGCATGGCCAGTTATCTCATATGTAATATGTTCATTTGGATTTGTGTGACTAAATGAGGATTGAGAGCTTATGTTAAATCTGAGGTTAATGGAAACTGGACAGTGGAAGGTTCAAAAAACGTTGCCTGGTCTTTTTCCACTCTACAACTCTTTCCGTTTGGTGAATCTGTGGGCAATGTAGCCTTAGATTTCTGTTTTGGGCCTGATGGGTTTTTCTGATTTTGTATCTCATCCACCTGAAGGTTTGATTTGCTGTGTGTTCTGAGATGCTTTTCTGCTCACCATGGTTGGGAAGAGCAGCACTTTACTCTTGCTTATCGTCAAGGGTTTCCCCCTTCATTACCAGATTTTTTTTGTTTTTCACTCCATTCTGTGAAGACAATTTTGCATGAAAAACTCAGCAGATCAGCAGTTTCTAAAATACTCAACCCAGCTTGTCTGCCTCAAGAAACCCCACAATCAAAGTCACTGAGATCATATGGCGTGTCTTGGCCCAAATCTGTGGTAATTTAGAAACATTACAAGGTCCTCTGAATATTGTGAAGTTCGCTAGATTTTCGATTCATTTCTAAGATTGCAAAGTAGCAAAATCCTAGAGGGACTGAATACCTGTAGCTATAGACCTGTATCTACATGATTTTATGCATTATGCTGCTGCCATTTGATTGGCTGATTGGCTAATTTCATGAACGTGCAGGTGTACTGCATATGCATATATTCCTAATAAAGTGGATGGTGAGTGTATACTGTAATGATTTAACTCCACTATCCTGTGTCATCCAGAAGAAGATGAGTTCCCTTTTGAGTTTGGTTCCTGTCAAATCTTCCTCATAATGTCGTTTCAGGGAATTTTCTCCATGCCACTGGTTTACTCAATAGAATTCTAAATATAAACCTACATCTAGATTTCTGTAAAGCTGTTATTGTTAAAAGCTCTGTCCAAATATAAATGAAATGAATTGAAGTTTTTCAAATGTGATTAGGGAGTAAACTGCGAGCACTTCACAGAATGGCACAGCAGCAGTGAGGAGTGATGAGTCGGCGATACGCGGGTGCTTGGAGGAAACAGTGGATGTTTGAGTGGAATTCTGCCTGGGTGGCAGATCTCTGTGATGTGCTCATGCGCATTAGTCATGACCAGAGAATGCATTGTTGTTGTTTTTAAGACATGACAGTTGCAAACGCTCGTGCCTGCCCTAACACAATGAATGAAGGCCTTAGAAATGTGACTTGAATCAGCTGCAGGGAACAAAACAACTCTGCACTACCATTATGTCCTGGATTACTAGCACCTTAGTGGGCTGCATTGGGGAAACGTACTTTCAATGGTGTTTTAGGCCCATCACATGGGTGAGTAGACCAGATGTTTCCAGAGCTTGAAATGTCAAACAGCAGCATAATTGAAGTTTGACCACAATGAGAAGTGGTCAGTTGAATACTGTTAAATACCTAACAAAAATAAATCATAAAAGTATGGGACAACTGATCATATATATTACAAATACTTTATACATCTCATTTTATTATTATTTTTTTTTTTGTAGAGGTATACCTCAAAACTACTATGCTTTGAATAATTAAAATGTCATAATATACCTTACTACACAACTACAGGCAGGAATTACTATATCTTTAGACATATTTTTAATTTGTTACAGACATATGGGGGGGGGCTTTTCTCCATGAGATGAAAGTTCCAACTTATATCAGAATCTTCTCTATAAATCTAAGTCGAATATATTCCAATTCACAGGATGGACAAAGACATATTTCTCTTCTTTTTTTTTTTTTTGGACAAAAAAAAAGATACATTATTCCAAACAAAACTGACATATAAATGTGGCAGTATAAAATTAAAGTACAATGAAAAGAAATCTATATTACATATGATTCCCTGTATCAAGAGTGAACACATTGCAAAAATGGCTACTGAATCTCCTACAGCATTCATATTCACAGCAGATATCAGACCTCAATCCTATAAGTTGACATGGTGATAAATTCATAACATTTCCTTGGTTCGAAACCTTTTTTATGCTTTCAAGTAGTACCTTGTAACTTTATCTACAAATATGAAGGAGATTTGAACTCTTCCGGAACTTCACTGTCCAGTTTACAGATGATTTTGTAAATGGCTTTTTTCCACGACGGGTCTGAATCTTTGTTGAGGGAGATGGCGTTGTAAAATTCATGAAGGGTGATTTCAGCCACCTCCAAGAAGCGCTCAGGCACCTGTCAATCAAAAAAGATGACAGAAGGTCTTTAGTGGTAATGGTACAATCTTAAAATGAAAGGATTCTCATTCTTAAGGAAACAGCAGGTGAACTCATAATATTCACGAAGAGTAGAACAGGGTTGAATTATTCTTGTCTAAATGAATACTCTCAGTCTTTGATGTAACACCATGATGGCATGATGGGAATGGCAATGGACAAGTGTGATCTCCCTTTCGCTTAACCTGTTCATTAGCACAGTACTCTGAACGAACACTGTAGATCTCTTTGTCTTTATGTGCAATTTTCTTTATGCGCTCGCTTCAAAACAGTGTGCACCCTTCTTTACATGCTGCCTTTGCTCTCAGCATGTTTCAAATAAATATAGTGCCAGAACCATTAGCTGACCGACACTGACTGACGCTTTGATTTTTGCTTCAAAATTAACCATTTGGAGAAAAAATAAAAACGACTCAGAACTCAGGCCTTTCCCTGGAGTTTAGTCTTTTCGTGGCACACATAATTCAGTCTGGATGTGTGGGGGTTTAATGGGAAGAAGCAGGATCAAGCTGGTGTCATTTTTTTCCCATTGAATGGCTAAGCAAGCTGCTGATGGTCCACATAGGCAATTTTCTTTCTCCAAGTACACAAGCAAGCCCTGGGAAAAGAATGTCTTATGCCCAAGGTAAAGACAACTGTCTCCTCTCGTTCCCATCAGCCGGCCCTTCATCCTCAGAATCTGCAGCGTCTTTCTCAGCATTCCGCATCAGTAGCAATCCCAGCCTTACTCAGGCATGGCCAGTTTCTAATCCGGAGTTGTTTTAGCAGGATTCTGTGGCTTCCTCTTCCCACAGTAGGCTAAAGCAGTGCTGCTCTCTTGAATAATGGCTGCCAAAGGTGCATTATGACACATGGGTCATACTGCGGACAGTGGCTATATGTGATCATCTGCTGACGGCATCAGTGCATACTATTATTTTCTGTACACTATGTATCATACCTAGCAGTTAAGTAAGAAATAAAACACTTGGGGAAATGCTCTTATAGGAAAATAATCAATGACGGAAAGGTGTGATGAGGCCTGATGCAAAACAGTTACTGTTACCACACTGACATGGATTATTTTCCTATAAGTGCATGTCCTGAAGTGTTTCATTCCTCTTATACCACAGCAATTGAACAACTTAAATCATTTTTATTCATTAAAAAGTCTCTTATGTAATAGCAGCTATAAACAGTCATTCCCTCACCAGCCTCACTTTTTCTCCCTCTCTTGAAGTTAAATAAAGATAAATAAAAGAGCAGAAATCTTACTGACCACAACAAAGCACTGACACTGGAGACTCCATCCATAAATGTTAAATAAACCTCTCCTAACGGAAAACTTCACCATAAAACCAATTATACATTTTTCTTTGTTAAATAACTAAACATTTTAATTAACTTTTTACTCGTCTTAGATCATGAGCTATACAAGCCCCTGTGATTAGCTGTTACTATAGAAATGATAACATATTAGAACAAGGTAATTAATATAAACCTGTGATTTGCCTGGCAGACAATACTATTGTCAGAGCTGCTGTTATAGGAAATTAATCAACAACTGGCCAAATCAGACTCAAGAATTTGACAGTGCTGTGATATAGCAGATGACAGTTATTATTAAAAATAATTTCAATGCACTCTTTGTTATACAGTCGTATTTATTTGTCTATTTCATATTATTTAATTTATTTTATTATTTCTCTGATGTTTTACTGTTTTTTTGTTTTGTTTTGTTTTTATATTTTAGAATAATGATGAAAACATTGAAACTATGAAACATAGTTGAAACGTAAGCCTTTAGATCAAAGTGACTTTAAAATCATTGGGAAACAGATTCAACAAGGTGTGTCCATGTTGTGACTGATCCTGTGAATCTAGGTCATTACAGCATGCGTAAAAGGAAACGTACCTGGAAATCGTTGGCTTTGTTGTAGTGCATGTTAAGTGCGCGGAAGACATCGCAGTCTCTGGTAACAGACATGTCCTTCACGTCACTTACTCCATCCACAATGGCCTGGCGCGCAAACTTCTCCATCTGAATGTAGTAGAACTCTCGGAAGTTACTAAACCACTTGATCAGCTGGGAGGTGATGCAGCGATTAAACTGAAAATAGATGAGGGAAAAAATTCAACATTTATTCTCTGAGATGCTCAAAAATAACAAATTTCATTCCAAAAATGTTATAGATAAATGTTTATAAAGAAAGTATCATTTAGTAATATAGTCTTTAGGTATAAAACATAAGGCTATCTGGGTTCTGCAGAAACAAAAGCAAGTGAGAGAATTTTTTCATTTTAGATTTTGCAGATATTTTTTTAGCACATGTACTGTATGTATATAGGCTTATATAAAATATAAAACAGTGGAAAAATATATAAAGTCCCCTCTGGAAGTATTGGAACAGCAAGGGCAATTTTGTTTTGCTGTACACTGAAGACATTTAGGTTTGACACTGAACGATGCTTTTCAGCTTTCATTTCCTGATGTTTACATCTAGATGTGTTAAACTAAAACTTCACCTTTAGTTTGAAGCTATTTGTCAAATTATCAAAAATATTGTGACATGTGATTGACAAATGTCTCTTGCTGTCTAGATGTGTCCTGTTAGATTGATAGTTTAAACAATTAATAGCTCTGAATGTCTACTCTTGGTTTCAGCTCTGGGTTTCACCTGTGAAGACTGCATTTGTTGTTAAAAAGGATAAACCAATCAGAGAGCTGTTTATGGAAGAAAAGCTAGCCATTTTGAAGCTGAGAAAAGAAGGAAATTCGACACACAGTACAACAATTTGGAATGTCCTGAAAAAGAAAGAAATCACTGGTGTAATAACAACCAGACATTGAACAGATCGGTCAAGGAAAACATCAACAGCTGATGATAGAAGCATGATGAGAGCTGTGACGAAAACCCCACAAAACAACAGTCAGTGACATCACCAACAACCTTCACAGGACAGGGGTGAAGGTATCACAATCCACCTCCAAAGGAGACCCTGAGGGCAAAACACTAGAGGCCATACCAGAAGATGTAAACCACTCATCAGCAGTAAGAACTGGAAGACTAGATTGGAATTCACAAAGAAATACAGAGATGAGACACAAAAATTCTGGGAACAAGATTAACCTCTACCAAAGTGATGCAGAGTGTGGAGAAAGAAAGGATCTGCTCATGATCTAAAATGTACAAGCTCATCAGTAATGGACAATGGAGGTAGTGTCATGGAACTGGCTGACTAATCTTTATTGATGATGTAACTCATGATGGTAGCAGCAGAATGAATTTAGACGTCTCTCAAAACATTCCATCTGCCAAGTTATAGAGAAATCTTCAATCTAATTGAAAGGAACTTCACCATGCAACAAGACCAATGGCCTAAAACATACTGCCAACCCAACTAAGGACTTCATCAGAGGAAAAAAGTGGAATGTTTTAGACTGACTTTTAATGGAAGAAGCTGCAGTACAAGTCTGGAAAATCATCACAAAATAATTGTTTGACTAATGGCCAGCTAGATGCACTTATTGCAAACAAATATTTAGGGTTATTCACTTTAAGACTATCTGTTCTAATACTTTTGCTTACCTAAAAATTGTTTGGTCTGCCACCAAAGGTGCCGTGTTCGAAGTTGTTTAACACATCTATATGTTAGTATCAGGGAATAAAAGCTGAAGTTCTGATCTATGGTCTCATATTCATCTTCGAAACACAAATGCCTTCAGTGTGTAGAAAAACAATAGACTCGGTCTTTCTGTTCCAATACTTTCTTACTGTATGTAAAATAACGGTTCCGGGTTTGAAGGAAGTCTGTTCCAGTAGTACTGTGTAAAGTTTTTCTTTATTGATTTTTCCTTTGGGGATCAATAAAGTTTATCTTATCCTATGTAACAAATGCATTTTCCTTTCTTTTTCACAGTCCAGTTATTTGATTTGTAGACAAACACAAAAAGGGTTTGATTTTTATTTTTCATTCTGCTATCATTGATTATATGGTCTGCTACACAAGTATTCATTGATCTTTTTAAGTCTCTTTACCCAATTCCTTGTTCCCACCAGCTTCTTGCACATAAACAACCAGCAATGAAAACACTGGGGCTAAACTCAGTCTTGATATTAGCCTTGTTATTTTATCTGCTCATCCAAAAAAATGGAGCAAAAAATGCCCAAGGGCTGAGCTGCCATCAAAGACGTTTCTTCCCACTCTGTGCACCGTGTGAGAACGTGACTGTGGAAGAATCCAGGAGGAAGCCTCGCTTTCAGTGGGTTTAGATGATAGGAATAGAACCAGACACTGGGATTAACTTTGTCTTTGTTCACTTTGACTTCTCACAGAAGGGTCGGCCATGGACGAGGAGGAGACTCGGCCCAGGCTCTCCTCACTAACCCCTGGAGGGCAGGGGAACATTCCCATCAGCCCCAGCAGGAATTGCTAGAGGGGTGGAAGGAGCCAAACCAGACAGGATGGTGTGTGCCAGTCTGCATTAAAAACCTTACATTCAGTACTTAGTATTCCTAAGACTGGGTTGTAATAGGTAAGGAATAAAATATACAACACATGAGTGTGCTGTTATAGGAAAATAATCAACGACTAGCTGGTGTGATGCAGCATGACACAAAGCGGAGGGCTGTTACCAATCCAAAGTTGATTATCTTTTATTAACAGCATGTCTTGACATGTTTTGTTACTCTTATACCACAGTAATTTGCCAATTATTACATTTTAAAACATTTGACAACATTTTTTTTAATCAGTTTATAGTTACATTTAATCTTATGGAACATCAGTGAAACATGTTAGTGCCTGTTATCACATATATTCTAGCATATAATGTAAGTGATACACCTCACTACCAAGAAATCAGAAAGTGCAAAGACCTCTGTCCTGAAGACTCTCCTGTAGCAGAACCTTTTTTGTTAATTAACATGTTTTTTTTATCTGTTTATTATTTAGATTATGTAGAGTATTTGCCATACAAGTCCCTTTGAATTAGCTGTTACTATGCAAACAATAACGTATTACAACAAGTACATTAATATAAACCTGTGATTTAACTTGCTGCATATCCACTGTCAAAGCCACTGTTAAAGAACATTAATTAACACCTTCTGACAACACCACTCAGAATTAAGATATAGTAAGATATTATTTCATTTGATATAGTAAGCCTACAGTACTATGTGTCTGACCTATTTACAGTGTGTTATTATTTGTAGAAACGTCAGTGTTCATTTTCGGTCATGTAATTTTAAACCCCAAGAAAATTCTCTTTTGGTGAACTAAATATGCATATTTGTCATTCTTTCTACTACATTCAGCAAAGATAGACTATAGGGGCAGCTGTGAACCCTGGTTAAGGTTTTCAGAAAAGAAAAATCGATTAAACATAAATGAAGCTGTTTTAGGGTAAATATTCAAAAATGATTTCAATTAGTGTTATTTCTGTGTTCATAAGACAAGGAATAGATAGAGACATAAATAAATCCTTCTGAACAAGTGCTATTTTATTTGTTTTGAGCCTCAGGACATGTCACGCACTCACAGGATATGCAGTCAGTATACACAGGTTGTTGCTGTAGGGCCTAAACTCCTCATCTCTGTCCGCAGCTCAGCCCTGCTCTATTGTTGTCTATTGACAGCTCACTGACTACACAGCATTTAGGGGTTAACTCTGAATAGGGAAGGTTGCACACTCGTCTCCTTTCTCCTTTTGTGTCCTTTTGCTGACTTGAGGAACTTTTTTTAAAAAACTGCGTTAAAGATAAACCACCAGGCCCTGTTGCCTAAAGTCCTCAAATCTCTATGACAAATTATGGCAACTGTTTAGTCTTTTGTCATGCTCAAAAGTAAGTTAGGGGAAAAAAAGTGCTAAATAAGAGTGATATATTTCTGGGTTAGACTATATTTTTAAAAAAATTAATAAATAAATCCCTTGTAAATTAGATCTGTATAAGCAAATTGATATAAAGACTTCAGTTACAGGGAAGGCAATCGACTTGACCAAAAAAAAGTACAAGCTATTTTAGATTGTGTGCAGTTGATTCATAATGTACCTTGACATCAGGGAAAAAGGTCTTCAGGATGTTTGAACTTGGGTACCGTGTGTAGAAGAACATCAGTTTGGCTTTCTTCAAATGGTTAGGCGTTAGTCCCTCTTGGATGTAGTAATGTTAAGGACAATATGTTTGTTAAAGATGGAAAACACTTCTATTCTGCGAGGGAAAACTTTACAACGTGGTAATCTTTCAATCAAAACGATGTGACTGGTTGCTCAGAACCACAGTCAATTCCCTGGTATGAAATGTACTGAATGCTCATATAATGCATATAAATCTATCTTACTGTATTTAACTCCTTAGATTTATCTTGACTAGTGATTTTACAGTGCAGTCCAAATGAAACATATTTTCACCGCTCTTCACTAACCATAGACTCAATTAACACCTAACAGCACGTGTTAATTGGAAAAATGGCTCAACAAATTGGATTAGGGATTTAAATTAGAGACTTCCACAGTTCTCTTAGTTTCATGTCCATCGATAGTAATCGATTTGTTGGGAAAACACTAGGAAGCAAACGCAATTTGGATATGAGGATCCCACTGTCTTGCATCTGAGCATCACTTTAAAATTTACCCTGAATAATATGACGACTCATGCATTAGGTAATAGTATCATATCCACTCATAGGTCATATCAGGGCAGGCATGTATTAGTTAGCAGTGCTTTGAAACAGAGATACTGAAATATAAGATGAAAAAAAAGACCAGCATGTTGTAGCATAGTTCAGAAAAAAACTAAAGCAAAAGGCCAAAGGTTCAGTGTGCATGCATATGTATATATGTTTATAAGTGTGTATATATATGTGTGTGTGTGTATATATATGTGTGTGTGTGTGTGTGTATATATATATATATATATATATATATATATATATATATATATATATATATACACATATATGTACACACATATATTGAGTGTTAAGGTTGAACTTAATGATAGAAGAGAGCTTCCTTCTCACAAAAAAAAAAAAAATTCTATGTTTGTTTGTTTAAAACAGCCTGAAAGTGACCACTCAGCCATTCCAATCACATGGAGAATACAGAAGCATATTCTGCACCTTTTCAAGTCAAGGGGTGGGAAAAATCAAGAGAATTTCCTGAGCAGAAACTGTTGCTTTTTCTGCCTTTGAAAATTGGCTTTTGTTCCTGACAATTCTTATCAAAGCCTTGTATTCCTTTTTATTTGTCTTTTTCTGGACTTACAGTCATTACTGCGCCCAGATTAAAGAAGATGCTACAATTTTCTTTGGGGTTACTGAGATCAAAGGAAATATTCTCCTTGAAGTCTGGGTTAGTGGACCTGCTCAGTGCAGCACTCAATTCAACGAGTCATTGTTCACCAAGGTAGGGCTACCAGAGAAGGTAGTTTGTTCTGCTGCTTCTCTCTGTTCCGTGTACAGCACTACATTGCAAATAGCAATAAATTACAGAGAAGCAAGGTGGCTCAGAAAGCCTTTCAATAAATTGCACAAAGATTTGTATATGTATTGACATTCTTAGTACAAAATAGAGTTCTCCCAGGCCTTGGTGTAGCATTACTGTAGGTGAACATGCTAATATGTTACTACTGTAATATACTCCAAAATAGTGGTCTAACGCCATGACACTATCTATATCTGTATCTGTTTAGTGCTCTAAATATCTGTATCTGTATTCGGCTTAAACGCCTGTGGTAATTTTATTGCCGTCTCGATGCAAGAGTTTGATCACTGAGGAGACATCCATCCATCCATCTATCAATCCATTTCCCATACCTTTTTCCTACACAGGGCCTATCCCAGGGAGATTGCGGCACAAGGTGGGGAACACTGGATGGGGGACCAAATCATCTCATGGCACAATCACACACATTCACATACCCATTCACACACTATGGACAATTTAGATATGCCAACAGCAAATGTCTTTGGACTGGTGGAGGAAGCCGGAGTACCCGAAGGAAACTCCCAGGGTGAACATGCAAACGCTGCACACACAGGGCAGAGGTGACTGCGAGATATGTAAAAAATTATTACAGACGTCCATCTGATAAACTAATACAATCCGTAAAGGGTTTATGTCCCCAGAAACACTGGAAAAAACCCAGAGGTAGAAAATGCCAGCACTGTGAGCATCCTCCTCCTATGAGCCAGTTGCGAAGGATGAAAGAATGAATGCTAGTGAGCATGGTCTTTGATTGTTTATCCAATTTCATATCTGACTGCTCGCTCAAAAGAAATAATAGTGCATCTTCTATGCATATATATTTAGAATCTGTTATCATTATCTGTTTTTTTCAAATAATATATTCGTATTCAGTTACATTGGTTACTCCACAAGGTAAATAATAAACAATATAATAATTACACATGCCCTGAACTTTAAAAAGGATATATTGAGTGACATGAAGGTGCTCCTCTCTGCCATACCCTGCAGTTCTCCACATTCCATCTTGACATGCGGGAGGCAAAGACCATCGACTGTGACTTGGCCCAGAGCCCCAGGGCGATGGTGCTGCCCGAGGTGACCAGGGCTTACCTTCGACCTCATAGCAATGCTTTCCCAAGGAAGAGCCAGTGAATCTGTGGATGATCTGTCCAAAGACGGAGGAAGGCAAGAGATCCCACCGAAATTAGCATGAGGTCCATATTTGAGAAGATGCTCCAATATTTGGCTGTCATGCAGAGGAGTGCTATGGGTGAACTGGAATGGAGATTGGTGCAGTGGATAGGGCCTCTTTACTGAATGGCTTACTGGACCCAAAGGGTTTAATGGAGGTTTTCGGACCACTAGAGACAAAGCTTCTGTCTGATGCTCTGGACTGTGAGAAGGTGTACTTTCATAACACTCAACTGGCCTTGGTTTTGGGGCATTCTCCAGGTCAGAAGACTCTCTAGCACATGCTTGGTGGTCTCGTTTCTCCATACCTGTGCACTCTGGACTCTGACACAGGCGTAGCTGTGGTGATTGATCCTCTAGAATCAAGGAGAGTTTTCTGAACACCATATCAACACTTTCACTTATAGCCCTAGAGAGCTCACATTTCAGCATTTCCTGGAGGTTCTTTTGATTCCTCTGCGAGCTCAAACAACCATCAGCTAGTTTCATGCTAACTTTGTTTTGAAGTGTGCTGTTGTCATCAGAATTCATGTTCACGTCAAGCTCATGGCTATCTTGCTGTTCCCATTTCTCTTCACTCTCTGAGCTACCATGGTCGTACATCTGTAGGAACTTTTCCTGGAGTTGGTGTAAGAGCCGTTGCATGCTCTGGAGTTGTATTCTTAGCTTGTGACACTCTTCATCTCTGCTTATATTAGCATCATTGTTTGTGGCATGTTTGTGCTCCTGGTGCTGAGGAAGCTTCTGTTTGCGTTTGTTCTCTTTATATACTTCTCTGCCATATCTGACTTCCATCTCAGCATTCTCTCTTTCTGCAGGTGACTTGTCGCTCGGTGAGCTCGCCATGCCTCGTATGATGTTCTCCACCCTGGCTCGTTTGGCCTGGACATGCTCGCTCAGTGGACATTCAGGTTCAGCACTTATTCCACTGGAAGAGTGACCAGGAGATGCAGATTCCAGCTGGGTGTCCTTGGAAGACAGGTTACTCCACTCATCCTTAGCAGTTTCACTCATTGTAGGTCTTGATTCTACCATGCTGGAGCCAGCAACGGAGGTCAGTGGCATGTAGAGTTGAGTGTTGTTAAGAATGGAACGTTTATTGTGGATGGTTTTTCGTAAGAGATGAGAGATGAGCGGTGAGTTGTGGTAGGAGGAGAGAGGCTCCTCGTAGATGTCTCGATGAAAGCACGGGAGCATTAGATCTGCTTTGCTGTCCTCCACACAAACCTCGTTAGGCTTATGAATGCTTTGGTCTGGTGGAGTCACATTCATTTTTAATATAGTTGTATTATTTTCTGTTGCTTTTTGACTTGAACTTCAGAATAAATCAGTGCGCTACAGTGACCTCAAATATTAATATGGTGTACCTAAGCCAAAACAATAGAGAAGAAATTATTAGAAATGTTTAATATTTTAGACCAGGGTAAAACTAAATAACATGGTAAACAAGGTAAAATTATTATTTGACTAAAACATAAATAAACAAATAAACAAATATAAGTACAGTAAGAGCAATCCGACCTTTCTTGATTTCATTGTAATTGTATTATAATTTTTTTTTAATGTAAAATGATCAGGCAAAAAAGAAAAATATATCTGTGTGGTTTGCCGTTCATTGTGTCTACTGGATCATTTCATAATAATACCATACCTGTGTAAAAATATAATAATTTTAGGGCATAATATTCCATAGTAAATACTGTGGATTGATTGTGTGTTTTACCACAACTTAAAAAAATGAGTGAATGATTTATCATGCATATGACAAGTGATAAAGGGATGAAACAATGGGGAATGAGGACGATGAAAAAGAAATGGCTGCTGGAATAAACCAAATAAAAAATAAAAGATTTATTCTAATAATAACCCCATTACTTTACAAAACAATCTTTTTACTTGCTGAATTTTAAGTGAATCAACTTGGTTGAATCGCTGTTTATATTAAGATTGATATACGATGAGCAATACACAAAGAAAAGCTACCTGAAAATGATAAGTAAACGAATAGGGAACATATGTGAGGAATGCAGAAAATGGTACAGAAAGAGCATATACACATCTATGGGTTATTACAAAAGAAATCTGGACCTACAATTTTAACCGGCTATAAGTATATTTTTCCTGTTTATGAAATCTCTTTATGATTTGCAACTGCTTAGGGTCCTGTTCTGAATAAAAGGTATCACATAATTGTCATGTGTAACTCATTCATAATGCTTAAGTAAATGTAATGCAGTGCTTGGTATAAATGTATTTATACAATAACATTTTCATTTTCAGTTGAAAGCCTATTTTACTATTTTTATATCTCCTGCAATGACTAATGACCACACTTATTTATATTCCTTATGTGACAAATTTAGGTTAATAATAATAATCATCGTCATCGTAGTAATAATCGTCATCATCATTATAATAGGCTGATTCTATTTGACAACAACAAAAAGCTAAATATTTCTTTCCAACACCGAACACTGTATCAAAGTTCCTATATATCAAATGTAACTTTACAATATTACTAATATTGCTTATCTGAATATAAAAAAACACACGATGCCAGTCAAAAACATACCTATTCATGAAATATTTTTTTTATGCTTTCACATAAAAAAAATTATTATTTTAGAATCTTTTAGATGTTTTCACATTTTAGAATAATGCAAAAACTGTAAAATAACACATATGGAATGAGGAAAAGGTGTTAATACAGTGTTTAAAACTGGATCTTTAAAAAAAAACATATTGGCAGCTTATGAAACAAATCTGCCACTCTATTGACCATCTTCATGAGATGTTAAGTTCAGGCTGAGCACTGGCTCCCTGCTCAACATATATATATATATATATATATATATATATATATATATATATATATATAGAGAGAGAGAGAGAGAGAGAGAGAGAGAGAGAGAGAGAGAGAGAGAGAGAGAGAGAGAGAGAGAGTTAATCACTGTATATATTATGTATGAAACAAATTTCAGGTGTAGGCCTTTAGATCAAAATGTTTATTTAAAACTGTTCCTGTGGGTTTGAGGTGAGCATGATGTAAAGAAGTTTGCAAAAAAAAAAGTCTGCAGTGTCACTCACAAAGCCAACCATCCCAGGACTATCCAATGTGTACAAAGCAGTTTTAATTGAAAATAATAATAATAATAATAATAATAATAATAATAATAATAATAATATAATAATAATAATAATAAAGAGCAAAATAGAAACACAATCGTCTGATTAAAGTTAGAACAACTGCTCAGATATGTAACGGAGCAGCGGAGTATGAAGAGAAGATAGTGCTCTTACCTGTTGCTCGGTCGGTGAGAGACTGAAAGCGCGTCTCGCGCAGCGCCGCCCAAAAGCCACGGAGATGATGAAGGGGCTTGGCCTCCAGCATCCGGCCCTCCGCGCGCGACCGAGACAGAGAGAGAGAGAGAGAGAGCGCGATCGAGCGTGCTCGTGCTCCTGGCCACTCACGTTAACCATTAACCAATTATGATGTTGAACGTCAGACAGAAACGTCAGGTCATCTCCATATAATAAGAACACGTTGTTTCATGTGTTAATAATTACATTATTGTATATACTGACTCTCACTATAGACCACGTGCTCGGATTTCTGTGTACACTGCGCACTACTCTATTAAACAGCATGACCCAGGCACCATTTATCCTACCTAGGGCCACGAATAGTCTGCATATATTAGTACTTACTATTAAATACGGTATTATATTATTAGTAAAATACACGTCTAACTTAGGCTAGTCAGTGCCAGTCATTCAGTGTAACAGGTATAATGGGACAGTTATGTATTAAACAGCATTAAAGTTAAAGTGAATAAAGTCACAACAAATGGAACTGCTTAATAGAAATAAGAGTTTTTTTTTGTTGTTGTTTTTTGTGATAATGCAATAAATAAATAATTAAATGTTACCCTCTTTTTAAACTGTGATTTTTATTTATATAGATTGGTTATGAATTTGGGAAATGGTGAACTTTTTCAAACTGTGTTTTGGTTATTGTTACTATAGGAAATGAATTAAATAGCCTAATGTTTCTCAGGCCAACAACTTAACATTTAGTCACATTTTCTTAATTGTGTTCATAACAGTACTAGATTATTTTGATGATAAAGTTTTGAATAAGACTTTTTTATGTCCTGTGATTGAAATTTTATTTATTTATGCCATAAATAATTATACTTTCAATAAACGTACCTATCTTGTAAGCCTATCGCTGAGGATTAAAGCTAAATGTCTCAGATGATCAATTTTGTCATTAAAATGGTTTTCAGTCAGTATTGACAAAAGGGCAAGCCATGCCTTTTTAGAGTAGTAAAGTAGAGTAAAGTAGAGTAGTAAAACATTTTTCCTTCACATGTAGACAGTCAACACCATGTGTTAAGCTATTTAGAGAAACCTTAGATAATGTATTATTATTATTATTATTATTATTATTATTATTATTATTATTATTATTAGTGTGTGTGTTTGTGTGTGTGTGTGTGTGTGTGTGTGTGCATCCCATTCAAGGTGTATTCCCACCTTGCACCCAGTGTTCCTGGGATAAGCGCTGTATCCACCACAACTATGGCCGGTTACTGAAGATGAAAGAATATTTGTAGTACATTCAGCAGATGTTTATATACAAGATGGTCTAATGTAAGTTTACCTGATTAAATATTGTATCCTTATGTATACATAAATGAGTATTTATAGCCTATGCACTTATACCTAGTACCCTTAGTGGTCACTTATACATGCATTTTTACAATTACTTTCTTTTTAATTTTATTATTATTATTATTATTATTATTATTATTATTGTTGTTGTTGTTGTTGTTGTTGTTGTTATTTTACAGCTGTGCACTTATTAAACCTTTTTTTTAAACTGTTACTGTTACAGTTACTGTTTCTAAGTTTGCTCAGTTCCAGTTACTGTAGTCCATTTTATGCACATTTTATCAACTTGCCCACTATCCCATCCATCAGTAGGGAGAAGCCGCCATAAATCCACCACTGAGGAGATATTTTGGTGGTGGACCATTCTCAACACAGCAGAGTGATCCTGACATTTACATTTACACTTACATTTATTCACTTAGCAGACGTTTTATCCAAAGCGACTTACAAATAAGCAAAGCGATATATCAAGCAGGGAACAATACAAGTAGTGCTACTACACAAGATCCATTAATTGAATACCAGAGGAAGCAAAGTGTACAGAGTAGAGGTGTAAGTGCATTGTCTGGTTTTTTTTTTTGTTTGTTTTGTTTTTTAGGAGTTGGTTAGGTGTTCATGGAAAAGGTGGATCTTTAGCTGTTTTTTGAAGACAGTGAGAGATTCTGCAGTCCGGATTGAGATCGGAAGAGCATTCCATCACTGGGGAACGGTATGCGTGAAGGTTCTGGAAAGGGGCCTTACGCCTCGCTGAGTGGGAACTACTAAACGTCGGTCGCTAGTCGATCGCAGATTGCGAGAGGGAATGTATGCCTTCAGGAGAGAGTTGAGGTAGGAGGGTGCTGTTCCTGACAAGGTCTTGTAGGTGAGCATCAAGGCCTTGAACTTGATGTGGGCAGCTACAGGAAGCCAGTGGAGGGAGAGGAAGAGGGGTATGACATGAGTAGTCTTGGGCTGGTTGAAGACAAGGCGCGCTGCAGCATTCTGAATCATTTGAAGGGGTTTGATGGAGCTGGCTGGGAGGCCTGAAAGCAGTGAGTTGCAGTAGTCCAGTTTAGAGATGACAAGAGCCTGGACTAGTATCTGTGTAGCCTGTTTGGTGAGGAATGGTCGGATTTTCTTGATGTTGTACAGGATGAACCTACAGGACCTTGCAGTTGCTGAGATGTGGTCTGTAAAGGTCAAGCCCTTATCAAGAATCACCCCAAGGTTCCTGGCCATCTTGGTTGGCATGAGTGTAAGTGAGCTGAGCTGTACAGTGAAGTTCTGGTTGATTGAGGGATAGGCTGGGATGACGAGAAGCTCCGATTTTCCCAGGTTAAGCTGAAGATGGTGCTTCTTCATCCAGACCAAAATGTCTGACAGGCAAGAAGAGATGTGTGCAGAAACAGATGGGTCGTCAGGCTGGAAGGACAAATAGAGCTGGGTGTCATCAGCATAGCAGTGATAGGAAAAGCCATGAGACTCAGTCACCTGACTGAGAGATGTAGTGTAGATAGAAAAGAGGAGTGGACCCAGAACTGACCCCTGGGAACGCCAGTTGTGAGTTGCTGAGTTTCAGAAATTCCCCTCCATGATACCTTATAAAAGGATCTGTCCGAAAGATAGGATTCCACCCAGCGTAGAACCGTTCCAGTGATGCCCAGGTTGGAGAGAGTCGATAGGAGGATCTGATGGTTCACAGTGTCGAAGGCAGCAGAGAGGTCAAGTAGGATGAGGACAGATGATCTAGAGGTTGCTCTTGCTAGTCGTAAGGCTTCAGTGATGGAAAGCAGAGCAGTCTCCGTGGAATGGTTGCTCTTGAAGCCAGACTGCTTGGTGTCTAGGAGGTTGTTCTGTGTGAGAAAATTGTAGAGTTGATTAAAACGCGGCTCTTTCAAGAGTTTTGGAAAGAAAGGGGAGGGAGGAAACAGGTCTGTAATTGTCAACTATAGAAGGATTGAGTGATGGTTTTTAGGTAGCGGGGGGTAACCCGGGCTTGCTTAAATGAGGTAGGGTATGTGCCAGTAGAGAGCGATGTGTTAAAGATGTGTGTAAGTGCAGGTAATAATGTGGGAGAGATGGATTGAAGAAGTTGAGAAGAGATAGGGTCAAGGGGACAGGTTGTGGGACGGCTAGAGAGTAGGAGTTTAGAGACCTCAGTCTCTGAGAGGGGAGAGAAGGAAGTCAGTTGGGAGGTACGTGGAGGAGGAGTTGGTCTATGCATGTCTGGGGTTGAGAACTGGTTCCTAATTGATGTAACCTTGCTGGAAAAGAAACTTGCAAAGTAATCTGCAGTGAGAGAGGTAGGGGAAGGGGGAGGAGGGGGACAGAGAAGAGAGGAAAAGGTTTTGAAAAGAATGCTGGTGTTGGGAGAACTACCAATCTTATCTTGGAAGTACAGTGGTGTGAAAAAGTGTTTGCCCCCTTCCTCATTTCCTGTTCCTTTGCATGTTTGTCACACTTAAGTGTTTCGGAACATCAAACCAATTTAAACAATAGTCAAGGACAACACAAGTAAACACAAAATGCAATTTGTAAATGAAGGTGTTTATTATTAAAGGTGAAAAAAAATCCAAACCATCATGGCCCTGTGTGAAAAAGTGATTGCCCCCTAAACCTAATAACTGGTTGGGCCACCCTTAGCAGCAACAACTGCAACCAAGCGTTTGCGATAACGTGCAATGAGGCTTTTACAGCGTCCTGGAGGAATTTTGGCCCACTCATCTTTGCAGAATTGTCCTAATTCAGTTACATTAGAGGGTTTTCGAGCATGAACGGCCTTTTTAAGGTCATACCACAACATCTCAATAGGATTCAGGTCAGGACTTTGGCTAGGCCACTCCAAAGTCTTCATTTTGTTTTTCTTCAGCCATTCGGTGGTGGATTTGCTGGTGTGTTTAGGATCATTGTCCTGCTGCAGAACCCAAGTTCGTTTCAGCTTGAGTACACGAACAGATGGTCGGACATTCTCCTTCAGGATCTCTTGGTAGACAGCAGAATTCATATTTTACTGTTGGTATAATGTTCTTTTTATGAAATGCAGTGTTCCTTCTACGCCAGATATACTTGGACACACACCTTCCAAAGAGTTCCACTTTTGTCTCATCGGTCCACAGAATGTTGTCCCAAAAGTCTTGGGGATCATCAAGATGTGTTGTGGAGAAATTGAGACGAGCTTTGATGTTCTTTTTGCTCAGCAGTGGTTTTCTCCTTGGAACTCTGCCATGCAGGCCATTTTTGCCCAGTCTTTTCCTGATGGTGGAGGCATGAACGCTGACCTTAACTGAGGCAAGTGAGGCCTGCAGTTCTTTGGACGTTGTTGTGGGGTCTTTTGTGACCTCTTGGATGAGTTGTCGCTGCGCTCTTGGGGTAATTTTGGGCGGCCGGCCACTCCTGGGAAGGTTCACCACTGTTCCATGTCTTCGCCATTTGTGGATAATGGCTCTCACTGTGGTTCGCTGGATTCCCAAAGCTTTGGAAATGGCTTTATAACCCTTTCCAGACTGATAGATCTCAATTACTTTCTTTCTCAATTGTTCCTGAATTTCTTTGGGTCTCGGCATGATGTGTAGCTTTTAAGGATCTTCTGGTGGACCTTACTGTGTCAAGCAGCTCCTATTTAAGTGATGCCTTGATTGTGAACAGGTGTGGCAATAATCAGGCCTGGGTGTGGCTAGAGAAATTGAACTCAGGTGTGGACAACCACAGTTATAGTATGTTTTAACAAGGGGGGCAATCACTTTTTCACACAGGGCCATGATGGTTTGGATTTTTTTTTCATCTTTAATAATAAACAATTCATTTAAAAATTGCATTTTGTGTTTATTTGTGTTGTCCTTGACTATTGTTTAAATTGGTTTGATGTTCCGAAACACTTAAGTGTGACAAACATGCAAAGGAACAGGAAATGAGGAAGGGGGCAAACACTTTCACACCACTGTATGTGGTTTTAGCAATGGAGATGCTTTTGGAAAAAGAGGAGATAAGTGTCTGGTAATTGGTTAGGTTAATTGGATTGTTTGATTTGCGCCATTTCCTTTCAGATGCTCTTAGTTTGGCCTGGTTGCTACGCAGAGCTTCTGAGAGCCAAGGACTAGAGGGTGATGTGCGAGCAGGTCTGGAGGTTAGGGGGCATATGCTGTCAAGAGAAGATGTTA
The DNA here is from genome assembly GCA_012411365.1 of Ameiurus melas. Taxonomy (NCBI): domain Eukaryota; kingdom Metazoa; phylum Chordata; class Actinopteri; order Siluriformes; family Ictaluridae; genus Ameiurus; species Ameiurus melas. The sequence continues at coordinate 21,937,000 of CM022761.1, forward strand.
AGGTGGAACATAGCATGTCGGTTGCGGTGTTTACATCAAGTGAAAAGTGGTTGTTAGAGGGAAGTAAGGTTGTGACAATGGAGGAGAAATTTGAGGGGGAAAGGGAGCGAAGATTGCGACGAAAAGAGATGGAAGGAGGAGACAGTGAAGGGGGTGAGGGGAGAGAAATAGAGAACTGGATAAAGAAATGGTCAGAGGTGTGGAGAGGACTAATGAGAAGATCGTGTGTGGTGCAATTACGTGTGAGGATGAGGTCAAGCTGTTTGCTGGCTTTGTGGGCTGCTGGTGTGGTGAACTGCTTGAGGTCAAATGTGTGAAGGAGAGCAAGAAAGCTGCATGTGGCTTGTCTAGATGAATGTTGAAATCACCAAGGACCAGAAGAGGAGTTCCATCATCTGGGATGGTGGATAGTAGCGTGTCAAATTCATCGATGAACTTCCCCAATTTGACCTGGAGGACGATAAACAACAAGAAAGTGCATTTTTGCAGGCTCAATGACTGTAACAGCAAAAGAAGTGTATGAGCAAGAGGGAGAAAGACAGGTAAATTTCCATGTTTTGGAGAGAAGCAAACCTGTACCACCCCCTCGTCTGATGGGGCGTGGGGTATGGGAGAAGTTGAAGTTGGAGGCCAGGGCAGCTGGTGTGGCAGTGTTCTCAGCATGGATCCAAGTCTCAGTCAGAGCCAGCACACTGAAGTTAGAGTGGGTTGCAAATGCAGAAATTAAATCTGCCTTGTTGACAGCAGATTGTCAGTTCCAAAGTCCGATTGAGAATGAGATGGAACCTGAGAATAATATGATAGGTGTGCTATTGATATGAGCAGATCAGGTCCAGCAGGGTTGCTGGCATGTGTAAACAGCTCAGTGACAGTGTTGGATTAAAATATTCTGCCAAGCAATAACATACAGCCAACAATATCTGGTAAGAAAATGTCATTGCAAGCCATGTGCATGAGTAACACAGCAAGGGGAAAAATAGCTATAGTCTACAATGTTGACTAACAAGTTGGGCATGTTTAGTAAAGTGACTAGTAAGTGTAGAGAATGAATGAATCCCTCCAAAAATATCTGGTTAGTGGTGGTCCTATGGTATTTATGCACAGGAAAGAAAGGGGCTCAAATGTATGCCTAGCAAAATCTGGGCTACATAAAAAAAATCATATTTCACTCACGAAATGCACATATATGGTTTACTCACACTCAAGTCACTGAGAGTAAATATCACTCATACACTATGCAGGCGTGTATGTACATGATGCGCATGCGCAGTTCACCTCAGCGAGGTGTGCATGCGCGGAAGTTTGTGCGCATGCGCGGTGCAGAGCAGCCAGGAGACGCCGCTCGGTTAGAGAACGGGGAGTTCTTTCCTTCTGTGGGGTATCATCGCTGTGTGTGCAGCCGATATGTTCTCTTGTTCCCGGTGTCTCACGCGCTCTGTCGGTCGCTCTATCGCTGCTCTCCGACAGGTACGTAGCTATAGCGCCCATGCTAACGTCCTGCTTGGTCCAGCGGCACGGCGAAACTGTAGCAGGACTCAGTCCCGAGTCATGCTAAGCTAACCGCGCTAGGGCTGTAACCCAAACCGGTTCCAGTTTATCATCTAGTGCACTACATGTGTAGGTATTTGAATGCCTATGAAGTGCACCTCTATAGGAAGCAGCGGGTGATTTGGAATCAAGCCCTAACTACCGGAGCGTTGATTAGGCCTCAGTGCCAAACCAAGGACAGCATGTTCTCTTGCTTCAGTTAACCAGGCTAATCCGAGATAACCTTAATGATCATTGTACCTGCAAGTACACGTCCTAAACATACCATAAGCAAAACTGGTGTTGTGTTATATATATATATATATATATATATATATATATATATATATATATATATATATAGTGTATTGTATTCATCAGAGAAGGGTAGTTGGAGGAGACTTTGGTACGAGGTCATTCCCTTTATAGCCATTCGCTAGCTACATATTAGCAGCGTTAGATCTTCCTGTTTCTTGCAGATGAGACAGGGACTTCGCACAGATGTGTCATCCAGGCTGATGTGATATAATAACCCAGATTTTTTCCAGAGACACCAGGCTAGCTGCTTTCTAGAGCTCTACACTGCCAAGTGCACTCACTCACTCCAGTTCAAGTTGAGGGGTTGTAAAGTAACAATGACACCTGGTTCCGTTTTAAACGTCATAAAAGGAGTCCCTACATAAAGTATCACCGCTTCTGGGTTATTGATCAGGAGGCAGAGAGCCAATCTTAGACCCCTGAGCAAGTTCCTCAGCACTGTGCCTGAAGTTACTTTGGATGTAGGATCAGTGGAGACATGGTAGATGATCAAGTGGAAATGGAAAAATTGACCCCAGGTTTTGTTCACCTAATTGAACTGGCTTTACGCTTAATGTGACTTGGTTTTAGTGCTACTGCGACCCAAAGTCAGCTGACGACAAAGTTCTGGCAGCGTTGGGGATGTAAAAATGTTATTTATTTTTGTTTAAATCTCGGCGTGATCTCTGTCATGTTGCTCATCTAAAAGCCACCAATAGGAGGACAGCAGAGGATTATGCCAAACTCACAGGACAGCTAAGAGTACAGTAGCGCCAATGGTGAAATGTGAACAGAACAAAAAATGATCCTTATCGCCTCACACTCACTTTGAAGAACGGCCGCGTCTCACCGTTTGATACGGAAAGCTCAAAGAGACCGTGCGTTATGGTGTTTTTCCTTTCTTGTTTTCTCATGATCTCGACATGTTTTCCTGTGATCTAGACTTCATTTTATTGTGATTCCCACATTAAAAAATAGTTTTCTTATGGTCTAGACATAAAAAGTTTTCTCGTGACCTAGACATGAGATAAAAAGTTGTTTTCTCCTGATCTAGACATATAACAAAAAATTTCTTGTGATCTAGACATGACATAAAAAATGTCTCGTGATCTAGACATGAAGTTTTCTTGTGATCTAGACGTGACAAAAAGTTTTCTCGTGATCTAAACGTGACACAAAGTTGTTTTCTCGTGATCTAGACATGACAAAAAGTTGTTTTCTCCTGATCCACAGCAGTGTATTTATTACCCGATCACCTGAGTGTTAGTGCTAACATACAGATTGTTCATTTAACCCAGAAATCTCTTCCACGACAAGTGAGCACACAGCGTAATTTAAGTAATCAAGTACCCTCTTCCCCACCACCCCCCAAAGTGTTAATATTATGTGAATATAATCGGTAGCACAATGACTAAATACAGATGCCCAAGAAAGAGAGAGGCTTTCTGGTTGGACTATGTATTTTCTGTATATTTAACCTTTAAATCTAAAGCACCGAAGCAGCTGCACATGGTAATTTCTTTGGCGTCTATCGTTGCCTGTGTGACGGTACCCTCTTAACATGCCATCCTTTCTGCACGAGACATATGACAACATTTGTACGTTTGTTTCGAATTTGTACACTGCTTTGAAAGTGGTGTGGGATTTGTATTGGATCCTTTACGTTAAGAAGAATGCATTGTGAAATTTAATTCTTCACCAGTAACAGCGGAGGTTGCATTTCAGCTGAGCGTGTTAAATATAGTCTTGTGGCTTCAAGTGTTCATTTCCCAACAATCAGCAGTGGTAAAATGACTCTTGCTGTGTCTGTGTTTTGCCATTTGGCTTTGAACCTGTAAAATGTTTCTGCTTTACAAACAGGGTAAAGCTGAGTGCAGTCAGTTTCGCTGCTTATAGCTCTTGAAATAGTGTCATCCCGTCCCTCCATTTCTTCTTCCAAATATATTACCAAAACTCACCAAATGCTTCAGAAAATATCTGCATTGTAATTGGTGTTTTATTATGTGTATGTATATGTATTATTGATGTATGGTCATATTTGTTTTTATAGAGTAACAATGTTCTAGCAAGACGAGCGGCTTCGGGTAAGTTTGCATTAACTTAAATACAGTGTTTATTATATAATGATATAATACTTTGAATGTTCATAATTCAAAGTCCTTTCCTCCACTAGCTGATAACATTTTTATTTATTTATTACAAATAATCATAGTGTGTTTTCCTTTTGGCATTGTAAGCAAACAAATATTCTTGGTTCTTCAGGCATATCGACTTCTCAGTGCGTCACCGTCAGGAACAATCTGTAAGCATTGCTTTAGGCTATAGGAGATTAAAAAGCTGAACTACTTTTTAACCATGTCCTTAATAAAGAACACTCTAATTTTGTATTACTTCCACTGAATTGCAGGAAATTTGAGACGAGGCCCAGTATCTTCCAAATCAGATACTTCAAGACCACTGCGTCCCACAGTACGTCATTTCACACACACGGTTTTGTTTCAGATTTGATGCTTGTTAAATTTGTGTCTGTAATATGTAGCCAGTTAGTATTAGTTATTCTTAAAACCCATGCTTGTTCTGCATGTTTAAGAAACAAGGAGTCAGTAATCTCCTGTAGGACCCCATACAAGACTAGTTTATCTGAGGGAAGGGGTGGTGCTTGTCGGGTTGTAGGTTTTCTTAATTTGTATATTCATGGATTCTGGATTAGTTGATGAGGGTAAATATGGAGGAGTATGAGAATATGGCAGATATTGGAATTGCCATCCAGTGTAAATGTAGAAGAATTTTTGTACATATTTATAATTTATGGTATATTTAAACCTGACCAGCTGTGCTAACCTTGTACTTGCAGTTTTTATAGATAGAGAGATGGATAGATAACTTAATTAAAACCCAGTGGTATATTCCGATTCAAGCATAGAAAGTTATAATTATACTATAGTATAATTTAACACTATAGATGAAACTGTGTGTGAGAAAAGATAATTAATTGGTTCTAAACTAGTGTTCGTTAAATGTTTGTGGATGACTTTTTTCCCATGACAATGATGAGACAACACCGATGTCGTTAAACACTAACTGTGACTATTTCAAGGTGTAATATTGTTGATGGAAAAAAAGATTAGATTAAAGTGTAGATTAAAAAATAAATGCTTTACAAAAATCTCTCGTTATTTTCATCAACAGCAAAAAAGAGGAGACAAAATATTATAGCCCCCCCCCCCAAAAAAAACAGGATAAGGTTGACTAAATATGATTAAAAACCATCAAAGGCATTTGACACAGTACTAAAACGAAAAAAAAAAAATTTTTGACAATATTAACACGACCCTAAAAAACATTGTAGACACAGCAGCAGACCTGAGTGGAATTACAGTGGCAGTGCTGTGCAAACATTGACTACGTGTACATGGACAGCAGTAATCTCATTATTGACCTTACTCTGATTAAGACAATATTGTGATTAAGGTGTTTACATGAGTCGCTTTTAGAATACTCCTGTCATGTTCCCATTTTACATGTTATAGAACATAGTTCGATTAACAGCACACGTCAATATGTCACCGCGCCACACTGTCCAACGTCACTCCAAAATTTCACGCATCAACATACAGTTCGTCATGTGGTGAAAACTCTCGTGCGATGTTAATAATGTGATTAAGGTGTTTACATGTCTGTAATACACGTCCATAATGCGACTAAAACAAGAGTACTCCACCTGTCGTAATTCGATTATTGCTTACTTCGAGTATGACCTTAATTAGATTAAGGTAATTAAAAATGCCTGTTCACACAGTAGTTTCTTAATCAGAGTATTGTCTTAATCAAGGTAATAGTGGATTATTGTTGACCATGTAAATGCAGTGATTGTCAGCAGTGTAAACATTGTAAACAGTGTGAAAACAGAAAAATGAATGGAACTACAGAGGGATATGGATATCAAAAATGGATGGTGGCAGTTCAACTATCATCCAATGAGCTTATCCTAAGACTGGAAGATGAGCAAAAAAAGTATCGGTTCTAGTGAGTCAGGGCAGAGCTAAATTTGTTAAGTTAAGCTAATCTTCTGTAGTTTTTCCTGTGTGCTTGTAGGCGTTGTTCTTCTCCTTCACCACTTGTGGACCGACTAAAACACTTGCGTGTATTTGCTGCCCCATCAGGTCCGGAAAAATTGCAACCTTGGTACCTCTATTAGAACCGGTTCCAATGCTAGTGCAGAAAAACAAGTACCGTCACGTTTTAAGAATGTTGATACCGAAGTATCGGTTCTCGTGACATCCCTATCTCGAACAGTTCAGTCTGTTTTTATTAATCAGGTTCTCAGGTGCGTTTGAGGAGCTGAATTCACACGTTTGAAATTAGCACAATGAGTAAATCTAGTTTATGACCTCTTATCTTGTGTTTTTAATCAATATGTGAAGCTTGGTCTCCTGGCATGACCAGGCAATTACCAACAATGAGGAAAAGGGGAAAAGGAAGCAGATGTGGTGTAATGTCCAATGTTACAACATCGTGAGGGGGCGGAGGATACGGATAACCTTTGTCAAATAAAAATCCAAATCTGTTGTGACCTTTTTTCTTTTCTTCCTGTCTGTAGACTACACGTGCTTGCTATAGCAAAAGCAGTAACCTGACATTGTCACATAATAATAATAATAATAATAATAATAATAATAATAATGGTCGTAATTATGTGGTTGTTGTTGTTATTATTAACTACATCTTGATGTATGGAAAAGGAAATGTAGGTCTATGTTAAAATTTCAAGACATTAAAAATAAAATGTTGGTGTACAGTAAGACCTCTAAAATGTAATGCAGAATCCACAGGAAAATATTTCTCTGCTATGAACCATTCCAACCTCCAGAGCTAATTTGAAGAATTGGGCATCTGCCAGAGTTATAACATTGAAAAATGGGTAAACATTAGTCAGAACAGACAGGGAGAAGTGGGGGATGGATATTCCACCTAAAATAATCTGAAGGAGGATATGAAAGCTGTTAAAGGCAGTTATAAAAGCAGAATGTGGGAATGAAAGCTATTGGAGAACATTTAATAGAAACACCTGCACATTTGCACATTTACACAGTTATCCAATCAGCCAATCATGTGGCAGGAGCACAATGCATAAAATCATGCAGATACACATCAAGAGCTTCGGGTAATTTTCATATCAAACCTCAGCATGTGGAAAAGTGTGATCTCTGTGACTTTGATCGTGACATGGGTGCTGGTGCCAGACAGGCTGGTTTGAGTATTTCAGAAACTGCTGATCTCCTATGATTTTCACACACAGCTTAGTCTCCAGAGTTTACACAGTGGTGCGGGGAAAAGGAGAATGACCCGACTGGTCTGAGCTTACAGGAAGTCTATAGTAACTCAAATAAGCACTCTTTACAACTACTCCTGTCAGTCAAGAACAAGAAGCTGAGGCTAACATGGGCACTGATTTACCCAAACTGGACAGTTCTAGACTGGAAAAAGTCCAGGTTTAAATGTTTTTTCCCCCCTAATATTCAGTTGTCCAGTTTGGTCGGCGAGTCTGCGCATGATTCCTGTTCTTGGCTGACAGGAATCGAAGCCCATGTGGTCTTCTGCTGTTGCAGCACATCAACCTGAAGGTTCAATGTTTTGTGCCTTCTGAGATGCTTTTCTTCTCACCACGGCTGTAAAGAGTGATTATGAGTTACCGATCTAACCATTTCCCTCTGACCTCTCTTATCACCCATAGAACTGTCGCTTCCTCAGTGGGTTTTTTGTTTGTTTTTCACACCATTCTGTGTAAGCTCAAAAATCCCAGGAGATCTGTAGCTTATGAAGTACTTAAACCCGCCCATCTAGAACCACCAACCATGCCACGATTAACATCTCAGAGATCACACTGTTCCCCATTCTGATGTTTGATGTGAATATTAACTGAAGCTCTTGATCTGTATCTGCTTGATTTTGTGCATTGTGCTGCTGCCACATGATTGGCTGCTTAGATAACTGTGTAAATGAGCAGGTGTACATTACCTAATAAAGTGGACAATGAGCATATATGATTTTCAGAAATAGATGCAAAAGTTTGAAGACATTGATTTTCTTTATTAATGACTTGTACGCTATTCAATCATTTTTGTTGCTTGTAAAAATTAAGGTAGATCTGTAAAAACAAACAGACAAAAGAAATAGTTTGTCTTCATATTATACTAAAGGTGCACAGAGATTTTGTGCTCAGCTCTGTTTGCTTTTAACCTCTCTTTTATTTTTTTCATTCTTTTTGCAGAGAATGAAGTGCTTACTATCAACACACCAGCATTTGCTGAGTCTGTCACAGAGGGGGATGTGAGGTGGGAGAAAGGTACGGGCTTTTCTTCTGTGTTGACCACAGATCTTGTTGAGCCCCGTTTATAGCATCGATGTCTTAACTCGATATTAACGTGTGTTGTTTCGTCTTGTAGCTGTGGGGGACACCGTCTCAGAAGATGAGGTGGTTTGTGAAATTGAGACTGATAAGGTAAAACTAATATTTTTCAGGGATATCCTGACAGTTCTCATACCAGAAGGTGGTGTTATAAGTGTTTTGCCGTGTCTGTATGCAGACGTCGGTGCAGGTGCCCTCTCCGGCTGCAGGAGTGATCGAGGAGCTCCTGATTCCTGATGGAGGCAAAGTGGAGGGAGGCACTCCTCTATTTAAACTAAGAAAAGGAGGTTAGTGCATGTCATCTGTTCATTACATTTGGAGCGGTTTCCTGGTCCTCTACTGTGTGTGTGTGTATGTATATTTAAGCAATAGCACATAAACAGTACAGTTATACTGACAGTATACAGTTATACAATGGTTCATTAAACAAGAAATTAATATCAAGTATCGGACACAGTATGGCCAAATGTTTATTTTTGCTCAGCTAATGAAGAGGAGTTCCGAAGAAGCTGCATTCACTATTAACCCATCAGCTAGCTGTCTGTCTTGCTGCTGATTAGACCTTACGTGATTTGTACATTCACGTTAAAGGTGCATCTGGTGAAATTGGCATAAGTTTGGCATGTCCACTGATGATGTTGCTGACTCTGCTCTAGTAATGCTCTCAGTTAACTGACGCTAGAATTGGAATTTTACCTGGCGAGCAGGGACAAGTGGTGTAATGCACACAGTGAAACGTCCCCATGCGGCTATCCAAAACTTTAAGGACTCTTGGAACGCCGCTCGTCCAATCCGATTAGTGAATTGGAACGAACTGTGACATAAATGTGCATTCAAACATAGGACACCTGATTAAAGATATGTGAATATATGTGCACAATTAAAGTGAGAAGTATTCTTTTAATTCAACCTTTAGTGTGGTTACAAGCACAGTGTCTTAACAACTTGGCTGCCTCTTCCTTCTTGTCACAGTCTATGTATTTACAGAGATTGGTACAAACAAAGGTTGAGCCTTGTTCTGTGGTTTCATGCTCTCCTCAGCCGGCGGCGCTCCCAAGGCAGCCGCTGCCCCCACTCCAGCAGCCGAGGCCCCAGCAGCTGCGGCTCCTCCGCCTCCACCTCCTACTGCTGCTACGGTGGGGTCCATCCCAACCACCATGCCCCCAGTGCCACCCGTGCCAGCACAGCCTGCCACTTCCAAACCAGGTGAGCCAGACACACATCATTCATTCAGCTGCTGGGCTTTATAAGGGAATGAATTGCTTACCATTTGCTTGATTATATCGCTGAATTGGATGATATGAAACATGGAATGCAGCGCCTTGATACAGTATACATGTTTGTCGTTTTGGTGAAGTTTCAGACATCAAGCCCACTGCAGCTTCTGCTGCCCCTGCTGCAGGCGCTGGAGCAAAGGGCGTACGCTCTGAGCACAGGGTAAGTGACTACTGAGGGGGTGGCATTATTTTACCACGCTTTTAAAGAGACGCAAAATGCCTTTTATAAATGAGAGAAGCTGTGTGATAATTCTGATATTTTATGTTCTCTTTTAAACTGCAGGTTAAGATGAATCGTATGAGGCTAAGGATTGCTCAGAGGCTTAAAGAAGCTCAGAACACCTGTGCCATGTTGACAACTTTCAATGAGGTGGACATGAGGTCAGATTAGTCACCAATTCCAAAAAAAAAAATTTTTTCTTCTTTCTTTCTCTAAAGGGACAGAACATTTATTTACTTATTTACTTATTTATTTATTTGAGAAGAGGCTCTGAGTCATAGACTGAGTTCAGGTCAATAATATTGAGAAAGTAAAGTCTTGTAATGGTGGGGTGAAAGTCCTGTTTGTTGCCTAAACTTGATTAGAACCTCAGCTATGCTAACACAAATGGTTATAGATTGGAATCTGGCCTACAGGAAGAGCTTTTTGCAACCCGATGCCCATTTAAAGCCTGGAATGTAAATATTTGGTACTAATGTCGGTAAAAACAAAGATAAGATTTGGGTAAAATGTGCTTTATTAATTTAGAAGGAAACGTTAATGTCCTCAGACCCTCACTTCAGAAGATGACACTTTGAGGATTTCTCCCCGGCGCAAATGGCGGTGTCAGCTTTCGGCTGCACGGGGGTTTTGTACTCGCGCAAATCTAGTTGGTATCGACGGGATGGAGCAAGACTCCGCAGGCCAGGGTTAGTGCGGAGACGAAGAAGCACGGCCGGTCAGGGGCCGAGAGCATCTGCCCAGCGCTCCCCCGAGAGCAGCCCTCAGAGAGCAGACTGCCTGCAATGTTATGGGCTTTTATGACAAGCCAATAAGATTTGAAAGGTTTAGAAAGTGAAGATTTTTATCTCGTCTTCTCTCCTTTCTCGGAGAGAGTGTGTCTTGGGACAGTGCTAATTCTGTTAGCGGAGAAACCCTAGAGCTTAAGCGGAGTTGGAGACAGGAAAACAGACAATTAAAAAGCGCTGGGCAAGTGCACCATTTTTATCATACACGCAAACCATTGTCAATAAAATCCCTGATGTAGCACTTCAAGGTTGTTGTTGCTGGAAAATATTTTGTTTTGCAGTCTGCAGCAACTACTAAACCTACGTATTGAAAGAATACTTCCCTGGAATGTTTGTGTAAAAAATGTGCACAAAAAATGTAGCTTTTGAATTGAATGTAAATTGGGTATAACTTTTTGTAAATTTTCCATGATTTTGTTCTCTTTGTCCCTGACTTCAGCAACATCACAGAGATGAGGAAGGTGTACAAAGATGCTTATCTCAAGAAGCACGGCATCAAACTGGGCTTCATGTCTGCTTTCGTGAAAGCAGCTGCCTACGCTTTGGCAGACCAACCATCAGTCAACGCAGGTACAGTTGCAATCAAAATTATTCAGTCCCCATTGCAAATCAGGTTCATTGTTTTTCAAACTGTACAGACTTTCAGCTGTTTGCAATGAACAAACCAAACCAAAGCAATTGAAATGGTTCTAAACAACGAATGCTTCAAGTGGTTTCCCCAGTTTCACAATTATTCAACCCCCTGAATAGAGTCCCTCACAACAGCACAAATATGCAAAACAGGCAAGATGAAAACGTCATGCCGTCTGTGACGAAGCTGAAGCTTGGGCATCATTGGATCTTCCAACAGGACAATGGTCCCAAGCATACCTCAAATTCCTCCAAGGGTTGGTTGCTGAAGAATTCCTGGAAGATTCTACAGGGCCAAGGGGTTGAATCATTTTGAAACTGGGGAAGTCATTATAAGTTGCATTTTCAATTGAATTTGGGGAAACCACTCAAAGCTTTCATCGTGTTGGAACTATTTCAATTGCTTTTGTTTGATTTGTTCATTGCAAACAGCTGAAAATCTGTACATTTTGACAATAAATCTGATTTGCAATGGGGGTTGGATAATTTTATTTAATAATTTCAACTGTATGTCCCTCCAGCACCAGCTAGTCATGTTTTTAGTGTCACCACCTCACAATCGACTACTAGCAAGTATATGTGGTTATTGAGGTTGTGTTCTCTGTATCTAAGATCACGATTTATAAACTATTTTCCCCCCCTGCTTCCTTCAGAACCACAGAAACCTGGCCTACATAGACAAGCCACACTTAATCTAGATTTTATATTTAAGTAGTGAGCCACAGCCCAATGCCGTGAAAAAAGTCAGTCAATTTGTAGCTGGGGTTTTTATTTTTATTTTTTTACATTTAAAAAAAATGGAGTAATATCTCATTTGATACATTGTTTATATTTTTAACGGTTTCAGGCAACTCAAGTGTTATCACTTCAAAATGTAGTGCATCAACAAAACCCTGCTGGGAAGTCAAAACTGAAATTATGAATACAATTTGTGTTGTAAATATAGGTAAAAGAAGAATATTCGAAACCTATTCACTGTTACATGATACATTCAGTTTGTCACAGTTAATAAAATTACACTCCAAGTCCAAAATGAAAATGCTTTGTGTTTAGAGATCAAAGTGGACAATGAGCTTCTTAAAGACAACCATTTAAACATTTTGATTGATTGATTTTTATTTTTTTCCCCAGTAATTGATGACACAACCAAAGAGATCGTATACCGAGATTATGTGGACATCAGTGTGGCAGTAGCGACACCAAAGGTCATTTCTGGAGCTGGTCTTTTTCTCCTAATAATTTGGTAACGGATAGCATTAGCATACTCTACAGCCTGTAATGATGTAAAGTGACGAGTGAATAAGTGCATTTAGTCCAACTGGGTAATGTTACTCCTGTAAATGAGAGTGAACACGATGCATTTCTGCAGCAATGTACTATAGCCACTTTAGTACAAATGAATCCCAGTTTAGTCTTGAGACCCACAGTGACTGACATGCTGGAAGCTGAAATTTTACTCTCATGTGGACTGCATTTTAATTTCTCTGAGCCTGGAAGTTGTAGTTTAGTCCTCAATGTACAAGTACGCACCATATTAAAAACCTGAAGTATTTTTGTACATGAGTGTAAAGTTGATTCTGATTCATCTGTGTTCTCATCTTATCTTCACAGGGATTAGTGGTGCCGGTAATTAGAGGAGTGGAAGGAATGAACTTTACAGACATTGAAAGAACTATAAACGAGCTGGGAGAAAAGGTGGGAGCCATTATTCTGTCTGAAATTAACATATTTCATGTTCTGACTAAAGATATTAGCCATCATCTTTAAATTTTCATACTTCTAGTGCAGTTTGTGCTAGGGCTGGGCGATATGACAAAAATATCATACCATATGATAATTGGACATTTCTACGATAAGTGATATATAATTTCGCTAACAAAACGTCTAAAAACACTACTAAAATCAACAAATAAAGCATTAATGCTTACAAAGGTCAAGTTTTTATAATAATTTGTCAAATCAATGCCATCCATTCAGCACCATTTAACTACAAAAACGTACAAAATACCTCACCACACCAGCGATATCTCAGAAAAGTGTATCGCTTAATTATTGATCGTGATATCGCTATTATATCGATAGATCACCCAGCCCTAGTTTGTACCATTAGACTACGCTGGGTGCACTCTTAGCACATAAGCTTCAGAGTAAACAAACTGTTCTCAGACCCTGCTATGCTTTAAATGGAACAACTAACCAAAACCCCGTTTTTAGACAAATTTGTGATATGACCTGATTTTTAGTAGTTCTATTTTGGGTTAAGCAGATGGTTAAAAGTGGGGAACTCAGACACGTACTGTAGTATCTGGAAAAACAAGTGGTTTTTGGTGGCTTTAAACTTTGCCCTTTAAAGTCCTAGAATGGAGCTTTAGATTTGTCATACTCATTTATTTGTATATTTTGGCTCACAGGCACGTAAGAATGAGCTGGCAGTGGAGGATATGGATGGTGGCACATTCACCATCAGTAATGGTGGAGTTTTCGGCTCACTCTTCGGCACACCCATCATCAACCCACCGCAGTCAGCTATTTTGGGCATGCATGGTATCTTTGACAGGCCAGTGGCTGTTGGTGGCAAGGTTAGTTATAAGTTTGTTGCGTTTCAGTTTGTACTATCCATCAGTAGTCCATGTGGGTGCTTTTTGACATTTCTTTGCCTCATAATGTCTCTCGTCATTCTCAGGTTGAGGTCAAGCCCATGATGTATGTTGCTCTGACGTACGACCATCGTTTGATTGATGGCAGAGAGGCCGTCACCTTCCTGCGCAAGATCAAGTCTGTGGTTGAGGACCCCAGGGTGCTCCTCTTGGATATGTGAGATGTCGTAAAGCGCACATTAATGGCTGACTTCCTCAGATTCTCACAAAGTGGTTATTTTCCCACAAAACAATCCTTACAGCATATGATTAACTGTGGTGGTTAAATAGGGAAAGCATTCTGAATGTTCATTTACTTGACAGTAGTAAGAAGTTAACAGTTGAAATTTGCATGGACTAGACAAAAGAAAGGATGTACAGGTTGTATAGGGGTCTCAGCTGACATCTTCTTAGCAAGAAGGCTGTCCTGCCATTCATAAGTGCTTTTTTTTGCCATTGTTTAACTTGAAATATGTATGATCATTATAATACATATGCAGTTATATGTATAAGTTGCTAATAATATGTCCAAATATCGGGTTTCCGACTGGTAAAACAAGCACAGTAGTAGACAGTATCTCATGGTTCACATTGTGTTTGTTTGTAGTGATCGTAATCAGCTGACCAGCAAACCAGATATACCGTTTTGTCACATTCACAATTTTTTAATTTTTTTTTTAAACACATACTTGTGTTTACAGTTTGGCCCTTAAATGATGCCACGATCAGATCCGTGAAACTCACTGGGAACAGATTCTGCCTATGCTGTGTAAAGAAACAAATATTTAAGGAGGAAAAAGCTTTTAAACAATAAATGGATAAATTGTGGTTTTTCGTCATGTTCTCGTGCTTATTCACGTACTAATCCTTTTTCTTCAACAACAAATTGTTCCAGGTTAATAGCTGTTAAGTTGAAGTGACCATCATGGCTATTGCTAGCTGTGAATCTACTACGCTGCTGCTTCTGCTACTTGGATGATCAACTTTAAGCAGACATGCATGTGGTTAAGGTAGATGCATGTGGGTGATGGTTCTGCTGAACACGTGTTAATCTGAAAGGAAAAACCCATAAATTCATAAACCAATGTCTCATCTATGACTTCAGTAGCAAGACAGGATGTGGTAGCTGTGCTATTAGTTTGGGCACATGCTGAGAAGGGGGTCTTGTGGCGAAATAAGTGCTTCATCTCCACACTCCGAGATGCATGCATGGCTGTATGTTAGCTCGACTGCGCAGAAGTCTCATCCCAAACTGGACGATCCTTTGCAAAACGTACGGTGATCAAGCAAACACAAGACACTTTGTTGTTGTTGTTGTTTTATTATTCTTATTATTTTTGCTTTGGTTAAAAATGTAGTTAGCTCGTTTCATGAGCATAAAAATTATTCTTAATGCAGACAGTAATCATTTGAGGCACAAATGTTTGACATGACTGTCCAATTTATCATTAAAATCTGTACTGGCAAAATGGACTGACATTACATCACATGCTTGATAAACAAGGTCAAATGTAATGGTATTGCATATCACTTGCACGTCTGTCATACAGAGGTGCAGCAATAATCAAATGCCTGAGATGTAGGTATATGCTTACAATAACCCCATACATGTGATGTAAGGTCCTGTAATTAGTTCCTTTCATAACCACAGAAATGACTGAAAAAATTTTTTTATTTGTTTTTTTTATTTGTATCTATTTTGTTTTTTAGTGTTCAGCTGATGGTTTGGAGATCCTCATGGTACTTGCGTCACACACCACTGGGGGGCAGTAAAGGCATTTGTTTGAGCTTTGACTTCTCATGAACCACTGGTGTTAGGTGTCGAACTCGTGTAACACACCCTGTATTCATTAACTGGCCAGTGTGTGCCAGGGAACAGAGTTAAAAAAGGGGTGGTACTTAATGTCACTCACACCTCCACCTCCAGAGCCCAGTCGATATCCAGCGTCATACTGAAGGAGCTGTGTGGAAATAAAATAACGTCACTGCCTTATGTGCAAAGCTATACTCATGTTCACAGGTTACGCGTGTGCTTTAGACGTACCTCTGAGAGCAGCGAGGCAGCTGCCGTGCTCAGGTGATCGGGAATACGTAGCTGTGTGTGTGGATGTACACCTGTAGGGTGACACTGCCACAAGGGCTGCAATCACAGAAGAGGTTTTATTTTTCTAATCTCTCTCACACACAAACTGATTGATGGTCATTTGGGACCCATGTTTGTCTACTACAAGAACATGTACTATTCTGATTTCACTTATGAATTTGAATGTGACTCAGCTCAGATCGAACTGCTGTACTTTAGTCTAGTGTGATGGTTTAATAAGATCATACTATACAGTGATCTAGACCCGGCTTACCATTCCAGTGAGAAGTTCATACAGTAAAGCTCCCAGACTCCACCAGTCACACGCCTCTGTGATTTTGGATACGCCCCCAATCTCTGTTTCCAAATGATTAGATATGTACAGTTTAGGGCTGGGCAATGTGACTGTTAAACCACTGCCACGATTCATTATGTCATAATACACTTCTGAGATATTGCAATATCTTCTTATAACTTATTTAAAAAAAAAAATCACAACCTGTAATTCAAAGTCGTTGGTCTGATGTCAGAGTTACAGACTGAGGAATACAGAATTTTTTTTTCCTCGGTTTCATTCAATCATTCAGTATGCTTTTCATACCAGTCAGGGTCATGTATTCCAGAAACAAGAGCTTACTTGTACATACTAGTACATTTTATAATAGAAAACACATGCAGAACATTATAAATAAGGATACGCAATAATTTCATAATTATTGTGTAAAAACTGATATTCAGCATCATATTTATTGAATTCTGGAAGATCAGAATGGTTAGGCATTGCTGCTTTAACTTCATTTTAACTAAACTTATGTGCATTTGTTACAGAATACACAAACATCAAGGAAATACCCAGTTAAGGACCAGGTAACTAGTCAGTAAACTAGACTTTTACATGTATTCTTCTAATGGTTGGTCTAATATGTTCCGCAAAAACGTGTAATATCTATAGATTATAGCAGTGGTCCCCAACCTTTTTTGCGCCACGGACCGGTTTAATATCAGACAATATTTTCACGGACCGGCCTTTAAGGTGTGGCGGATAAATACAACAAAATATAATGATAGGACCGTCATAAAAACGGGGGTATTTTTAAAATCTAATAATAAACGTGAAATCGCAGCTTTATTGGCATTTATAAGGTTTCAACGTATCACGTGACCGAGACAAGCGTCAAGAGTGAGTCGTAGAAGGATGTAACGGAGAGAACCCGTCATTTTTTCAGATCCAGATAATAAATAAAACGGAAATAATGTAAGGTATTTATTCTTTCTGTGCGGCCCGGTACCAAATGACTCACGGACCGGTACCGGTCCGCGGACCGGGGGTTGGGGACCGCTGGATTATAGGACTGAATTATAATTTCTACATTTTATAAATTTGTATTAATTAGGATCAACCCCAGCACCGGCAGATATGTACATAACAAATATTCCCATGAAACGTGAAATTGTTCTTATGCGTCCTCACCTGGTGCACAGTACATTTCCTCCATAGCTTTAGGACTAATTTCCGACTGAACCTCCGTCCACTGTCCAAAGTAAGTCAGACACACATTTCCTATTCAAGATACACTGCATTATTGGTTGCACAAACCGGTGAAATAAGCTTTTTCATTCATGTCAGTATTAAGCAATTAAGACCATGGCAATAATATAATATAAATCCTTATGCAGATGTTACTGTACAGTCACACACTCACCATTGCTATTGAGCAGGATGTTCCTGGGGTTCAGATCCTGGCACACGATGCCTTGTTCATGAAGAATCTCGAGAGCCAACAGGATCTGCGCTCCCCACATTCGCACCTTTCCTTCGGGAAGACCCCATCGACCAGACTGCTGCGTCACACTCTGGCTCCTCGTCCTAAACTGAGGCAAGTGACACCAGCCGTCAACTTCTATAAGCTGCTCCTCCTGAGAAGAGTGCGGAGTGAAGAACGTATCCTGTGTTTTATCTGAGCACAGTGGGCTCAGGAGTTCCCAGGTCTCCTCTCCAGTCTCCACAGACTCTCTTTCCACGTTCACCTGAGCAGCTGTTCTCATGAAGTCTAAGGCGAAAGGTCTCAGTAGTTTACTTTCCACAGTAGATCGCGTTCCATTGCAGTGCTCTGTGCCTGGTTGGGAATTTCCTGAGCTTAAGCTTGCCATATACTGGGAGCTCTCGGTTTTTCCATGAGTAATGTCATCTTGTTTTTGATCCTGTGAGGATAAAGGCAGGGTGTTGGGAACTATTCGAACTTTCTGTGGAAGGACGTTGACCGTGCTACACAGGGTTGGCTGTGTGGTGTCAAATAAAGAGCTCAGTGTGATCTGAGGTGCACTACTGATTCCAAGAATGTCTGTATTTGACCTGGTTCCTGTTAAACCCAGTTCCTGAGCTGGTACAGCAGTCCATACTTTATCGAAATCTAAGCTCGAGTCAATCCGCTCAATATGGACGTCGTTTCCTAAAAGATCGGTCGTGACACTGAGTGGATCTCGAGTATCCACAATCACACAGGGATGAACAGGAAGTGGAAAACTGTCCTGAGATATAAGACAATCTTGCTGACCACCAGGATTAGCACTGGAAAAAGAATCTGCCCTTATTGCATAAAGGTTAGAGGACTGCTTTTGCTGGAATTCAGCCTTTTCCGAACGGGAATTCTGCAGGCATCCTGTTTCCTCACAGTATGAGTGTGTGCCACAGCTGTCGAGCTGATGCTCAGCCTCATTCCAAAAAGACAGTGTGTCCGTTTCTAAGCGTTCCATGTTCTCCCTCTCGGGAAATACGGAGGTATTTCCCTGGTGGTGTTCTCCATTCAGGTGGTACAGCTGGCTAAGAGCAGGCAAGGTGTAGCTGTTCTTCAGCTGGAACTTGTGCTGGTTAGGGGTGGAGCAGTCTGGATGTTCTCTGGCTACCTCACTTCTGACCCGGTGAAGTTTGGAGAAGAGCTTTCCACCTGAACACAGACAAACAATTCATGATCCTTCATGTTCTTTAGAATGTTACAACATTTGTTATTCATCTGTTTGTTATTTTAGAAATAAAGTGTGAGAAGTTCCATCTGAACAGCAATTCAATTCACATCTAATGGCTAAAGGTTCTATAATGATAGTGCTGTATTAGCAGTGTGCACTTATTTATCCTTTTAAACTTACAGAACAAAATCCATAAAACTTGACTACTGAGTTAGTCGTTTACAGGGGCATCTCAAAAATCTGAATATCGTGGAAAACTTCATTTCTTTCTGTAATTTAATTCAAAAAGTGGAAATTTCATATATTCTAGATTCATTACACATAAAGTGAAATATTTCAAGTCTTTTTTTTTGTTATTGTTTTAATGTTGATGATTATGGCTTACCACTCATGGAAATCAAAAATCCAGTATCTCACAATATTAGAATATAGAATTTATAATGCAGAAATGTCGACCTGAGAAGAACTCTAATCAGCTAATTAAGTCAAAACACATACAAAGGTTTCCTGAGCCTTTAATCTCTCTGTCTGGTTCAGTACACACGACCACAATCAATCATGTTTAAGTTAATATATTAAATGTGTGAATATTTGGTTTAATTTTTGCAATTTCTCGTCAGCGCCATTGACTAATTGGTGCCATTTTCGTAAAATGTAAAATGAACTAAAATGAATAAATATGACGACGAAATAGTGACAATGTCACGAATATTTTTGTCAGAAAACAAAAACAATATTTTGACATTCCAATTTCAATGTCTGAATATTTTTTTAAGAATGAAAATTTATTTGCTCTTTGAAAGGGTATACTTGCATTATTATATGTCAATAATATATGGCTTAAATATATGGCTTAAAATGGCAATAATATCGTTTAGTGCAATTATTTCTGGGACAATATATCATCCAACAAAATGAGTTATTGTTACAGGCCTACATGCCAACTTTAAGACTTTAGATTAAATGTAGGTCCATACTCTCAATGTATTTCTGGGTTGCCAGTACTTCACCGACCCCCTGTTTAATAAACAGCCGGCTCTTTGTATTAAATGTATAATCTGGCTTAGTGCAGCAGTTTTCACAGCTCACCTTGAACATGTTCTAGATGCAGGAACACAGAGTCCTCACTGACGTAGTACCTCAGTAACTTTACCATGAACGGGACACCCTGAGGGATAATGGTGGAACGCTCTCGGTTCTCCCAGCTGGACTTAGGCAGGCTCTGGAGGACATGAGGTATTATATATGTAATTAGTGTTATTTTAAAAAGCTAAAAAAATTAAAATTCATAAACTAATGTAAAGAACCTAAACTAAAATACATCTGGGAAATATGTATTTCATAAAGCTGTTCATTTAACATAATTAGACCATTCTCAAATCTGATTGGTCAGAAGGTGTTGATTTCTATAACAGCAACTCTGTCAGTAGTCCTTACTGCAAGGCAAATCACAGCTGGATATTAATAGGTAATTTCTATAATAAGATGTTATGGCAGGGACTTGTATGGCAGATGCTCCACGTCAGAGGGAAGTCTTCAGGTTTCTGGGTAACATGGCGAGCCTTCTAGTTTCCTCTAGTGAGGAAACGGCTGTTTATAGCTGCTGTAATGTCAGTGTCGACAGGACCTTACTAGTAAAAGCTTACTACAACAGTAATCATCAATATAAACATTAAAAACGCATGTCTTTAATACAAAATTGTAAGCATTGACTTGAATGAATAAATCACTTCAAAATGGTTCTGCTATATGACAATAATCAAGTTCAGGATGCGAGCCTAGCAGAGTATTTTCCTGTAACGTCACGTCCCAGCATGTTTTATTCCTTGCTTGTACAATAAAAGCATTATTTCCAAGCCATGTCAGCTTACTCTGTCTACTTCCGAAACCTTGTTTCTGGTTTTAGAAACATGAGATGGTTTGGAGTAAGATGCACTAAAGCTTTTAACTGGATCAATGACGACTTCATGAGCCGAGACGACGAGACGAGAGAGTTTTTCCCCTCAGTGTTATCAGTGTTCTGGCCAGACGGCAATTCTGCCTTTACTCAGGAGTTATAGCATCAGGACATGGTAAGATACCTACCTTAATCACAAATGTCTCCTTGCTAATCAGGTTTTGGACAGTCAGAACCTACAAACACAAGCACAAATGAGCATCTGGAGTGCGATATGTCGGCACGTGATATAATGTAAGAAGCAAGATGGAAACATTGTAGTTAATCATGATACAGTCCAAGTGCTTTTTCCTCCACGGCACCAGTTATTGTTTTATTAAAGTGGAATTTTGTTGTCTAATACAGCGCTAGAAATGTGATCTCCATGCATCCATTCATTCATCTGATACAGGGTCATGGGGAGAATATCCCAGGGAATTTGGGACACGAGGCAGGGGACAACCTGGACAAGGTGCTAACCCATTGCAGGGCACAATTGCACACACACAAACACACACACTATGGAAAGTTAGAAATGCCAATTAGCCTATAGCGCGTGTCTTGGGACTGGGGAAGGAAACCCTTGAAGAACAAGGGGGCGGCTGTGGCGCAGGTGGTAGAGCGGGGCTAATCGTAGGGATAACTTCCTTATGAAATGTCTTCATGAGGAATATTAGAAAAAGCCTTGCTTAGGAGGACAAATGATCCAGCTGTGCCACATGACGGGTGTCATCAAAGATCTAACTAACCATGTGCTCCAATAATTTGACTAAGACAAAGATTCTGTAAATAATAAAGAACATTTATACTTAAACTCTGTGATGATGAGATTATGTACGTGACATTTTCCTCATCAAATGAAAAAAACTAGAAACTACAGGAAAAAAATTGTTATTAGTGTGAATGTAACAGTACAGGTTTTGAGATTGAATAAATCTTAATAAAATAAATCTTTCATTTTACAGTGTTCTCCACTAATATTGGCACCCTTGGTAAATATGAGCAAAGAAGGCTGTGAAAAATTGTCTTTATTCTTTAACCTTTTAATCTTTTGTTTAAAAAAAATCCTCTGCAATTATTTGATAACCATGAGAACAAACACAAAACAGGTTTATCCTCCCAAAATTTATATCTTTGTTAAATATATGTGTGCAACAATTATTGGCACCCATATGAATTCATATTCATATGAAGAATTGCAGAAATTAGTTGCGTCTCCAAAACTACAATCTGAAGTCACCGACATCACCACAAGTTCTTTGGAAGAGTTTCATGAAAAAAGTCTCTACTCTCATCCAAATACAAACTCAAGCGTCTTCAGTTTGCCAGACACTACTGAAACTTCAAATGGGATCGGGTTCTATGGTCAGATGAAACCAAAATACAGCTTTTTGGCAATAAATACCAGTGGTGGTTTTGGCGCACACAGAGAGGTAGCCATATGGAAAAGTACCTCATGCCCACGGTTAAAAATGGTGAAGGATCTTTAATGTTTTGGGTCTGTTTTTCTGCAAGAGGACCTGGACATTTTGTTAGGATACAAGACATCATGGACTCTATCAAATATCAACAGATATTAAATAAAAACCTGACTGCCTCTTCTAGAAAGCTTAAAATGGGCCGTGGTTGAATCTTCCAGCAGGACAATGATCCAAAACATCAAAATCAACACAAAAATGGTTTACTGATCACCAGATCAAGGTCCTGCCATGGCCATCCCAGTCCCCTGACCTGAAACCCATAGAAAACAGGGGGTGAACTGAAGAGGAGAGTCCACCAGTGTGAACCTTGAAATGTGAAGGATCTGGTGAGATTCTGTATGGAGGAATGGTCTCAGATCCCTTGCCATGTATTCTCCAACCTCATAAGGCATTATAGGAGAAGACTCAGAGCTGTTATCTTGGCAAAGGGAGGTAGCACAAAGTATTGACTAAAAGGGTGCCAATAATTGTTACATACATATATTTAACAAAGTTTTGTTTTTTGTTTTTTTGGAAAAACCTGTGTCGTGTTTGCAATTGTTTGATATCCACGAGAGTAGAGTATTTTTGTGAATTGTTTTAAACAAAAGATCAAAAGCAGGGTGCTAATATTACTGGAAGGCACTGTATATATACACATATATCCAGACAAAAGAAGAACATATTGAAATCATTCTCATGGCTAGATCGGGAAGCTGTAGCAAGGTTGTGATGGACTTTAACAGAAAACATGACAAGCACATCACACAGAACACTGTTGCCAAACTTATTACCAAATTTTAAAAAAGACCACAAAAAAAAAAACATCCACAGATGAAGACGCAACCGACGTGGTGCTGGAAAACATAGTCCCCAATATATGGAGACTTTGGGACAACGTATAATACCAAATATTAGCTTTCCACATATATTGCTGTATTCCAACCTTTGTACTTTGTGTCTACTTGTGACTGGAATTATTAGTAATATGATATTATTAATACTCATTCATGCCTCCTATGCTGGTGATGACTCAAGTTAAGTCAGTTTCAATTTAATATTCAGTTGTTAAAATTAGCACTCAAACATTATTGTTTAAAAAAAAAAACCCCACAGCCGTTTCACACCTGTTTTACTTCTGTTTTCTTCATTCAGCCCACACATAACAATATTAGAAAATTAACGTTTCATTGGTTTCAGTTCACACCACAAAATCACCAGGTGTTTAAACAACACACAATATGACAAATTATTTGGTTCTTACCTTATCAATAATCCCCACCACCTTACACATCTCCAGGTCCTCTACGGGAGAGCTCAGATGTCTAATAGACCTGAATCTTAAGCTGCTGTAACCCTGCTGAGCAAAATATAGTTATACTTATAAGTGTTTCAGAACGAAAGCAGTTTTAGCCCATGCATGACCTCAAAGCTACCGAGGGGATTCCAGGGATTACACAACAACTGAGAGCGTAAAGTTGAGTAAAATCAAGCCTACTCACATTCTTTTCATGTTAAAGTAAAGGAAATACAAAAAGATATGCCTGGAAAAGAGGGGGTGGGGGTTGGGGCAGTAATAGTAATAGCTCATAAAAACAGGAACATAAGGTCTGTGTTTGGAACTGACAGAGGAAACATGAGCAACAATCATTTGTATAAGCTGGAAAATTCTAGCCAGTTTTCCATTGATTAAATTAGCTGGGATAAGATAATCTAATGAATGTTGTGTCACATACCCCTAATTGTGTGGTATCTTTGCTGAAGTTGTACTGTAGATGAGAGTTAAAGATCTCCTCTGCTCTCTTCAGATACTGAGTGGTTTTCCGCTTCACAGCCTCACGTCTTTCTTTATTTGGATCCACTAAACAACAGAAGGGAAAAGTCTGTTCAACCTCCTAAATCCTAAACATGGATACCTGATTTCAGACTCATTGCCTATAAAACCATTGTGTTGTATTAGTGTCGGGCCGCTCGTTTGTTAATTATTATGCCAAGATTGACCTTCTGATATCTCAGAAGCCTGCAAAATAAAAATGAGCACTATGCTAACAAACCATGATAAGATTCTTCAGTCAGGATAGTCAGGACCACTCACAAGTGCAATGTGTATCAGTACAACCGCAATAGCCCTAATTCATCAGAGTTTTGAAGAAATGAGCATAGAGTGGAGTCAATGGATTGATACATGAACAAATTTGCATCTGATTCTTGAAACACTCCCACGACATCAATTATTTGAGGTCAAATGATGGATCAGTTTTAACGGTGTATCCATCTCCCATCCCCTAGTCTCTTATTTACATATCAGATGCATACAATATGCCCCCATGCACCCTCTAATATGTATGAAGATGAAACATATCCTAATGATGATCTTGCAACAGTGGAGCCAGTGAAAGGAATACATTCAGGAGATTACACTATTTACATGATCTGAGGAAATCAATCTAGCCAGGAAAAAGTCATTTCTGGGAAGCTGAGTTAGAGGTGCTTGTTGCAATGAAAAATATTTTTTAGGGGGAGGAAGCCTCAAAAAAGTATACAATATAATGCATTGAATGGAGGACAGCACGGTATAATAGTTTGTCTTTGAATTCTTTGTTTTTACTGAAAAGAATGGTATCACATAAGCGAATATAGACAGTTAAGGGTGTTTTATTATTGTTCTAATAAAATTATCATTAAGCTGTTTAAGATCAAAATGCATTTTCAACCTCACCTGTCAGCAGTTATGTGATAACTAATTATCAATTTAGTACTCAAAAAATGTCAGATTTAACTATTTAATTGAAACTTTAGCAATATCTATATTTATAAATATAGAGTAATTTTGCAGTGATGTATTTCATTCTTCAGTCCATCCAGGATTTCACAGTTTTTCTGTGATTGTTGCAGCCAAAAATGTTTGATTTTGCTGCAGCTTTTTTTTTTCTTCAACAGTTTGCAATGCAACTTGTGGAGTTTTTACTTCTTGAATTGGCGAAAATTCAGTTGAATGGAATTGTTTTGCACAGTCTTTCACAGTGATGTTTGTTGGTAAAAGACGTTTTAGCTGTACTCATGTTCGACACACACGAATCGAAGAGGGCTTTGTCTGAATGCACGTATTGATGGTCACATGACACGTCTTGGCCCAAATCTGCCGATAATCTGCGGTAATTTTGAAATATTGCAAGCTCCACCGAATGTTGCGGAGTTCACTTGAAATTGCATTAATATCTTCGATCGCAACCAGAAAACCAGAAACCAGAAAATCCTGGAGGGACTGATTGTTTTCTCTCAGCTATTACAGTTTTTTCACACTTTTGTCACTTCCCCTACATGTTCGCTAATTTATACAAAAGCTGCACCACACTAAACAAAATATTACAGCAATTTGCTTACATTCTACTGATATTCTCTACAGGTTCCATTTCTATTATTCCTCAAGGTTTCACCTACATTGTTTTACTACAACTATAAACTATAAAACATTGGCATGAAATGTGCTCAGCCAGGTGCCTTCATGTGAACAAGAACAGGAAATGATGTTCAAATGTCAACCTAAAAAAAACCCTGTGTAGTATCTCTTGGCCTATTTTGATCACACATAGGCAAAATATGACTTTAAAAGCATACATAGAGCATACTACCTTGAACTCCATTCAGCAGCAGGTCCACACCATTCTTATAGTAGCTAAATGCAGCTTCGTAGTCCTCGTTGACTTCCCTGTCCAGGGCCATGCGGATCTGCTTGGCCGCATCCACCAGATAGTCTCTTTTAGCCATGTCTGCCTAGGGTTAACTTTGCTGAAGTCCTGATGGAACTAGAGTCCACAGAGACCATTTATATGCGGCGCAGTTACATGGATGAGCTGCATGTCTGGGATGTGACCATTCCACCATTTTCATCAGTTTCTCTCACACACCAGCGTTCCACTGACTGCTTCCTCCTTCCTTGTCCTGCTAAATGGAGTAAAATGTGTAAAAGACTACTTTTGAAGACATACTATGGATAGAAAAAGAGTTACAGAAAAGAATATTAAGGTACAAATTTGCATTTACTCACGCAACACTTACATTAACAATAGAATTGGTCAGATCTAACATATGAGCTACAAAAATATCATCATAATCCGTTTTACCACTTTTCATGTCATTTAAACCTACAGTGAGTGAATCATCCATGTGACTGTCTTGCAGTAAATCCAACTGGACTTTGGCTTGAATCCCGTTCTACTGCTCTGATGAGCAATAAATTGTCAAGTTCCGTCAGCCAGACGTCACCAAAAATGATCAGGATGACTAAACTTCTTCACAAACATACCTTTGCCCTTGAACGCGATCACAAAAAGACATCATGCTGTAGCAGAGCCATCTAATCCCTCGCTCTGCTCAGGTGGTCCATATCGGAGTCACCTGAATAAATAAAAATGGTTAATATTCAACAAAAGTCCAGCATTTGCACACTGCACTGCAGATCACAGAGTGAAAATAAACTCAGCAGTGGTATGAGGAAGGTACTAAATACGATGTGACTCATGTCCTCTTAGACTAGTCATCTAAAACGCTTAATGCATTTTCCGTAAAAGGTCACAAAGCAAAACAAGACTTGTTGGAGGTATCAATTATAATGAAAACCAAACAACACTGTACTAAATGAGTCTTTTTATTATTATTATTATTATTATTATTATTATTATTATTATACTGACTGACGCAGAATAATGTAAATTGCTTTGGAAACTATTTAAAAGTGGGGTCAGTGAACAGCCATTTTCAGAGCTATGTCACTTATGTATTGCGTTTTTTTTCCCTACACATATTGTAAATATGTAGCTATTAGCTTGCTACAAAGACCTTAGTTATTCAAACTAAATGGCTGTACTTCCGGTAATGAAAGCGGTAACCCCACCCCCACCACCACAACCGGAAGTGACATCTAGCCAGGGAGGAGCTTTTAAACATACTCATTAATTTAAAATATGAATACACGAATTTAAACCCATAGGAAAATGTAGAATATATTTTTTTCATAAATTTGGAAAAATTTCATTTGTAACATTTATTTTTGTTCAATGTGATGTTTAGGTGGGAATTTGGTTATAGGCTACGATGCTTGTACATTTTCATTTCAGTAACCAATTAGCTTCTGCAGCCTATAACAAGCAAAAGTTGCAGTTTTCCAGGAGAACACATTATTATGGAATACAATTCCTTTAAACACAATATTTACCCGTTTCACACCTTTTCCCACTTGACAAGTTGTAGACGCAAACAGGTTTTTTTGTTTGTTTGTTTGTTTTAAAGAAAGGAGGAACGTAGATGTCTTATC
Source organism: Ameiurus melas (assembly GCA_012411365.1). Classification (NCBI taxonomy): domain Eukaryota; kingdom Metazoa; phylum Chordata; class Actinopteri; order Siluriformes; family Ictaluridae; genus Ameiurus; species Ameiurus melas. The sequence continues at coordinate 21,964,541 of CM022761.1, forward strand.
CGGTTACAAAAAAATATCCTGTGGATTATTAAAAAAAACAAAACAAAAAAAAACGAATAGCAACATATTTTGAATCATAGCACAGGCTGAATCCCAAATGTTTCTCTATAGTATACTGTATATACCCTAGTGCACTAGTGCCTAATGTGCAGGAACCATCATTTCCTCCACACCAGAGAGAGACATTTGGAATATAACCCTAGACAAGTTTACACCCAGTCTGTTTGTCTGGACATGAAAACTGTCTCGGCACTAATTTAGCCTGTAATAAGCAACAGTGTAAAAAGCATAAAAAGCACACATTTCAAAGGGATAACTGGGGAGTATAGTGGCAGGTCTCAGTGTGTTTAAAGCACTGGGCGGATGGGAAAGGGAGGGACCGCAATGCAGCTTCAAAGACCAATAGCACTGCCCAAACACACACTCATCACATCGCATCGCATCTCCTCATCCACACACCAGAAGCACACATTAGTCAGCGATCCCATCATGCTAAAAACACCTCTCACTCAAACGGTTCACAGAATGGTTCAATACCAGAAAACCGACAGTGTTTACATTTCTTCTGTAATCTAAAGCGCCTTTATTCTAAGGCTATATCCATCCCATGTACAGTACTATAGACTACACTTCACATATCCATGGTGTCGAAATTAACGCACAAATGCCAACGAAACAGAGGAAGACGAAGTGAAAATGAGTTGCATTGCGCTTTTACCTAATGGAATCGGTTTCCTTGCCGTGCGCGCGCCGCCGCAGTGTCGGGCCCGTGTGTAGCGGAGGCTCGCGCAGACAGCACCGAGAGGAGGAGAGGAAGCGCGCGCGCAAAGCCTCCTATTGGCTGCTAATGATGTCACTAAAGCCTCTTTTATATATTTATTACAGCGCCCCACCCCCAAACTATTGTTCAAACAAAACATCCCGTCCTCTTACCGTCCACTTTATTAGGAACACATCTACATGTGCCCAGTCATGCATCACATATCAGAATGAGGGGGGATTATGAGGGCTCGAAATGACTCTAAATGGCTCCTGGCATTGGAGTACTATAGAATGGTGCGAAAAAGACAAAAGAAAAACATCCAGTGAGCAGCAATTCATCAGGCTGAAATGACTTGTTGGTGAGAGAGGTCAGAGGAGAAAGACCAGACTCTTTCGAGCTTAGAGCAAGTCTGTGGTAACTCAAAATAACCATTCTTTCAGCCTTGGTGAGCAGAAAAGCATCTCGGAATGTATGTGGATCCTTGAGGTGGACTTGGTGATGGGATAATGGAAACGGATAATGAAGAGGCGAACATGTTTTCCTATTAAAGTGGCCAATAAGTGTAAAATGTTCATCTGAGAATCACTGCTACAAAATGAATATAGTTGAAAGTATTAAACAATCTAAATATAAGTAGTAAGAAGTATGTACTGTAAGTATGTAAGTGGTAAATCATCTAAATATATATTTATAAATATATTTATAAACATTAGAGAAGACGTTCAAAGAGGTTTTGTTGAGAACAGATTTATTTTAGGAATATTAAACAAATAACTCGTTATTTAAATGTGTACAGTAGAATTCTGGCTATTTATTGAGGTATTTATTTATTATTATTCCGGATCTTTTCACTGACCGGTCACATTAAGTCCAAGTTGACATTATTCATAGGCCGATTTGTTTTTATTAGTTTACGTAAGTTTGGATTTAACCCATTTATTTTAAGTGTCCAGTCAAACAGGTTAACTATAAGAACTCAGTCATATAATATATTTCATAATTGTGGATTGTAATTTCCACCACTGAATTTTTTTTAATCTTTATTTATATATATATATATATATATATATAAATTGTGGATTTTTCACAGCCTCCTGGCTGTGCTTCATGGACTCTAATGGACGGTGAGAGCAACTGTCATTACAGTTAAATGAGAAATGTGTGGCGGCCTGCGAAAACAGTTATTTTTGTAAATGTTCTCCTATATACTATACTGTATTTATCTGAACCACAACTAAAGTTATAAGAAAGACATTTCAAAAACAGATGTCAAAGTATATTATTGGCAGAAAGACTACATTTTGGGCAAAGTGAGCCTTTTGATTTTTATTTATTTATTATTCTTTTCAGTTGTTTTCAGTTTCAGCTGCAGCAACAGCTAATAGTTACTCTATACTGGACCACAAATATGATATTTTTTTGGCTTGTTTCATCATTTCTTCATTCAGAATGGATTTGAGAGTTTTTAATTTATCAATCATTTTTAAGCTTTAACCTGTGCGATTCCTGAAGGACTGGGATAATGTTTAAACAGACAAGAAAAAACATGTTTACTTAACAAATGCATTTGCAGTGACTAGAACAGTGAGACTTGAGATTACATGGACAATGACCGACATGACTACAGCATATATAAATATATATATATAAATATATATAACTACAGCAATGTAAATAGTGCATTTTAGAAATATCTATGTTGATCAAGTTATTTTAACACTTATTATAGATGGTTAGGTAGGCTGTATGCATAGATGTGGGGTGTGACCCCAGAAAGTGCACAGGATGGCAGCTGCGATAGTTGGAATGAGCCTGATATAACTCTGAATAGAATTATAGATATTTTGAAAATATTAGTATTAGGGATTAGAGGGCAACTATGAAGTCAGCTGCGTCATTATGCCGTCATTCTTTTTGCACCAAAGAAAGAAATCAGATAATCTGCAAAAGCATCTTTGTTCTGTACTTAGTTGATGGTGCCACCCCTTAAAGTGCATTCTTTGCCATCTCAGTTATAAAATCCTGGAAATGCTGCACCTTATGTGCCTTTGTCTCCCATGATAATAAAATAAAAGTGATGTAATTTTATAGACTGTGAGTGAGGTGCTGGAGAGTATGGGTAATTAGTGTATTTGCAGGGAGCAGCTGGGTCCAGAAGCTGAAGAGCAGGAGAGGAGGAGAGGCTCAGGGGGCTCAGAGGGACTCGGGGGATCGGGTTACACAAAATGGAACCTAGTTTGTAAGGGTATTACATCACTTTCCATGATCCATTCTGTCATCAGTGCCTCAGTTTAACACACAGCAAATCAACCATAGCCACTGTATGTCCAAGGAGGCATGCACAAAATTTAAAGCATTACTTCAAAAGAAATTGTTAGACCTTCTAAAATGTTTTAATTGTAAAAAATATATAAAAATATAATGAAATATTACTGTTTGGTAAATGTGTGTGTAATATTATGTGTGAAACCTCACATAAGTTAAATATTACATACATAAACATTTGTCTGCTTATTTGCAATCTTACATTCCCTGAAGCATCTGTATGTTTTGGGTTTTGCAATGTTGGATTGGATTCTCTCTTTGCCTTGAAATATATGAGGCAATAGCCAGTACGCTCTTTATAAATTATTCATTCATTTATTCATCTTATCTTGGTCAGGGTTGCAGACATTCATTCACACACCCATTCACACATACACCCATTTAGCATAACCAAACACAACAACGTAATCAATGAAAACACATCTGATTAATGCTTTAATTCATTTTAATTCATTCACAAAACAGAAAATCATACTTGTCCGTATAATTAATCAGGGAATTAAGATTACACCGTCAGACTGTTCAGTATTTTTGGTCTGACAAAGACTGTCTAGGCACTCTTAAACTTTACATTATATGAGACATAGTAGCCATTGTTGAACATGTAGAGTTTCTGATCTCTAGGGTTATAGTCCAAGTTGACATAGAAATCCTGAAACTTTTCATACTGAATGCTAACATAGCTATCCTGTCTCGTGTGTGTGTTGTAAGTGTAAAAGATCTCTTCTGTTTGGGTATCTATAGATCGTGTAGCGTAAAGAACACCGCATATCATGAAGGCATTCGTAACAGATTGTTTGAAAATGCTGGTTTCCCAAACTTCTGTCAGCGCAAATGCTGCCTCATCTATTTTTCCCAGCACCAGTTTACCCTTCGTTTCCTCTGTAGCGTACATCACCCACAATCCATTCTCATCTGCTGCAAAGTCTAAGTTCTGACTGGCAGAATATTGGTAGGAGAATCTGTTACTGGCCTTTGGCACCACCCTGTATTGTGCGGTCTGACTGGTCATGTTGTATTTCCCCATGCTGAAAGGTTCTCTGAACTGATAATACAGGGTGTTACCACGCACGATGTAGTTATTACCTAGACCTCTCCAGTCACGGCTGGTATGAAGCTCGTGAGTTTTCATTGGCTGTCTCATGATCAATTTGTAGTAGTCTGAATAAACACGAATTCTACTCAGCAGTGTACTGGAGAAAGCAGAGTACCAGTATATATTTTCAGAACCAGGCACAGGGTTAGAGTCTTTGCCCCATCCTCCATATAAGTAGCTTCCACTCAGATCTGCATTCAGCTGGCTAACTACAGGCTTGCTGATTTTTAGAATACCTCCATGCTTGCAGGAACCTGACAAGATAAATCAATACAGTAATGTGAATTTACAATGAATAAAAGCAAATCTTGATAGTCTTATTTTTAGTATGACTGCCTAACATTCAATAGCTTAATATGTGATAAGTAAAAGCAAAACCTGGTGCATTCTTTGCATGTTGGATATTAAAAGATATAATAATAATAAAAAAGGTTTTCTTGGTGTTAGTTGGTTTACTGGGTAAATATTCAGTTCTTACAAGTAATACTTGGTGCATACTTAGCAATGTGGGAACGTAAGTACATAGAAACTAATGTGAATAAATGGCAGGTATTTATCCATACTTGATGCTACAACTTTCAGATAAATGTCATGTATAAATACATAAATGAATAATTGTATATGATTTTAAGGAAATATTACATTCATGACCTCTACCTACGTTTCAGTCAGATATGCATGCATTCACAGAAGCTGTTTGGTAGTACCTTTGTTATTTCTTAGAATTAAGCGCTTAACTATACCCACTTTAATATTAATTACCATATACTGTAATATGCACCAGGATTGAATTAATTAGAGATTCATGTTAAAGCGATACTGTGACAACAAAATCTAACATGTATAATGACGCTAATGTAGCATCACATCTTAGACATTTCAGTGTGATCAATACAAGAACATTACCGACTGCTGCATTGGAGAAGTTATCATGTTCGTCTGTGCATTTCTCCAGTTTCTTCTGAAGTTTGATAAACTCGAGGCGGATCACTTCTAGGTTGCTCTTGTCATAGCTTTCCAGCTGGTCTACAGTCAGGCTCATGTTGAGGATCTTTACGAAATATGCATAAAAGAGTCAAAACTGTCTGCATTCAGCACTATTCCAGGCAATATAAGATTTCCTGAGGTATAAACATGTGGTCAATCATAATCAGTAAGGTAAACTGATGTGTCACTGAGATTCGAACGTATTAACACTTACCTCATTGTAAAGGCTGTCAAAGATTGGTGAAGAGGAGTTAAGGGATGTTTTCAGGTGTGTGATCAGCGATTCAAACTCGCGCAGCTCGACCCTCAGGAGGTCAAACTCAAGTTTGATGTACTTGTCAGGCCCACTTCCCAATATCTCCACACGAGTGGTCAAGTTACTGAGCTCCGAGAGAAGAATAACCAGCTCGGCTTTTATATAAATCACCTAAGAAGAGGGAAAGAACATTTAGCAGGATGATCTCTTTTCACCATCATGTTACAAAATCAAGGGATGCATCCGCATATAGAATGAACTGCACCTTGTTAATATGGACCTCCACTTCAGCAGTCAGCTTATTAGAAGATATCTGCACAACATCCACACGGTCTGCTGGGAATGTAGTGTCAGGAAGGAATACTTTGCAGATACATTGCCCGAACTCTCCCACAGTGCCTGTTACATTTCCAGAGTCCCACTCCTCCACCGGCTACAAAGAGAAGGAGGGGGGATAAGACAACAGAATCTGTTTGTTTGATTCTTGATAGAATGATTGGATCGAAAGAAAATGCCTACCCGCCAACCATATGTTGAGCCAGCCAAAGAGAGGAGCAGAAGAATGTGATGCATCATGTCTTAGGCTTTCTTTGTTGAGTGACTACGGCCTGTCCAAATCATTGGATTTTAAAGATGATGGTATCCAGTAGACACCCTGAACATCTTTTCTCATTCCCACGGTTATTGCTATTTGATTTTTAAATGACTTTGGAAGACAACTTATGTACACAGTCATGTTTGTTTTAGATATTGTGAGCTAAGGAGGCAATTTGCAAATGATGATTTAGCGGTGTGCAAAGGAAGTTGCTAAATTACATGGAGGTGATGTGAGAAAATATTGCATGTAGCACCTGATTAAACAACCAAATCTTAGTAAGTACCACAGTGTAAGCAGAGTTTTCAGTTACCACTAGTTAGGGTGATCTTAATTTTACTATGCTTTTGGGAAAATGTGCCTTGACACATATTGCTTGAGAACATTTTCAACCTTACCACTCCTGTTCCTGTCTTAATACAGGACATAAAGTACCTTCTCTGATGTAATCTTGGCAAGTACTGTACATTTGCTTACTCTCTGCTGCTATATAATTCAAGCAATATAATTCAATATAAAAATACAGGCATCTTCACTTTATTGCTTGATACATTTTAAGTTGCAAAAGGCATATAACAGGTGCATTTCATTGTTTTTCTCAGCTACCTGTCTATTATAGGTATTATTAAGTTGTCTAGTACAATGTTGATCATTGTTGGAAATGTCAGATCCGGGCATTTAACTTGGCTTCTGAATATAATTGGTGCACTTAATTATATTTTTTATGCCGGTTAATTTTCTTTTTCTTTTTTTAAAGAAAACAGTGAGGATACAAGATAGGTACTTAAAGGAAATATAAAGTAAAAATAATTTGTTATATTTAAATGTAAAGATTAAACCTCGGTTTACACCTCTATAAAGCATGGGTTGTGTTCATTTCTTTATGAGATCTCCTATTAATCTTTATGACATTTTTACATAAGGCAAGAGAAGTGTCATTCATTCATTCTCTCATTATTCAGGACACTAGCCCTATGAGCTTATTTGTTTCCACTAGGTATGTATGAAGTTTAACATGAAACATACAAAAACTAAATAAAGGAAGATAGCTGAAGTTTAAAATTATATATTTGAACATATATTGTGTAATACATGGAAAAGAAATGGACAGTTTTAACTGCTGTATACCTTATAAATAATACTAATTCAATCTATAGTTATTCACTGAGATCTGATCAAATATAAATGGTGAATCAAATGAATGTCAATTTGTAACTGAGTGTCTGTGAGAAGCCTATACAACCTTATCATACTATAAAATTGTGTACTAGGCAGGAAAGCTTTAAAACTGATCTACAGGGTTTTTTCAGTTACTATGAAGAGGTGTAACAGGCTGCTTACCAAGATCCAGAGAAAATATATCATTTATAGAAGGACAGAAGAGCATAAAAAATACTAATCAGCAGAATTTTCTGCCACTATACTAATAGCACAAAAATCTTTTCCCTGTATAGTATGACTGGTGTTTCACAAATACCTTATTAAGATCAGACAAGCTAGCTAGTTAGGACTTTTTTTCCCCCTCTTGTTCAGTTTAATTAATTATAAAGTAACCCGATTTTGAGAACTTTGAGAACTTAATTCCATTGTGTTCAATCCACCTAATATAAATAAAACTGAAGTTTACTTAATTCATTTTGTTCAAACTACATAACTTTATGTTTACATAACTAACTGGGCAGCGGATCTATAGTTCCCACAAATTGAATTAAACCACAATTAATAAAATTAATTGATCAATTAATAAACAAAAAATAAGTTGGACCAACATAAGAAAATTTAGTTTGACATATGTAATAAAGAATACTAGCGTAAATTCATTTGAACTAAACCAAATAAATTGTGTTGACCAAACTAAACTGACTGATTTTGAGTGCACTAAATAAAACTGTGTGTAAAACCTTTCTTAATTTAAATTAAGTAAAAGTTATGAATTGATAGTACTTTTAACAATACACATTGTTACAAGGTAGCTTTACAGAAATATATAAATTTAGAATATAAATGTATAATTAAATGTATGAATGTATCCCTAATGATACATTTAAATATATTTACATGTGGCTTGCGATGGTGGCAAGGAAAAACTCCATGAAATGATATGAGGAAGATAGATAGATAATAATAGATATACTTTATGCCCAAGGGAAATTAGGTTGTAGTAATAACATACAGATAATTAGAAACAGAGAATTACAATAAAGGTGGTAAGCGGGTATATGTTAATATTAAAAACAATTTTGGGGGTTGGTGTGTGGATGTGAGTAGATAATGAGAGAAGTTATTCTTCTTCAGTAAGCATTGTAGAGCTGTATAGCTAGGAAAATTCAGCCTGTCGGTTGTAATGAGTAACTGCTCCCACAAGCTCTTTGATTTGGATAGTGTATGGTGGATGACAGTTTGTAAAAATGGTCAGGGTTGTAACGGTGATAAGTTACTCCCACAACCGGCGCTTCTTACCAGTTGTAGTGTCAGCTTTTTGTGTTCTCCGCATACCACATAGGAGCGCTGAACAACAGCTGGAGACCGGAGCTTGTTGCAGACATTGAAGCCGAGTCCCAGGTAAGCTGCTCTGCTTTGTACAGTGCAGTGTTGACTACAGTTTATTGTCAAATTATTCCCAGATCTTGTGTGTAACATCTACATTAACCCCAATGGTGACTGCAGCAGAGTGGGTTTACACTCGAAACCAATTCCTTGGCTTAGAATGTGGTTGTAGGTGTTGAGTTTGCACCATTGCACAAAGTTCCACCAGGTTCTGTTGCCTTATACCCTACAATTGCTGTATGTCCCTCTGCATGGGCATGACTCGTGTTGAGCAAAAGAGACGGTACAGTTACAACTGGGAGAGCACTGTCCTGTAGCTCGTTACTGTCACAGTGTAGAGAGCTGTTCTTCAGTCTGAGCTGCGCCTCCGTAGATAGTGCAATCCAGAAGGTGAGATCACACTATCTGCTTCACCAGTGGGTTTGTATTACTGTAAATTCACATTTTTTGTCAGTAGATGATCTGTAAGAGATATGGGTATCAATTCCTGTATGAAACTTAGTGGTAGTAAGGGCCTGGTTGCCAAACAGCCGCATTGTTTCATCACATGTGATGTTAGAGCAACTGGTGTAGTATTAGCTACTTGGATGTGGTTTGGGAAGTAGACAAGATGTTTCCACAGTGTTGGAACTTGCTAAGACGAGACTATGTTGGATGTGTTCAGTGGTCCCTTCAGGCAAGCCCTAGCAGCCTGGACAGTTGTCAGGCCGTGCTCTAGGGCAGAGTTTCAGCTGTTCTGACTTGATCTGCCGTGATTATATGAGGAGGGAGAGGGAGGAGGGAGTGGGCGCTCGGGTGGTGTCTGGTATCAGAAGACTGGAGACTAGTGACCATCGTCGTGTATTCAAACAAGCACGGCAGTGTCTAAATCAGCAGAGGGTAGTGGGAGTCCACTGCCATTGAGCTGACAGGCGAACCATTGTAAAAGTGGTTCAACTGATTTGCTATCGGTTCCTCCACAGATACACTTTTCCAGCCAGTGATTGTTCATTATCCCCTCACATTGTTTTGAACTTCTGTTATTCTTTTGTATTAGTTTCAGTTTGGTCTGTAAGCCGCTCTGTTTGACGTTTTTATTGAGAAGGGTTGACGTTGCTGTTATCCGGTTGTTGTTTGAAGCAGCGTAGTATTGTGGGATGTCTACAGAATTCAGGTAGTAGTTGTAATGTAACTAAATTGTAGACGTAGTGTATAAGGTTGCTGATGTCACTTGAGGACAACTGTTTGTATTTTTTGTTATTTAGGGAAGAAACCTCGAGTGGAACCAGCCTCAAAAGAGAACCCAGGGTGATACCAGATAATGCAATTATAAGTAATTCCCTTCTATAACTGAGTACTACAGGGTCAAAAAGTGCAACTGTGTAAAGAGGAAAATCATTTCTAAGATGGGATCATTTTTAAATGCATAGCATTGATAGCCTAGCACTGAAGCCGACAATGAATCACACAGAAAATAAAATACTTTCATTGATAAAGTGCAATTGAGAAAATGTACATATTACTCATAATAATTTTGTGTAGATCTTCATTTTTTTTGAGATTTTACCCCTAACAAAAAGTTAGACTTTCAGAAGTATGTGAATGTTGGAGTAATATGCATGCATTATAGAGTACAGCACTGGAATTAAGCCACAAGGTAAATATGTAGAGATTGGGCTATGCTAATATTCTTTTTAGTTTTTCTGTATAATTTTTTTCTATTTTCAAATAATCTCAAAACGCAAAAGGGATACCATGTCATGTGGTTTATGCTTATATTCAATATATGTTCTAATAGTGTAATTCTGCATTTCTGCATTCTTTATTTTCAGTAGATAAAATAATAGTAGAATATTTCACCATGTATTTATAAATTAATTTCATAGAGTAAAAATATGAAAATGGTGCAGTGTAAAGTTTCATCACCTGAGAATCATTTTGAGGATAATTTTTACTCTTAATATGTTTGTTAACACACAAATGTATTCACCTCAATGAACCATAGGCCTTTAGATCACACTGTATCATGAAAAAAAAACAAGCATTTATTAATTAATGGTGTGCATTGTGGACTAAAGAGTATAATGACAACACTTATTCAGGAATACTGCTCATAAGATTTTATTAATAAGACTGAAATGCAATGCAGGACATTTTAGTGTCAAATAAAAAGCCAAATATATTTTCAGCTGTATACAAATCAAAGCATTTTTCAGATCAGGAGCTGTGCCTTTTTCTTATTCTGATTGAACCAAACATGATAGCTGACATAATATCCATCATTGTACATGTAAAGTTTCTGGTCGATGGGGTTATAATCAAGGTAAACATACATTTCCTGAAACTTTTCAAAAGGAATGCTAAGATAGCTCTCCTGCCTTGTGTGCGTGTTATAAGTGTAAAAGATCTCCTCTGTCTTAATATCTACAGATCTGGTAGCATAAAGGACTCCACAAACCATGAAGGTGTTGCCTATCGATGGTTTGTAGATATTCATCTCATAAACTTCCTTTAAAGCAAACGCTTCCTCATCTATCTTACCCAGCATCAGTTTGCCATTCGATTCTTCTGTAGCATACGTCACCCACAATCCATTCTCATCAGCAGCGAAGTCTAGGTTTTGGCTTGATGAATAAAAATAAGAGAATCTAGTACTGGCCTTTGGCACCACCCTGTACTCTGCGGTCTGACTGGTCATGTTGTATTTACCCATGCTGAAAGGTTCTCTGAACTGATAGTACACAGTGTTACCACGCACAATGTAGTTATTACCTACACCTCTCCAGTCACGACTGGTATGAAGCTCATGGGTTTTCATTGGCTGCCTCATGATTAACCTGTAATAGTCTGCATAAACATTAACTTGGTTAACCAGAGTACTAGTAGAACCTGAGTACCAGTACATATTTTTATAGCCAAGCAATGGATTTGAATCTTTGCCCCAGCCACCATATCTGTGACCTGCATTCAGATGTGCATTCAGGTGGCTAATCATGGGTTTACTGAGTCTTGATATGAAACCATGGTCACAAGAACCTAGAGAGAAAAAGTCAAAAGTATAAGCCATTAAGAGTGTGTTTCTACAAAGATAGCAATTATGTCCACGTGCTGAGCAGGCTTACCAATGTTGGGATTAAAGATCTCATTGTAGCGACTTTCGCATTCTTCCAGTTTCTGCTGAAGCTTGATGTATTCTCTGCGTGTCAACAGTACCAGGTTCTTGTCATAGGTAGTCTCCAGTTGAGTCAGGATAACAATCATGGCAGTGATCTGCATAATAAACATTAGGGTAGCAATTTTATGTGTGTGTGTGTGTGTGTGTGTGTGTGTGCGCATGCGTGTGTGTGTGTTTGGCGGCTTAGGAAATACTTTGACATAGTAAAATGTTGACATTTTCTACTAATTCTGAACTGAAATGTCTTTCTCTTTTGCAATATATCTCACCCTCAAAAGTGATACTTCACACACATACTTCACTAGCAAGATTTAATTCAGACTCACTGTTTTTACCACCACGTTTGGCTTTTTACCACTGGCTCCTTACCCAACCGGATCTTTGCAGAAATGTGATGTGCGATTAAAACTTTCAGATAAAACCATTTCCACATAATTTTGTTGACGTTTCTTAAAGTTGAGGTGTTAAAATATGTCATAAACAGGGAAAAAAATTATTTGCCACAGTTCATCTACAGCAACACCTTAAAGTTATATGTGCCATACCAGCACACATACAGTATGTAATGCATGATAATACAGCTTGTGTGTTTTACCTCTTTGCGAATGCTGACAAGCACTGTAGAAGAAATCTCAATGGATGCCTGAAGCTCCACAATAAGAGCTTCTATCTGCTTGATCTGAATCTTCACCTCCTCTATCTGGACCTCAGTGTAAGAGTCAGGGTCATTCTCCATGATCCCAATCAACACTGTGAGGTTCACAATCTTCTCCACATAAATTGTGAGTCTGATCTCAAACATCTCAATCTGCAAAGAATCAAATATTCAAATATAAGAAAGAGCCTGCACATGCTGCTTTTTTTCTGATTCAGGATTCTCTTTTATGAGTTTCTTCTTATACCTTGCTGATTTCCATCTCTAACTTGTGACTGATCTGCACTGAGGACTTCTCCAGAAGCTCCAGCTCCCCCATGGGGAATATGGCATCAGGTAGCAAGGCCTCACAGGTGCATGACTGGCTTGGATTCACAGTCTCATTCTTCTGAGTCCAGCGATCCACAGACTTCGTTCAAAAGAAAAAGACAATTACCGTGTAAAATTCCATGCCACTTTGAAATAACACAAAGAAGAGAAGCAACTAATTAAGTAATTATTACATCATTAAGCAATGACTTACTCCAAAGGCAAGACTGGCCCTAAGGAAGAGGAGACAGAAGAGTATGCTGATCATTCTGAATCAGGTAGAGTGCGTCTAGTTCAGAAGTCAAAGCTCTGTGGCTTTTTAAAGATGATTATCATAACACTAATAAATCCTCAGCTGGAGTCTTCTCACAGTCACTTCCCAACTGCTGTAAATCTGCTTGCATCATGTTCATCACCGATATAATAAAGTTCACGGTCTGTAAACATCACACTTATCTTATGTTTCTGAATAAAGGATACAGGTGTATTTGCATTATACATTTTCCCAAGCTTGCCATAATCTGACATAATCACACACCCGGAGTGGAGGAATTGTCATTTTCATCAGTCATCAGTGAAACACATGACCTGAGCAAAATGACGGGGCTATTTATCTTTACGAATGCAAAAATTCAAAGAGCAACCAATATATTAAGTATAAGCTACAAACTATAAGTTAAGCTCATTTTGTTAGCATTTCTCAGAAATGTGTTCTTTCTTTCTTTCTTTCTTTCGGTGCTTGGAAATTTAAAAAAGATTTATTGAAACTTCATACTACATTAAAGAATGGTTACACTCTAGTAATTATTGTTTGTGAAAAACGAGGGGTGGAACTATATGGAAAAGTTACAATATGAAAATCATACACGGTTTTATCTACAGTATATCACAGTTTAAGCTTAGAAACTCTCAACAAAGGCTTTCAAATGTATTTCTTCCACATGTACTTATTTTCTACTTTATACTCTATTTATTACAAAGAAACATTTCTCAAAGACTTGTTGAATGGCTAAAGGTTCTAGTTATATAAGTTTGTTTTGTACATGAATCCTTCTCTGAAAGGGAAACCCTCTGTTGTAGAATTCACATAACCTTTAGAGAGATCAACTAAAGAACCCTTTTATGATTTTCATCTCTACAGTTCATCTGCTACTTTCTTTCATTCCTTTATCTTCAGTTACTGCTTTATTCTGGTCAGGGTGGATCCTATCCCAAGAACATTAGGTGTGAGGCGGGAATGCACGCTGGATGGGGTTATTCAAACATACTTGCAATTTAGTCTAATCCACCTAGTAGCATGCTTTTGGTAGGTGGAATTGAACCAAAAGCATGGGGAAGAAACCCACGTGGAGAACATGCCAAGCTCCACACAGACAGTAATACTCAGTACCGAACTTGGGACCCTGGAGCTGTGAGGTGGCAGCACTACCCACTGCACCACCATTCTGCCCAAAGTCTGCTACTGTGTCATAAAAATAAATAAGCATACTAAGTTTATTTAATGTCATAATTTATACTTGTACAGTATATTGTTAATTGTTATAATTATACTCATATAACATTGCACACTTTGTGTCAATCATTATTACATATCTGGATTATGAAATACAGCTCTACAGGTTAGATTCATGTATTGGTGTATTCACAGTACACAATGTAATAGTCATATTACATTCTGTCCTCTGAATATGTTCTCATCTTTTTTTTTTACTTTTCTTTTTCTTCCCACTGGAAACTTTTACATTGGGTTGTTCAGTGTTTAATGCAGGTCTTGATCTGGTCAGGTTGTTGTCAGTGGGACTAAGTTTGCTGGTTGTTTCACTTGGATTGCTGATAGAGCTCATGCCCTGGGGTGATGCAGGTTTGGTTAGAGAAGGCAGGGACCTGCGATTGTCCATTAGGTTAGGCTGGGAGAAAGAGCGCATGGCTGGGGAACTCTGGGGCCTGTGGGATGCAGCATTCCCTATCATAGGAAGTCGGACATCGCTGCTCATGTTGGTGACGGAATAACGACTGCTGTTGGAAATGACGATGTGGTGCCAGGAACTTAGGGGGGTGGCTGAGAAGTGCTGAGGGCCGCTGGAGTCTTCTTTAATTTCTCCTGGTGACATGACTATGGAGGTACGTGGAGTTACGGCCTCAACGGCCGACTGAAATGTCTTGAGGATGCGCTCGCTCTTCTGCTTCTCCTTCTTCTGACGGGACTCTACTTTACGCAGCTGTCGCCGGTGGTCCCGCATCATCTGCTTTCTTGTGTCAGCCAAGCCTCTGTAGGATGCCAACAAGGAGAGTTAATTAAGGAGGGGAAGTTTCTTTTCCTGCATCATTATACCACACAATTAAAATGAGGATAAGATAACAAAAAAAATCCAAAATTTTTTGATAGATATTAAATCGCAATATTACTAAGACCTTCTTGGCAAATACTAGAGCAAACATAATCAGAAACACACAAAGCCCGAAAGGTAATGGGTTTGATTTGTATTATAAAATTGATCGTCTTAAAGAAATTATCAAACCTATAGTCTACTATGCCCGTTCCTTCCCGGTCTAGTCTTTGGATGAGCTGTTCAAGCTGAAAGCGATCCAGCGGGATGCTAGATTGCTGTAACAGAAAGTAACACCCTATAACTTTTAAAACAAAAAACAAACAAACAACAACAACAAACACTGATAATGTTAAGTTAAATAAGAAATAAAGGGAAATTTGGAAATGGCTATTCAGAATAGTCTATAGATTCCAATACTTTATGCTTATATACTTTACACAAAAATGTTATATACTTCATATTTTATATACAGGAGCAAGAAACAGTATGTGAACCCTTTGGAATCACCTGAATTTATGTATAAATTTGTTTTAAACTTTGGTTTGATCTTCATCTAAGTTACAGTAATCAAAAAATACAATTTGTTTTAACTAATTACACACAAATTATTGTATTGTTCTGGTATATATTGAATATACCATTCAAATATTCACACTATAGGTTGGAAAAAATTTGTGAAACTCTAGGCTAATGACTTCAACAAAAGCTAATTAGAGTTGGAATTTGGCAAACCTGGCCTCCAATAAATAAGATGAGATTTGAGGTGTGGGTTAGAGGTGCTTTGACTTATAAAAACCATTCAAACATTTTGAGTTTGCTATTCACAAGAAACATCTGCAGTAAACCATGCCTCACAAAAAAAAGCTCTCAGAAGACCTAAAATCAGGAACTGTCGAGTTGCATATAGCTGGAAAAGGTTACAGAGTTATCCCAAAGAGTTTAGATAGAATGTAAATACGTAAAAAAAAAAAAAAAAAGACAGCTATCCAGGTGTCCCCCCCCCCATCACCAAACAAAAAAAACCCAAAACACATTGCTGCATGGCTGAAGTTTGCTAAAGACCTACTTGACACTCTGTAATGCTACTGGAAAAATATTTTGTTGAATGATGAAACTAAAGTTGAGTTCTATGGGAAGAACGTGCAGCACTATGTATGGGATAAAAAGTGCATACCAACCCCATGCCAACATGAAAACCTCCTCCCAACAGTTAAGTACGGTGGAGGGAGCGTCATGATTTGGGGCTGTTTTACTGCTTCAGCAATGAATTCCCAAGTATTAAAGATATCCTACAGGAAAATATCAGGGTGGCTGTGTGGCAGCTAAAGCTCAGTAGAAGTTGAGTGATGCAGCAGGGCAATAATCCTAAACATCAAAGTAAATCCACTACAGAATGGCTTTAAGAAAAAAAGGAAAATCTGCCTTTTGGAGAGGACCAGTCAAAGCCCAGACCTTAACCCCATAGAGATGTTGTGGAATGACTTCAAGAGAGCTGTTCACTCCAGACATCCTAAGAATATGGCTGGGCTGAAGCAGTTTTATAAGGAAGAGTGGTCCAAATATCATTCTGAACATTGTGCTGGTCTACAGTAGCTACCAGAAATGCATGGTTGAGATAATTGCTGCCAAAGGAGGACTTTGATGAGACAAGATCACATTTTATGACCAATTAACGCAGAAAACCAATTAATACCCTAGGATTCACATACTTTCTCTTCCGACTGTACTTATTTTATGAACACTAAACTGAATTTGTACACCCTGAAAGGCTTTATTTTTTAAATGGATTTTTAGATGGATTAATGGATGAATGGATGGATGGATGGATGGATGGATGGATCAAAAATGACTGCATCTTGAGCAACAGTGAGTATGATTCAGAAGACCGAGACACAGCAAATGCATCAGCAAATATTAATGACGAGGATATTTTCTTGTGCCTGCACAGCCTTTCTGAATTCTGAGACAGGAACGTGCATCGTCCCATCTTTATCAATGTGGCGGAAGAAGTCCCACAGCCGAAGTTTGCGCTGATCAAGATAATCCTGCAACATAACACACAGCAAATGACATGGTTAGAAACTGAACACAGCTACTATGATGTACATTTGATATTAAAAATAAACATTACATTTCTAGTAGATTTGACTATAATGTTTGTCGTTTTCATAGCTTCACCACTGTGTTATAAGTAAACATTCCATGTGTACCTGAATGACCTTCATAGGATCACGCCTCTTTGGAGGCTTTTTGCTAATAAATCCTCCAACACCACCATAGTGCACCTCTAAAGCAGGGTGTTCTTGACATGTCGACTCCAGCAGCTGTATAAAGATTTCATTCACCAGCACGTTCTAGCACACAAACAGTGCCATAAAGAGGTGGTTAGTGCAGTTGTTTATGAGTATGGCAAACAGAACAAATGTATATTTAAACTAATAACCTTTTACAATGCTAAAGTTTAAATAAATGAAAAATATTATATCTGTCACTTTACTGTATCGTAAATGAGACTCACACATATGTTGATCTCCTCAAGGGCTGTTTTCAGAGAGTTCTTTATGACACTGATCAAGGCCAAGGCACCTTCAACTGTCAGAACATTATAAGCCAACTGCAACAAAGGCACAGCATTTATTTGTTTCTGTGAACACACTGCATACGACAAGTCATTAAAGAGAACAAATACATTGGCATCTGTGATTCAGGCCAATTTCAAGATAACATAATAGAATATGCTCATAATAACTGAATATGGTCCACAATGTCTAAGATAGTCAAACACAGACATTCTTTCTGTTTCAAGAACAAAATACAGTACAAAGAAGTGAATGCTCATTTGGTAAACATCTGCATTTATCGATGTAAAAATCAGCATAAAACATCTCTGCTTACTTTAACTTTTCTCTAATTTTACATTTATTACATTGGACATTTTATGTGCAATTATGGTAGTTATTTAATTTGTAATATATATTTAATTAATTTTAAAGTTTTGTACCTGAACTACACATTCTTGTGATTAGTTTTATTTTAATTACTTATTTATTTTATGGTTACTTCATTATTAGATTCTATTATTTTAGAATGATAATTTTTTATATTTCCAATTCTACTTTTATTTTGTTTTTTCTACTGTGTTTTCTTATTACTTTTTTCTGTGTAACAAACTTTGAGCTGTATTTTAATTTATGAAAGGGCCTATATAAAATATGATGATGATGATGATGATGATGATGATGATGATGATGATGATGAAAACTAAGCTGTTTCACACACACCTTCAGTGTTCTGAGTGTGTCATTGGCCTCAAGGCCTCTGCAGAGCATTCCTACTCCTTCATCACTAATGCGGTTGTTACTGAGGTCCAGGTACACTAAGGTGTTGTTGAATTTCAGAGCTTCACCCAAAGCTAGAGCTCCTTCATTGCCAAAGCCATTCCAGGAGATGTCTAAGTGTTTCAGAGTCAGGTTAACCTAATGGACAGGAGAGAATGAAAATTCAGGCTTTAATTATTATTTTTTAAAACTTATACCCCTTTATATATATTTTTTGTAGAGCATGAAACATCTCAAGCAGCCAATGTGTCTTAGTGTAGTAAGTCTAGAAGACTGAGAGCGAAGACTTATGAGGTTACTGATGAAGCTCTTTAGATAATTGACAATACATTCTTCCAGATTAAAAACCCTGAGTGTTTAACTATTGTAACATGATCTTAAAAATACATTATATTATGTTATTTCATTATAAAAATTATTCCATTAGTATATTATATAGTATAGTTTCTTTTTCTAAGTTACATGTATTGTTATATAGTTTCTCATACTTTAAGTCCAGCGCAGAAAGCCACAGCACCCTTCATTCTGAGGTGATTCCAACTCAGATTAAGGATCTCCACGCCCTCATTATTAGCTGTATCAGTATAAAAAAATCATTCTTTCAATTACATATAAAATATGCTAAATATACACCTCACACTTTTCCTCAATAATATCTACCTAGCATTTGGCCGAGGTATTCACCCGCTCTTCCACAGAACTTATTGTGACTCAGGTCTAACTCTTTTACTCTGTAGTTGGTCTAAAAAGAGAGTTCAAAATTAGAGCTTTTGAAAATCACACGAATAATATTTTTATTTACCTGGATATCAGCAGATGATGTTTTAACGTACTGTAAAGGCTTCTGCAAACCATTTGGCATCATCCTCTGAGAATTCGTTTCCTAGAAAGAAAAGAGAAGAACTAGGATGGACTCATTTTTTCCCAGTATCTGGGATGGACTCATTTTTTCCTAAAATTTTCCTGGATGTATTAAAATTGTTCATTCTTAAATGCACAACATGGCGATACCACGATTAATGTGTACAAATATGTATCTAAAGTAAAGGTGAAAGACATTTTAAAGGCATGTAATGTGTCTTTCACAACAAACCTGAGCATATTTGAGATGTTATTGTAAATCTAGTAACACTGTTACTCAAAGTATAGACTGAAAGTAAATGATTAATGTTTAACATACACAAAACAGTGTGCACTATAGTGAAGGAAATATTTTTTTGCACATTGTATAGTCTCTAAATACACTTTACAACTTTCTACATATTCTATTCTATTGTGTTCTATTTATTATTATTCCTTACAGTCTGTTGTACTTTATTAAGTCTGCTGTATTTTATTATTTTTACAACATTCTATTTTTATTATGTGTGTATCTTTAGTTGTTCTTGGTCTTTTCGTTGTTGCACTGTGGGACGAGTAACTAAGAAAAAACATTACATCACATGTATGTAATATGTACGTGACAAATAAAGTTACATGAGTTACTTGAGTTTTAAGTAAATCATTAGCATGTTCTGAATGTCCTCACACCATTAGCATTCTCAACCGTTACCCATTTACTCAAAGCAGCAATTATCAGCAAAGAAACCTTGTAAAAATTAAAAATAATAAAAATAAATAATAATAATAACATTTTCACCTGACATGGGTTAACATATTTTTGAATGCATGTTTTTCTTAAAAATTATTACTATTTGTTAAAATTTGGGCACACCAAATGCACACCAATCATGGAATCACTGAATAACAGATTTAGAGAGTACCAGAAAGTCGGATTGATTTGATGGACACGTTATCCAGCAGCATCTTTGTGATATGTTCAGCTCCCGCAGATTGAAGGTGATTGTCAGAAAGATTCTACAGGACGGAGTGAGGATCAATAGAACTGCAGACTCTGCTGGCCTCTAGTGCACAAGTACAAATCTTGCACTCATTTAGTATTAGGACACATTATGTGTCATATTATTTCACCTTAATTATTATGAATATTAATAAAACCTTATTAAAATGTAGAAGTATTATAAACATCTTAGAGATAGGGTTAGGGTATAATAACAGTAATACTCTAATCATGACAAAGTTACCAGATTTTGAATTGTGAAATTGGCCTTCAGCATCTGCACAAGATATTTTGCTCCCTCAGCCAGCAGGAAATTGTCAGCCAGTTCTAGTGTTGTAGTGTGTGTGTCGGTCTGTGCAGAATACAGAGATGACTTTAGTAAATATGAATATGTAAAGCGCACTAGCATTCCATCATTTTCATTTAGAAGGCTCATGCATGCAGTATATGAGATTGCCTTAGTGCTCAACACTCAATAACCCTGGAGTCAAAGTAATCATCTTCTTTACCACAAGAGCAATGGCCAGAGCCTTTCCCCCTGAAGGACCGAGGCCGTGGTGGTTCAGGTTAATGGTGGCACAGCCGAGGTTCCTCAGAAAGTAGCTGACGGGAATGACACCCACCAGTTTACACGCCTGCAGGTACACCTCAGCTGTGGACATGTCTTGTGCAATGCTCTTTTGCTCTATCATAAAGTGACAGGTGTCTCATCAGCCCATGAATATGTTTTGATTAAAAAAATAATAATAAATGGAATAGTTAAGGTCATTTACCTTCAGCCTCAGTGTCTGTATCCCACTCATCCTCCTTTTCAGCCTCATAAGTGCTTGCTCTCTCGGCCAGGCTAAGACAATCCAGTGAAAAGATGGACTCCTCCATATTATAATCCTCCAACAATTAAATTTGACTCAAATACTAATACCTCCTAAACTTGATATTTGTTTTCTCACAACATAGTCTATGTTTACTTAAGGATAAGTTCAGAGCCTGCCTTAGCAACAGCAATACATGTGATACCCATGCCGCTTGTGGAATACCTTTCAGTGCTAGGCCTATTAGCCCATGCAGTCATGAAATATTCATTGTCTAGGGACGATGCAATCAATCAGGAGATATACAGAGATGCAGTACTTCACAACAAATTCTATCCATGAGTCTGTATTAAATTCAGCTATAAAATGCTTTAATTTTATATATAGTATATAAACTATAAAATTAAACTATATAATCAAATTAGCAAACTATATCTAAACTATAAAATCAAATTCACAAATTCTATTCAGCTACACATCTCCAGTTAACGGCAGTCGTGTAGTCAGGAACTTTCACTGATGAACTCAAATTGAGTGATTAACACATATTACATATAATAAAATGTTGATGGTGATGATCCATCCATCCATCTTCTACCACTTATTCCTTTTTCAGGGTCATGGGGAACCTGGAGCCTATCCCAGGGAGCATCAGGCACAAGGCGGGGTACAGCCTGGACAGGGTGCCAGTCCATCGCAGGGCACAATCACATACACACTCACACACCTATTCATACACTATGGACACTTTAGATCAAACTACCATGCATGTCTTTGGACTGGGGGAGGAAACTGGAGTACCCGGCGGAAACCCCCACAGCACGGGGAGAACATGCAAACTCCGCACACACATGGCCCCGGTTGGAATCGAACTCCGGACCCTGGGGGTGTGAGGTGAACGTGCTAACCACTAAGCCTCGATGGGGATGATGATGTATAATATTAGACTGTGCACATGCATTACTACACAGCTCCATTTCAGTGTCAGGGTGATGCTGAGAATGATCCACCATTAAATAATACCTGAGGGGTGTTGAAATTGGACCAAATTGCTCTTGCATGTTAGATTTATCTGACATACTGGCAGTTAACTATAGCTAAAAAGCAGGTGTTAAAAAGGCAATAAAAATGTATTTAAAAAGTTCTTAAAAAGCAACTGGTATTAAAATGTAAAAAATACAAGTGGCGAGGCAATGAAATGGGACAAGAGTATCATTAGGGTAGATTTAACCCTAAGAAATTAGGGTTCTCATTTCTGGCTGCAGAACTGTCTCTCACTGAATGTTTTTCGCAGCATTCTGTGTAAACTCACTTCTGTGGTGACTGTTGTAAGGCGAGGCAGGCAATAAGAAGATGCAGGCTAATTTTTTTTTTACTTAGTCTGAAAATATTTCTACAAGAAGCTATACAAGACTATTTTTTAGATTTCATTATTTAAGGCCCACCTGCTCCTTACAAAACTCCTCCCACAGTTATTTTGTTGTCTTTTAAAGGTATATAAAATTATATTGATTTGTGCTGTGTGAAAAGTGCTTTGTGTTGCACATCACTTTCCAGTCCCACTCAGCTAGTTTGGAAACAGTTCAGCCTTGCATGCCAGCTCAAAGACGCCAATCCATAAACCACTGTGGCTGGAGAACATGGCAGAAAAATCTCCCAGATGCATCAAGGAGCTTCTACACCATGCAGTGTGCTCTCAGTTTCAGAGTTAACAATTTTGGGTGCATTATTAGAATAGGTATTTCCTTAAATTGTGTTTGATTGGTTGATTGGTTGATTGGTAGAGAGGTAGGTAGGCGGGTGGGTGCACCTTACTGACCCCTGAAGAACAAGTTTGAAAATATGATACACAGATTTATTTATTTATTATTAATATTAATTGCACTGATATATTGACTTTCCTCATCTACAGTGTAGGCTAAAAAGCACCTAAGTTTGTTTGTTTGTTTTGCATTGTTCATTGCAAATAGGTGTCACAAAAGTGAATCATTTCCCTAAGCTCCCTGCTGGAAAAGAAATAGAAACCTTCATAAACTTTGTAATAGTTTTGATGGTTATAATGTATTGTATTGGTTTGAATGGAAACTGTAATGAGTCTCTACTGGTAATTTGTTGCTTTTCTATTTTTAGCATAAGTCACGTCTAGTGGATAACATTAAGGACAAATAATGGTAATGGTTTCAATATTTAGCTGATGGTTTGTAATGGTATTTGTAGTGGAAACCATTAGAACTTCAGTAATGGTTTCTATTGGTTATTTCTCTCTCTCTCTGTCTCTCTCTCTCTCTCTCTCTCTCTCTCTCTCTCTCCAGAATCTCCATTTAATGTGATCCAAGTGTTCCAGCATTTAACGAGTGTCTGGATTCCTCTAGAAAACTGCATTTTGTTGATTCGATTCTCATTTATGAATAAATTCATTTGAATCACCTTCTTAAACCTGCAGACTGTGTATAGCTGTGTGCAGCTCGATGCTTTCTTAGCCACAAAAATAAAACAGCCTGAAGACATGTCCTGAAACAGTTTTTGCTTTAGCTATTGAAGTACATGATCTATTTCTATATGCACGACATTTTTAGAAACTAGATTGATCAACGCCTGGACCTGAACGAGGAGGCGGAGCTTCTTCGATGGGCAGGCAAAAATGATTGATGAGCAAGCAGGCACGCCTCTTTATTCTAAATTGTTGTTGTTGTTGTTAAACTTCTAGTTACAAACTCTGGAGTGACACACAGCACACATTTGCGGTTTGTGGGGAAATTCCTCAAAGGTTACAACAACAACAAAACGTATTTTTACTGAGCCACTGCTCCTTTAATGTTTTAGACGCTGTTACCCATGATCCCACGCGTTGTTTACAGCTGTCTAATGGCCTATTCGGGGTGACAGTGTGCGCTGATATCCTCCGTCCCATGAGGCACACACGCTAAACAGTCAGGACCGCGACATGAACAAAGTGCTTTCTTTCTTTCTTTCCGGAAACGCTTATGTAATTAATAGTTAAGCCATGATAGTGAGCCTTATGTATTATGGGCTGTACCCGCTAACCCAGCTCTTCATTAGGCTCTCAGGTAAGCTCGGAGACATGTGTCTCCCTCGTTCACTAACTCTGATCACTTGCACATAACTCGCACACTCTGTCATTTATTAAATTGCTGTGGAAATAAACGACTCCGTGTGATATCGCAGTTTTACTGGTGCCTTTCTACAAGCTTCGTTTGTTAAGAAAACAAGTAGTGAGCTAAAAGCTTGCTAACTCTGTAGGGTTGTGTCCCGAATGGCGTCCTACCTCTTGTGCGAGTGCAATTTGTATTGTATTAAAATAATGAATAGTGCACACTCTTACGTTCACTACATGGACACTAGGGGGATTATTTGGGATTCGGCCAAGATGTGGGTAACGTGGGCTTTTCTTCCCCCGAGCAGTAGTTAAACGAACTTAATATAGATCGCTTTTGTTCTACTTCTGCGGTGTTTTCTATAAACTAGCTGCCTGTGGCCATGTTCAGATTTGTGTTTTTTTTTAAATAAATATGCCCTGTTTTAAGTCAACAATGCTATTTTAAAACTTTATTATTATTATTATTATTATTATTATTATTATTATTATTATTATTATTAATTTGTTTTTTTTTATCTACTACATAGTCCATAGCCACTGGTCAGACTTTTACATTAACAGTTAAAATTGTATTTCTTACATTTTTTCCCCCAACACCATTTAAAAACAGCATTCACATGCATGGCAAGCGCATATTTACAGTTTTAAAAATAAAAAATAAAAATGTTAAATACAACCTAATATACAGTGGTGCTTGAACGTTTGTGAACCCTTTAGAATTTCTGATATATCTGCATAAATTTAACCTAAACCATCATCAGAATTTCACAAGTCTTAAAAGTAGACAACGAGAACCCGATTAAACAAACGAGACAAAAATATTATACTTGGTTATTTATTTATTGAGGGAAATGATTCAATATTACATATCTGTGAGTGGAAAAAGTATGTGAACCTTTGCTTTCAGTATCTGCAACTAAACGTTTCCGGTAACCGTTGATCAGTCCTGCACGTCAGCTTGGAGGAATTCTAACCTGTTCCTCAGTACAGAACAGCTTCAGCTCTGGGATGTTGGTGGGTTTAATTGTCTGCTTTTAGAACTTGTGAACTTGTGTGAAAATTTTAAGCAGATATATAGGAAATTCTAAAGAGTTCACAAACTTTCAAGCACCACTGTATGATGTCTGGCTTTAATATTTCAGAACCAGTGTGTCAAAGTATGTGGATCTATTCAAGTCTCTGTACATGGACTACATAACTTTGTTTAAGGAAATAAGCCTTCTAACAATATATGATGCAACAGCAGAGATTTAAAACAATTAACAATTTACTTTAACGGTTTAAAAAAATGGCAGAAAATTCTGCTTTTAAAAAAAAGTTGAGATAAAAATGATTTCTACTGTGATTTACAATTTTTTAAATGATTGTTGATTGGGGTGTGTGTATATGTATATAATTAATATATATATATATATATATATATATATATATATATATATATATATATATATATATATATATATATATGATATAACATTTTAAAATCTGTAATATCTGAAGCAAAGAAAGGAAAATATTCTTTATAGAAGTAGACTTATTTGTAATTGTCTCTTTTCTACAGAGTCTTGGTGGAAACATCAGCCGGTGATCACTAATGGCAAAGCAGTGTGTGATGGTGGTGCACGCTCTTGCAGAAGGCTTAATGAGCAGCAGACTGCTTTGTTGGATCAGTGGTGCAACGCTGGACCTGCTTCAGAAACCCCTACACACACTCTGCAAGAAAGGAGGGAAGCTGAGGGACCGGTGGAGAGCAGATCTCTTCATGAGATCAGGGAGGTGGTAGTGGAGCAGAAGAATGAGATGGAGGAGGACAAAGAGAAGATTTCTTGGCACTGGGCCAAAATCCAGACTGCTGCTGATGAGAGCAAATGGAAGTCTAGTTCTGAGGAGGAAAGGCAGAGATTTCAAGGGATGGTGACAGAGACTGGAGGTGTCTGCCCATTCATCCCAACAGGTGGCTTCTCATATCACTCGGGTTCTTATCAAGCTGTGCCATCCAGCACACTGACACATGCAGGTTCTGATAACCATGACCTTCTCAAAAGCCTACAAGAATCCCAAGCTTGCACTAACAGAAACGAGTCCTTTGAACCAACAGCAGATGGTGCTGAAGAGAGTGAGAATGATGGTTCTAAAGTCCTAGTAAATATGACTTCTGGTTTGTTTACCAGTGGGAACGTGTATGGTGATGACTTGGGCACCAGAGGAAGTGAAGACCAGGTCAGTAATGGCAGTTTTACCTATGACCTGAGTGCGCTGCTGGCAGACAACCATGCACAGTCCTTTAATAATCACACATGGCTCCAACCTGCGCCAACTGGTTGGCATTTTCCAGTGGGACTTGGACTGTCTGAGGTAGTCCATCATCCCTTACAGTTCCCAGACACAAGCTACTACAATGGGTTTCAGGAAAATACCAATTTTGAAGGTATTTTTTCACAAGTAGTACACTTTATTTTTTTCTGCTAATCATTTTTGCACCAAAATGACTTAATTTCAGTGTTCTGTTTTGATTTGTGACATTTTTACTCAAATGTCAAATTCAGTTCTCGATTTATTCAGTGTTGCAGGGCAGTATGGACCCTGATTTTGGATTAGTATGTTTTGGCATTGGTAGCATTTGTCCTTTAAATGCAGGTTATGTTGCGAACCCGTATGTACTTACCAACGATCTGAGTACGTTTCTAGCATGAATAACATTGTATTTTCCTTCCTAGTGATGTGGAGGGTGTGGGAGGACCTCACTCAAACTTCCAGTCCCTGTATACCTCCCCACACAGCCTGTATGGAGCCTGAGACTAAGTTTGACTTCACCATTATGTCCTACAACATCCTGGCCCAGGATCTGCTAGAGGCTAACTCAAAGCTGTATGCACACTGCTCAGAGCACGTGCTAGCATGGGAGAACCGTTTACAGAACATTCTCAAAGAGCTGCTGACCTGGGAACCTGATGTGAGATAAAGCTCAACACTAATGCTTTTAAAATAGCAGTGAATTATTTCTAAAGTAGTTCTGTAGAGATCTCCATGAAAGTTGAAGAAAATGTGTATAAAATAAATGTGAATCAGTCAAGCCACAGAAACTAGACATCCTATTTCAATGTATATTTGTTTAGGGTTAAAAAAAAATCTGGTTCTGTATATTATTCCACTCACAGATTATTTGTCTTCAAGAGGTGCAAGAGAATCACTTCCAAGAGCGGATTCATCCAGCGTTGATCGAGATGGGTAAGAACGTTTTATAATGCTACACAATGCACTGAAATGGTCTTCATTTAGATTATATTTTATGATTCTATGCAGAATAGCCAATTATATTGAATCAATATCACGAAGACAAATGAGCTATCAACACAATCTGGAACAAAGTTCTGAAAAGTTGGTTCTAAAAAAAATATTCTAAACTTTGAACACACCAGAGGACACTGTTAAATCCATTATTAAGAATTAGAAAAAAATATGGCACAACTAAGTCTCTATGTAGAGAAGGCTATCCACAAAAGGTAAGTGACCTGGTAAAAATGGGGATTAGCCAGAGAAGCATTGTAATCTGTTTTGTAGATTCATGATGACATACAAGGTGTCAAGACTATAAAATGTGGAAAAGTTCAAGGTGTATATGCAGTGACCCATAAACATTCACGTCTGTTGATGAACAGAACGTGTGACTTTGGCGTATAGTGTTTTGGAAACCAAGTCTTTGTAAGTTATTGTCATCATGATCATCACTAAATCTCGCTCTCTTTCCTCCCCAGGATATGACTGTGTGTACAAACGCCGCACAGGCACTAAAACAGACGGTTGTGCGGTTTGTTACAACACTAAGTGCTTCACAACACTCTCTGTGCGCCTGCTAGAGTTCTACCGTCACGACTCCGAACTGTTGGACCGTGACAACGTGGGCATCGTTCTGCTCCTCCAGCCAACCACAGCACATGGTGAAGGCATTAGGTTCCGGCCCATCTGTGTGGCCAATACACACCTGCTGTTCAACCCCATGAGGGGAGATGTGAAACTGGCCCAGCTGGCCATAGTGCTGGCAGAGATTGACAGCGTGGTCAGTCAGTGTAAGGTCAAAGGGCACGAGTGCGAGATCATTCTGTGTGGGGACTTCAACTCCTTACCCAACATGCCACTGTATCAGCTGATCGTCACAGGCAAGCTCTTCTACCACGGACTACCAAACTGGATGGTACGTCTCAGTCCTCAAACGTCTTATAGTTCTTGCTGACATTATGACCAAATCCTGACATAGTTTGACTGGTATTTAAACAAAAAACATATAAAGACAAAGTATTTGACGTTTTACCTGATCAACTGCATAGTTTTTAAAGGTAAACCTTTATTTTGAAACCGATGCATGCACCACGTTATGAAAAAGTTGGGACAGGGGCAATTTAGGACTAATAGCGATGTGATAAGTTGAAATTAGAAGGTGATGTGAAACAGTTGAAGCAATTGTCTAATCATGGTATATTAGGAGCCTCCAAAAAAAGGCCTAGTCCTTCAAGAGCAAGGACGGATGGAGACTCGCCAATCTGCCAACAGATATATCAGCAAATAATACAACACTTTGAGAACAACATTCCCCAAAGACAAATCAGTAGGATTTTGGTCATTTCACCTTCTACAGTGTACAATATAATGAAAAGATTCGAGGAATCCAGTTAAATCTCGGTGTGTAAAGGGCAAGGCCGAAAACCACTTCTGAATGCGCATGATCTCCATTCCCTCAGACATCACTGTCTTAAAAATCGTCATGAGTCTGTAATGGAGATCCTGACCTCCTGGCTCAGGAATACTTTGGTAAACCTTGGGTTTACCACAGGTGCAAGTTAAGGCTTCACTCTGCAAAGCAGAAGCCATACATCAACACTGTCCAGAAGCACCGCCAACTTCTCTGGGCTTGGTCTCATCTGAGATGGACAGTAGCACAGTGGATTCGTGTTCTGTGGTCCGACGAGGCGACATTTCAAATAGTTTTTGGACAAAACAGCCGTCGTGTTCTCCGGGCCAAAGAGGAAAAGGACCATCCAAGCTGTTGTCAGCGTCAGGCCCAAAGGCCAGCGTCTGTCATGGTATGGGGGTGTGTCAGTGAGTGTGTTAGAGAGTGCAGGTGCTAGCATGGCCTGCCTGCAGTCCTGACCTGTCTCCGACTGAGAATGTGTGGCACATTATGAAGTGCAAAATAAGGCAATAACGGCCCTGTACAGTTGCACAGCTGAAGAAATGCATAATAGATGAATGGGGGAAAATTCCACTTGTTAAACTTAACCAGCTGGTGTCTTCAACACTTAAGTGTTATTAAAAGAAAAAGTCATGTGGTAAACACAGTGGTAGATATTCAACTGTCCCAACTTTTTTGGTGTATTGCAGTCATCAGATTTGAAAAATGTTTCAAAAATAAAATAAATTCACAAAGTAAAACATCAAATAATGTGTTTTCAATATAGTACAGGGTGAATTGAATTTTCAAATGAGTTTTTTTTTTTTTTTTGTATTTTCATACTGTCCCAACATAATTCTTTAACACTGTTCTTTAACTCAGAAATGTTTAACATGATTAAGAAATAATATTGTCATGTTTCCATGTTTAATTGAAGGTGTCTGGTCAGGAGGATATGTCCTACAAAACTCATCACAGGAGGCTTTACGCACCTTTGTGGCCCCGGGGTCTCTCTGTGTCATAACCACTTCTCCCTTTTGGCCAAAAGCTTGGGTTTTATTTTGAAAAAAAAAAATAAATAAAAAAAATATAAAAGAAAAAAAAAAAAAAAAAAAAAAAAAAAAAAAAAAAAAAAAAAAAAAAAAAAAAAAAAAAAAAAAAAAAAAGGGAAAAAAAAATTATATTTTTTTTTTTTTTTTATTTAAATTTATAATTTTATAAAAAAAAAAAAAAAAAAAAAAAAAAAAAAAAAAAAAAAAAAAAAAAAAAAAAAAAAAAAAAAAAAAAAAAAAAAAAAAAAAAAAAAAAAAAACATTTTTTAATTTGGGGGGGGGGTTTTTTTTTTTATATAACCTTTTTTTTTTTAAAAAACCAAAATTTTTTTTTTTTTCCAAAAAGCTTATTTTTGTTTCATAACTGTCACATAAGATCCAGCATTTCCAGTAGTGTCTGGCAAACTGAAGACACTTGAGTTTGTTTTGGATGAGAGTAGAAGCTTTTTTTCTTGAAACCCTTCCAAACAACTTGTGGTGATGTAGGTGACTTCGGATTGTAGTTTTGGAGACTTTCTGACCCCAAAACACAACTAACTTCTGCAGTTCTCCAGCTGTGATCCTTGGTGATTTTTTGCCACTCGAACCATCCTCTTCAGTGTGTTGAGACAATATAGACACACATCCAATTCCAGGTTGATTCATAACATTTCCAGTTGACTGGAACTTCTTAATTATTACCCTGATGGTGGAAATGGCCATTTTCAATGCTATTTTCTTATATCCACTTCCCATTTTGTGAAACTCAACAACCTTTTGCCGCACATCACAGCTATATTCCTTGGTCTTACCCATTGTGAAGGGAATTTTGCCTATGTCTTACCTCATATTTATACCCCTGTAAAACAGGAAGTCATGGTTGAACAATTTCATGTTCCTAGTCATCCGGGAGTACTAAAATTCAAATATCAATGTGAATATACTTCAAATATATTTTTCCTCATATAAATTCATAGGCGTGCTAATAATTGTTGCACACCTATATTTAACAAAGATTTTTGGATAAACCTGTGTTTTGTTTGCAGTTGTTTGATAAACAAAAGATCAAAACGTTAAACAACAGACAATTTTCACAGCCTTCTTTGCTCATATTTATCAAGGGTGCCAATATTAGTGGAAAGCATTTCATAGTACTTCCATGCCATGCAATTGTAGGCAAGAATGCATCTTTATGTATTGAAGGGAAGTGAATTTTTAAAGCTGCTGAGTCTGCATATCCTGGTGGGAGTGTGCAACTCCATTTTAAGGCATATGTGCTGTTGTGTTTGCGAGTGATGCTATATTTACTCTCTCTGCAGGGAAACTGCAGTACAATCATGACTTCCTGCGGCAGCTGCGTTACTGCCCGGCTGCCTGTGTGCGGCCCCCTGACCTGGAGCTCATACCAGGTGTCACCGACAACACTCCAAGTAACTATCTATTTTTAATCATTTTGACTCCAAGCACCAAATGTGGAAAATGAGTAGAGTGACGCTGACTGTCTCCTCACCCCAGCTCAGTCATGAGCCTCTACAATGGGATCATATCTATTTAGTTCAGTGATGCATACTCATTGGGTGGTTATGTTTTTCCTTGATTCAGCATGAGTCAGCATATAAATATAAATGACTGTAAAGTCTGTTAAGGACCGCTAACAACAAAATCATAGCAAGCATAGAAAGAGAGAGCGAGATAGAAACAGGCTTTTTGTGCTGAGATTCAATGTGGACACTTGGCCATTGAAGATTCCATTCCAAAACCATGGGCATTCATATTGAGTTGTTCTCCTTTGCTGCAATAATAACCTCCACTCCTCTGAGAAGGCTTTCCACTAGATTTTGGAGCGTGGCTGTGGGGATTTGTGCCCCCAATAGCACAACAGGTCAGGCACTGATGCCAAGAAGTCAGGGCTCTGTGCAGGCCACTGGAGTTCTTCCATACCAACTTTGGCAAGGTATATCTTTATAGATCTCACTTTGTGCACGGGGGCGTTACCATGCTGGAACAGGTTTGGGCCTTTTAGTTCCAGTGAAAGGAAGTCTGAATGCTACAGTGTATGAAGGCATTCTATAGACGATTGTGTGTCCAACTTTGTGGCAACAGTTTGGTGAAGAACCACACATGGGTGTGATGGTCAGCTGTCCACAAAATGTTGGCCATCTAGTGTAAGTATAATGTTGTGCTTAATGAGAGTATAAAACAAATAAAGCAGTATCAGACAAATCAACTTGTCTGCTCAAATAGGAACGTGATATAGCTGAATGCATAAAATACATAAAAATGAAATGAATGTTGTATCCTGAGAGAAAAATATTCAATGGTGACAGCATACTTAATCTGTGCTTTTCTTATTGGATGCTTTTTGTTATTCAACAATTTATTTTCCGCTGACTCACAAGAGGTTTGCTAATTCACTGCAGAAACCTCATCTAGATAAAGTCAAGCCAAAGCAAAAGTAACGGAAAATGATCTTTCATGTCCCGTGTCCTTTAACCTTCAGTGAATTGGCCTTTATTCCAGGGGCCTTTTAATGACCGTATTAAGATGTCTCCCGTATCACCTTAGCAAGGGGTCAACAATCTTAAATGCTACGGGATAACTGCAGATGGTGGCACATCTGATATAATCAGCTGACTCATATAAGGGTGTTTTTCTTTGGGTTTTTTTGTAAACAAATCGTTGTTTGATACACAATGCAAGCACATGGCTACATACTCTACTGGACAGTTTTATAAGGTTTTATCAGTGCTTGATATTTTAGCACAGTTTGTATCTTTCGTAACTTCTGTCTTATTATGTAAAGAGCTTAACATTTCCTTCAGTTATTTAAAATCCTGATCCCGTTATGCAAAATGCTTTATTTCTTTCTTTTATTTTAAATTGTAAAACATATCCACACATGTACTCTGTTCCAGCTCCTGAAGAAACTCAGCCTTTTCCTCCAAGGTGAACTTTACACTTCAAACCATCTTAAACTGTGATCCTTAAGCATAATGTTATTCACTGTAAGGATACTGCATAAGGAAAACAAACATATTTCTTTACTAACAGATCTTTTTCATTCTGGATTGACAGGCATTTCAGAAACGCCATATGTCATGGCTTGAACCTAAGCTCCGTGTACAGCCAGAACACATCCGGCACTGAACAATGTGCCGTCACCACGCTGCACTCGCGCGGCGGTGCCATGGTGGACTACATCTTCTACTCCACAAGAAGAGGACATGCTAGGGATTGTGATGGTAGGCCACCGGACACTATGCTTATAATCTCATCTCGACTCGTTTGTGCTCATTTGTAATACGCACACAGCTGAAGAGTTGTGTGCACAGGGGTGGACAAATGATACATTTATTAGCTAGTTTACTAGTTAAGTTAAAGCTCTAGTATGCTGCTCAGTCCCATAGTTTGGTCGGTAAGAAATTAAACTAATGGGTAATGTAATAACATATGGTGGGCTAGTTATCTTATTAAGTGCATTAATACAGTCTAAGAGAAATGAATATACACATTCCCAATGAGTGGATAACTGTAAAACCATAGACTTGGAGCTTAAGTTTCTGAAGTAGAATCTCTTCTCTTAATATTCTTAATAAAAACTTCAAGGTGAAGTTAATACCCTTCGTAAAAATTACCCTACTTTGCTTCATCAACACCTTACCACAAGTTTAGGTTCTTGTGACATCACAGCCATCTATGGCTGGGATCTCTCTGGGTGCGAGGGATGATATACTGTCTCACCTGCCAATCATAGCAATGCTAGTAAATCCTTAGCATTTGTTTACAAAAAACAAATAGCCTGGACACAAAATCTGTTTGTCCCAGACATACAGGCTACTGATTTGTCCACCCCGGTGTGCATGTATGAATCTTGTTTTATAGATCGTCTTATTTTATACCCACCTACAGACGAAGAGAAGGGTCTGAAGTTGCTCGGCCGTCTTGCTCTGCTGTCTGAAGCTGACCTTTGGTCACTGAATGGACTCCCAAGCGAAATATTCCCATCTGATCACCTCAGCCTGATGGCCAAATTTCAGCTCTGCTGAGTGTCCAGGGTTGTAGGAAGTGGGACATCCAAGAGGTGCATACATGACCCCAAGTTACCAATGTTGCTTTTTAGACAGGGTCTCAATGCAGTGCACTTTGTTATAAGCCCAAGTGCTGTTGTAACTTCTCTGAAGCCTTAATCAAGAGATGTTGTTTCTCATTGTTCCAACTACTGAAAGTCAAAGACAGGTGGTAAAACAGTTTTCTTCCCATCATAGATTATGGCTCAACTCTGAATGTTCTCGATCATTTTAAACAGTTTCTTCCTTTTGACTAGTGAAGGATTTCTGAAGGACCTTTTAGACATATGGCATTTTTTTATACGTGCTGTTCAAGACTACTAAGGTTGTCCACACCTTGTGGTTTTAAGGTTGTTTTAAAGCGCGAGTTAAGCTAATCCATGTGGCATTATCTGAAATAATCAGCACTGACCGATTGAGCTGTGCAGTCTCGTTGGCAAAACACTTTTAACATGGAGAATGCTGAATGTACCTCATTTTGTTTGCGAATTTATAGTTGAGACTGCTTTTGTTTTGAGCGGCTACATATTCTTTCAGTGGAAGAAAAAAATAAAGATCTTGGTAATAAATAATAATATTGTGTGGGCAGTGTTTTGTCAGCTCAAATAAATATATTTAAAGTGCAATTTAGTGTGCTTTTAAAAAAGACCTTCCTTGAAAAAACATCCATCCATCGTTACTGCTTATCCTACACAGGGTCATGGAGAGCGTGTAGCCTATCTCGGGGGAATCGGGGCACAAAGCACGCACGCATGCACACGTGCACACACTACAGACAATTTAGAGATGCCAATCAGCTTACAACGCATGGAGGAAACCCCCCAATGCATGGGGAGCTCTGCACACAGACAGGAATCGAACTCCCAACCCTGGGGGTGCGAGGCAAACCTGCTAACCATTAAGCCACTGTGCGCCCCTTAAAAAATAATACATCTCTGAAAACGTGTACATTTTGGTTAATAAATTCAGGGCTAATTCATATGCATAAAACAAGAATCAGGCTTTGTTTGAGTGGTGGCTTCAGTTGTCCGATTTAGTAATAAGTCTGACTTCTTTCCAAACCTGAGGGTTGTTTTTACACGTTCAGTGTGTATCACATTCAGATGAGGGTATTGTCTGGAAATCAGTACTACTCTGCTGCAGGCTTGGAATACATCGAGTTTCCCAGCTGCCTCCCCTGAGCACGATCAGACTGACTGCATTATTCCTGCACCCAAGGAGGCACGACAGCTATTCACACGTCTCATTATCGGAGATAAGCAGTTCAGCCTTCTCTCTGCCTGCTTCCATGAACCTTTTTATTGTTCACCACACAAGTGCTCCAAATCTGTGGACTTCACCTACATAGGATAGATCCCAAAAGATAGATTGCACAACACCAGGCACTGGTTTAAATATTATCCCCAACCTAATGCTGATTAAATCTCTGCTGAATAAAGACTGATTTGGGAGCAAAGTTTGGCAAGACTGCCTTTTCAGCTAAGACGGACAAGAACTGCGATTGAAAGTTAAAAGGAGAGGAAAGGAAGAAGGAAAACAAAAGCAGCATAAGAATTTGGTACAAAATACATTGCTGTCCACTTGCAGTTGCTCCTAAAGTTGTTAGCGTGTGTGTAAGTAGCTATTTCCCCAAAGGAGAGCACACGGGCTCGAGTAAAGCTATGGGTTAGCAAGTTTTTAAAGTAGGTCAATTCCTCAGGTTATTCCACATAAGTTATAGTCTCTCTCGCGCGCTCTCTCTCTCACACACGCAGGCTCTATACCCCCCCCCCAAATGTTCCGTTTCTAATGGAGAATATTTTTCCTCTTCTGTTCCTATAAATCAACTTCATAATGTCATGATATATTTTTTTCAGAAGATTTTGGCTTTTAACCTGCTTCTAAACCTCTCCTGTGGAATTCAGTTGCAGTCAGACACTATACAGAACTGTAGAGGTTCAGGACAAACATTAGAAATCTTTTCTTCTTTTGTTTTATCCACACATCTACATGTATATTCATCCTAAACATATACTATTTGAGAAAAAACTGAATGTATTATCTTGTCTTGCAATCTTTTCTGAAAAAGGAACTGTTGTAGGGTCCTACATGGAACCTTTAAGGTCTCTCCCTGAGGCCAAACCAAATATGTGCTTGAAGGAATCTTCTTTGCTAAGATTATATGCTATTCTGATGCATTTCATCATTAGGTGGCTGTGGCGGCTGTGGGTTGGCGGTTCGATTCCCGGCCGGGTGACTCCACATGCCGAAGTGTCCTTGGGCAAGACACTGAACCCCAAGTTGCTCCCGATGGCAAGCTAGCGCCTTGCATGGCAGCTCTGCTACCATTGGTGTGTGTGAATGGGTGAATGAGACTCGGTGGTTTAAGGTGTCATACATACCAAAATTTCACAGCGAATGTCTCACACAGCTTAGTTTAAGGCTTTCATGATAAATCCTTCAAGTGTTAAATCCAGTTCAAGACATAGATGTAATCGGTTTATTCATTCAAGCTGCTGATTTGGTTCGAGTGTCAGTAGACAAGTGAGTGGTTTGTATATTGTTTAAATTCTCATTTTCCTTATAGGAAACACATTTCAGTGCTATGGCATCTCTGCGGATCTCAAAGTTTTCTTTGTTCTTAAGAATTGCAAACAGCTTCCATTGTAGAAAAGAAGAAAAACAAAACAATAGAGCTGCCTTTTCTCTCGAACGCCCAGCACTAGGCTACTTTTTCCACAGCTTTTCTTAGTACTTTGCTGAGGGAAATACTTTGGCGAGACTTTGATCATTGTTCCATACTTGAATGGCTCACAAAATGGTGCAAGCAGGTGCTAAGAGACAGAAAACACACAAATGTGAAATCCTATTCTGTGTGTTCTTGGTTCTGAAGACTTGATTAAAGGTTTGTTGCACTTTCAAATGCTATAGTCCAAGTATAGTCCCCTAAGCTTAGTGGTGATGTGTATTTCAGTCGCAACCCACCAATACCACAAATCAACATTCAGTGTTGTTCTGAGTTACACAGTTGAAGCTACAGTGTTAAAAGATCATCAAAATGAGAAACTAAATGACCGTTGCAGTCAGTCCATAAAGGATTTAACAGAATGTTTTGTTGAAGCCAAAAATACGTGCTTTTCCTGCAGCTTTTAGCTAAATTCGCGATGCAATCTGCAGACTTTTATTTTTTTTTTGTTCTTTTACACAAAACTACTTTGGCAAAATTGCAATTGCGCAAAATTGTGCAGTGATGTTTGTTGATAGCTGTACTCGTGTGTGTTGTGATGAGGTCACATGATGCGTCTTGGCCAACATCTGCAGTAAATTTGAGAAATTGCAAGCTCCTGCGATTATTGTCGAGCTTCCTTGATTTTGCGTTAATTCCACCCTGGAGGGACTGTTGCAGTATGTGGTGCAGGACAAGTGGCATGTCTAATAGTGAAGGTCTGATCGTTGAGCAAAAACAGATGCTCATTCATAGATTTTAAAAACTTAAGAAAACTTATTTTCCTAAAAGGCATCAAATCTGGTTCTTGTGAGCACATTCGACTGCATTTGAAAATTGTTAGAATGCCAACGTTTAATACAAAAAAAAAAACATTGTTTGCACTTAAAACTTAAAACAACACATCTATTATAAAAGTAACAAAAACTCAGTCAAATGTGGCTGCTTAAATCGTGGAGATAGGTAAGGCTAATGTTTGGCCACACTGGTGTCCTCAGTCCAATTCCCAAACTTTCCACAATTAAATGGTTAAGCGATGGAAAACAGCATGCTGAGAGTCTGACCCATGACCATTGCGTCAGTTCAGTCATTTTCATTCCTT
The DNA here is from genome assembly GCA_012411365.1 of Ameiurus melas. Lineage (NCBI taxonomy): Eukaryota > Metazoa > Chordata > Actinopteri > Siluriformes > Ictaluridae > Ameiurus > Ameiurus melas. The sequence goes on from CM022761.1 coordinate 22,002,236, forward strand.
TTGATGCCAACTGTGCAACCGATAACTCTTCCAAGCACACCGACATCAACTGGACTCCGACCATTAAAAACATAAAACATTGTTACACGGCACAGCTTTGCTCGTGTTCTATACAAAGCAGTCGAATACGACATTAAAAAAAAGATCATACAGAATACAGCATCGTAACAGGTTCTGCAGTCTTAGAATTGTGGCGATCACACGACAGTCAGTACGTTTACATGGGCAACAATCCGATATTAACCCGATTAAGATGATACTCAGATTAAGAAACTAGCATGTAAACAGCTATTTTTTTTTTATTACCTTAATCCGATTAGTCATACTCGAAGTAAACGCAAGTCAAATTAAGACGTGTGGAGTGTTCCCATTATGGTCACATTATCGATGTGCATTAGAGACATGTACACAACTTAATCACACTATCAACATCGTGTGGGAGTTTTCACCGCATTTTGCGACAGGACACGATCACACACGGCAGCACTCAACCGTTTTACGGCAAACAAGAGAGCACGGCTGCGTCCGAAACTGCTACAGTATATAGTAGGTGAAATACATGTGTATCGGCTACTATATAGTAGGTAAGTACGTGGTTTCGGACGCAGCCCACGGCTTCTAGCAGTCGTCTATCTGCGTGTATAGCATAACAAATAATTAAACGCACTTGAAGCTTTGTAAAAATTTAAAATGAAACACCCAGAACTGTATACCGTGCCATAACGAAGACGAACTATATGTTCGTACGTTAAATTCCGGAGGGCACGTCGGACGGAGTGACTTGGGGACGTAATGACGTGTGCCGTTAATCGATCTATGTTCTAGAACATGTAACACAGGAACATGAAAGGAATATTCTAAAAGCAACTCATGTAAACACCATCACAATATTGTCTTATTCAGAATAAGGTCAAAAATTAGATTACTGCTGTCCGTGTAAACGTAGACAATGACATCAGCGTTTCCAAAAATGCTCCTTTTTCCCGTATTCTATTTTCATTTTATCTACATTGGAGAGTGGGTTCAAAAAGCAGTTTTAAATTGACCCATGTCAGGACTAGGTCTAAATAATATTCTAAAACTGCTGTGACCTATTTGACCAGGGACACTATATGCTGGATTTTCCTCTTCTAAACGTATAAAATCTTGTATATTTGGTTTAGAGAGGCGACAATAACAAAGTTGTTTTTCAGATTGTTGGCGTAACCACCAGCTGCCTGCCTTCAGACGATCTGAAAGATGCGTTGAGTGTCGAGCAAATCAAACCCTGCGAGCCGTGTTAACAGAAAGGTGGCTTGATTGTGTGGCATTTACAAGGCACCTGACAAGTGGATTAAAAACTAAGGGGGGGATAAACACGAGAACGAGATAAACCGGTACACACACAGTTATATTTACACAGTTAGGAAGTAGCTGAGTGCAGTGAATTTACAACTCGGTCGAGTCTCTACAAAACTGGTTGCTTCAAGTGGAGCTGCTCAGCTGATTTGTTACAGGTGACATGGCATCACGTTAGCAAAGTTTTACATTACTACTATTTTGTGACAGGAGTTCACCCATGATGTGTTGTCCCATGTGGTTAAGAGTATTTTTGTCCTTTAAAATGTCTTCTTCAGACTTTGTCCTGTGTCAGTTTATCTACCCAGAACTGGTTTGGCTGCCAGGCAGTTTGTTGTGAATTGTATGGTTCAAACATAGGAGACCTCGCTCACACCCTGATCTGGTATCCGTTCATATCAGCTGCGGGTTTTGGATCCAGAGACTTCTTCTCACCTGACAGCCTAGAACAAGTTAGAAAAAGAGACAGAAATTTGATTACTGCTCAGAAATGACACTGCTCTCTCACAAACCACAGCAGCCCAGCTCACAATTCGCAGAACCTTTTCTAAATTTTACAGCTTGGTTACTTAACATTTATCAACATTCCCACAATGTTGCTGCAATATTTTAGTTAATTAAAACTAACGTTAACTAAACTAACACTAATGTTACAATAACACTATGTTGACTCGTCTGCTCCTATATTAACATTTTTGCAAAACGCTACCATTATATAATATATTATTCACAGTCAGTAGTGTAGTTATACACTATATGACCAATGGTTTGTGGACACCTGACTATCACAATCATATGTGCTTGTTGAACATCCTATTCCAGATTTATTCCCCATTGTGCTGTTGTAATAACTTTCACACTTCTGGGAAGGCTTCCCCACAAGATTTTGTAGCAACAAAAGCATTAGTGAGATCCTGGTACTGATGTTGGATGAGGAGACCTGAGGTGCAGTCAGCGTTCCAGTTCATCCCAAAGGGGTTCAGTGGGGATGAGGTCAGGGCTCTGTGCAGGCCACTTGAGTTCTTCCACTATAGCCTTAGCAAACTAAGTGCACAGGGGCATTGTCATGCTGGAACGGGTTTAGGCTACGCCCCTGGGCCTCTAGTGAAGGGAAATCGTAATGCTACAGCAGTTTGGGGAAGGCCCACATATGGGTGTGACTGTCAGATGTCCAAATAACTTTTGGCCATATAACGTACATCATATGCCAGCATGCTCTAGACGTCAGACTGCTCTGTGACAGACAAAAGCCACCAACCAATCAGGGAAGAGAAAGCGTGAATGTGAAAAAATAAACAAGGCAAACTCGAGTCAGAGAACGAGAGCCTGGTATGATTAATAAAGCGGAAAACGAATCTAGGAGTGATGGGGCGATAGCGTTCATCATCTACTCAATGACAGATGATTGATTATTTATCTTTGTTGAGGAATTGGAATCTTTGCCCAGTTGCAAAGTTGTTTCAGCTTAAGAGAGAACAATAATAAGGTGTGTGTGTATTTTTGTACTTCATAAGTGGACTGAAGTGTGCTGCATGCTTTTCTGAAAAGACAGCTGGATGGACAGCTAAAGTCCCCATACAGAAAGATTATGAAAGCTCAGGAGCTTTTCAAACTTCAATCAGCTCTCATAATCAGTTCTGATTACAGATAACTAATCCTTTAGTGCACAGTATGCGGTTCATAACACAGCCTTGAATTCTCATTTGAAGTATGAAGTCAAGTATTAGTTTACACTGTATTACTTGGCATCAGTAATGTGTAGAAATTAATGAGTGTACCCAGTGTCTTTTGATTTGAGCTGAATGCAGAGAGTAATACCTCCTCTCACTGCGGCTGTTCTTGCGCATGGGGCTGCCTGGGTTACGAAGAGGAGATCCCATGTCTTTCCTTCTGTCCTTGTTGGGTGAAACAGGTGCAGGCTTGCCAATCTGCAATACATTCATTACCTTTATTTAATACTGTTGGATTGCTGTATTCATCACACCTTATTTATGTCACAGCACTAAAGAAAAACAAAAAACAAAAAAAAAAAACTACAGGGTGTCCCCAAAGTCTCAATACGTAGTGGATATTAACGTTTTTAACTAAATGTCTTCCAAAATGTTTCATACTTGTGTGTGTATGTGCATATTATATTATGTTATATATTATTAAGGCACCAATGATAAAATGATCAGTCGTATTGTGCTTGAATTCCAGAATTAGAATTTAAAAGTTCAGAACCTTTTTATACAGAGAAAATTTCTTGACATGTTCACTAGACCCATTCACAGTCTTTATGAGGACACCAAAGGTTATCAGCCATTATTGTTTACATGGTGTTAATTGAAGCATGAAAAAATGCTTGTGTGGACTCTGATCTTTCTTTCGTGGGTAATACAATGATGAACTTGTACTAATTTATTCAACTAAGCATCAACATCACTTAAATACTGAAAACTCACAGAATATACATTATACATCAATCTCAACTTGAATATTATCCACAATTCTGTCCTTTACAGGGAGTTCATCAAAAAAGGCTTGACAGTGGACCACAAAATTCTTTCAGACGACACTGAATTTCGTTGCATTTCGCACATTACACTGGAAGACGCTCCGTGTACAGTGCAGGCTTATATTTAGTTTTAGCCAGTTTACACTGATCCTTGGCCCTTGTAAGGATAATGTTTTTCCACACACAATTATAACTATCTTGATGTATGTCTTGTTCAGGGTGGGCCATTGCTCAAAGCCTATTGGCTGATTTCGGTCATGTGACTGGACTCCGATCAAATTCTCACAGTAGGCTATGGACTCTGATCATTTTTCCATAGCATGGCTTTATTTTAAATGGAACATTCTGTGACCCTGATCTTTCCATCACCCAAGTACATTTATGAGATCATTCTTCAGTGCTCAGTCAACAGCCGTGGATGCGCAACTCCAAAAATACAGTTTTGTGACTGATTGTTTTTTCGTTGTGTTCTTCATACACACACACAATATATATATGAGAACAGTCAGTCTTGAACAATCTAACGTCCATGAGCATCTCCTGACGACACCACAATTAATAATGTGGTGCTGGCAAACATCATACACAGGGGACTGAGACTTTTGGGAAAATCTATATATTGAAAACTTGGATGTTCTATTAAAGCTGCGATCTTGAATATCATCATGGTTTTCAAAATGAACGTTAACAGATGTACTTGTGCCTGAGATCAGATGCCATTCTAACAAGTCGAGTATGCTCTCATTGTTTTAGACCATCTAATGGAGGAAGGCATAACTGTGTATACTTGATACCTCTCCTCCAGACATCTACACCATGCACATCAATCACCTGAAAGTGACGGACATCATGCAAGCTCAGTCGTACACAATCGCATCAAGAGAGCAGAAGAAGGAAAGTGCTGAAGGTGGCACCAGGAGAAGAGCCGACATAAAAGCCCTCTGTCTAATGGAATGATGTCCATTCAGTGAGAGTACCTTCTTAATTAAATCAGTTATCGGTTGATGTTACCAGTCACGTGTGAAACAAAACAGAGGAAAAGCAATTAAATTAAGTACATTAGGTGCGAGTGGAATTTCTTTCCATTGCTACTTAGACTGATGGCAGGAACAGGAAGCACTGCTAGGAAATGATGAGTGCGTAAATGGCATGATGTCAGCATGCATTTAGATCACATATATGCACGGAGCATGCGCTCTTTGGATTACGCGACATTATTTCCCTTGAACTCATTTCAGCACACTGTTACTATTTGTGCTTTATATCTCCTGTCCGTTTAGTAACGCACACAAGGTCTAAGCTTTCATCGGCTTCCTCGGTTAATTTACTGACTCGTGTTAAACGATGAGCTTTCCATTCATGTGTTTTTGTTACATATTTGGCTGCTTGCTGTGGTGGAATACTAATTAACCAAACACTAATTTTGTTATATTAACCATCATTTTTTTTTTTTTTTTAAATCTCATTTTATACACTCAAAGAAAAGGTTCAATCTAAAGCCCTTACCAAAGGGTCTTTGGTTTGTCCCAATGGGAACTAGTAATGGTTCTATGTAGAACCCTGCAACAATATATCGGAGACAAGAATACACAGTTGTATACCATAAAATACGATGCTATGTTGTGTTTAATTAAAATATTAGTGTGATTTTGTTTTGAATAATGTGATCGTGACATTTTGTGCTACAGACAACACCTTTCTAGCATCTTAATTGTCTAAATTCAAAATCGTCTCATTATATGGAAATGATCTTCGAGTCATGATACCATTATCAACTGTCTCAGTTAAGTGATCACTGATCTTCATTTCAATGTTGTGGAAATAATCATTTTAGTCGTTGTTGTATATCCCTAATACGTGCACGTTAAAAGAGAAGGGCACTAACTTTAAAGCAGGCATGCCAAACAGATGTCAGCCCAAGCATGATAAAAGGAAGAGCCATTTCTGCGACACGGAGATAAACACGTTCCTGTTCTTCTAAGTACCCCACAGCCGTTACTGCTGCACTGTCGGTTTAATTTCCAGCTTTCTAAGCCACTGACAAGGCTGACAATGCTGTGTTTACACTGTGGCTGAGGCAACAGAAACTCAAGCCAGGTTTGTTCCTCCCTCTAATAGATACTGTAGCAAACACGTCTCCGGGCTGTCTTACTGTCACAGTGCTACACTGTTAAATAGTCCCAAAGCCACTTATCCACCACATCTGTGTTTACACTTTGGCTGAAGCAGCTAATTATACCCGGTTTGCTCGGTTCTAAATATAAACTAAGAGTTTATTTGGTGGCAACTCGGAATGAGAATATATACCTATATAAAGACATAAAGAATCACGTCTCAGACTTGGTGCTCACCTTGAGCCTCATGTCACGCGTATGCCTCTCCAGCTCCTTCCTCAGCTCCTCTTTCGAAAGCTTTTCAACGTCCAAAACCGAGTGCTTCCATTCAATCTGCTCCACGCTGTGTGGGTCGTGCGACACATACTGGCCGATCTTCACTTTGCGCAGTGTGTGCCAGTAACCCTTATAGGCAGTCTGAAACTCCTGCAGGAGGTCTGCAAGAGTGCGGTACTTCAGCGGTTTGAACATCAGATCCACGCGCCGGCTGATCCCGAGAGCCCCGAACCGGCCGCTGCTGTGGATCCCCAACACAATGTGGCGGAAGTGGCTCCCTGAGAACTGAGTTTTAAAGCTGATGGGGAAGCGCTCCACAGTTGGCATACTGTTGGTGAGGTAACTGGAGTGTAGGTCACGTTAAGGAATGCAAAGTTCAGTAATCTTTCAGTGAGCTTACGGTTTCTGATTGTCATCAGTACGAATGTAGGTCCAATCAGAGTGGCACTAAAGACTTCTGACATAAAACTAGCTTAATGTTATGTACATTTTTTTCTTTTGTTTGTAATTCAGTGTTTTTTAATTTTCAAATAAATTATTTTTTTCAAATAAACCCTTATCTGAAAAGTTAGTTCTCCCCACCCAGCCCATCAGGATCAAACAACAAGATAGAAATAGATTTAATTAGCAGTCCAAAGGATCTCTAACTGTAGATATTGAGTTCTTCCACATAGACAAGGTATCACGCGTGGCATGATTGATCCGCGCCGATGACAGCTCCAGATACAGTAGCTCAAGTAAAGAATTCATCCAATGTTTGTTGGAGAGGTCATGAGGAGGTTTCCAACACTGAACTAATAATTTCTTTGTAACAGTCATGCCAGCTAACAAAATGTACAGTACTTTTCACTTAGAGGAAGTTCAGAATTAACATTCAACAATAAAAGAACAGGATCTTTTAGGAAAATGGTTCCTTGTGACATTGTACAGAACATTGTACATATTTTTCAATACATAAATGACCAAATATAATATTTTTGTTTCATTGGGTTCTCTTTTGGGACTTGTGTGAAAATCTGATGTTTTAATTTATATTTATGCAAATATATAGAACATTCTAAAGGGATCACAAACTTTCAAGCACCACTGTATTTCCTCCAAAGTGGTTGAAGTTCCATACAATTAATTTTTTTAACTCCAAAATCCATCAAATGTTTTTTTCCACTATTTAAAACTAGGAAATTTTGCCCGAGTGTTCCTTTAACTTAGTTTTGCATGTAATAGTACATGTGAAAATCACATTTAATCGTTCCTTCGATAATTTTTGCAGTCTTTATTATGCTCCTTTGTTCCATCAACCTACACAAAATTTTCTACATTAACATTAGACGTGAGGTTTGGCAAGAATATCAGTCTCGTACATCTTGGACCTCAAGGGCTATGGATCCGTGGTGTTAAAAACCTCGTGAAAGGAGTCTAGTTCACTTCCCCAGTAATGTATCTGACAATATGCAATGTGACTTTACAGGTTTGTGTTTCCAGCACAAAAGCATAAACATCTCATCTCACAGCTATCGAGCATTTATATTTATCGGCGTTATTATGCGGTGTTGGGCTATCGCCATTCCATTAAAGGTTTGTGCTAATAACAAGAATGATGTGAAAACATATTCAGAGAAGTCCATGTGGAAGGATACATTCCAAGGATTACAGCCTCCAAACATTTGATTGGTAGACATTCTCTGGTCATTTCCTTTGCTATGTCCATTAACCTGTGGCAGAAACAGAGATCAAGATCAAATATCAACATGCTCAGCTTTATCCATGGTTACTCTTAACAATGAGTTCCGCTTGGGTTTTGTCGGGGTTCTGTTGTCCCTTCATGAACACATTCATTTACCCAAAGTGTGTGTGTGTGTGTGTGTGTGTGTGCACGCAGTGTTGTGCTTTTGGATTAGCATCTTTTCAAGGGTGTATTCATGTCTTGTGCCCAGTGATAAGACTCTGTATTTACCATAAAGCGGTTACAAGATTATTGGTGAATAAAAATAAATAAAGAAAGAAATAAAAAGGGAAATGGCTCTCACCAGAAGTCTGTATAAATAATTAAAAAATAAAACCTCTCACATTAAAAATAAAGCACGTTTTGAGCAGACCACATCCGGTGTAATGTGTGTGAAATCAAGTTTCCTTCAGATGATGTCACTGGCCATGTAATAACAATCAGCTTATCAGCCAATCCATAGACATCCTCAGCTGCTTCCTGTGTCTGCTTCTCAGCAGGCCAGAAGCAACAGGAACAAAACTCTTGCATAGATATGAAACTGTGCGCAAATAAAACCTATTCACGTAGGCTGCTTGTAATTTCCTTCCTAAAAACAGCTCAGGCAAGCGTGTCCGGCATATCACAAGCAATAAACAAGGCCATCCTGCATCTACCAGGAAGACCAGCTGTACCAGCAAAATTCTGTTAATCAGCATGGCCATGCTGGTGCACCGACGATGCCAGAACAGCACAAACCAGCATAAACCAGTTTGGGCCAGTACGGGGATTTCACTTTAAGCAGTTAGTTTATTTATAGCAGAGTTGTTATTCGGAACAGCTGTATATTCATGCAATTATCTAATCAGCCAATCGTGAAGCTGCAGCACAGTGCAGTTCAATAGCATACAGTTCAAAAGCTACACTTAATGTTCGCATCAAATATCCTGCGTTTGGATTATTAGTTTGTGAAGGGTGTATTACACACACACACACACACACCTCTCTCTGGAGTTTACATAGAACTTTGTGAAAAACAAACAAGCCAAAAAAACAACATCCAGTGAGCGGCAAATATGTGTGTGTGTGTGTGTGTGTGTGTGTGTGTGTGGAAACGCCTTGTTTATTAAGCGAGGTCAGACAAGAATGGCCAGAATGGTTCGAGCTGATATTAACTCAAAATAACCACTCTTTACAACTGTGGTCATCAGAAACGCATCTCAAAATACACAACACACTGAAACTTGCAGTGGACGTGCTACAAGAGCAGAAAACCTCATGGGGATCCATTCGTTTCAGCCAGGAACAAGAATCTGAAGCTACAGTGGGTACAGGTTTGCCTAAACTGGACAGTTGAAGATTAGAAAAAAAAAAAAAGACCTGAAGACATTTCATGTATGTGCAGGATTTTATGCACTGTGCTGCTGGCATGTTGATTGGGTGTTTGGATAAATGTACAGGAGTACAAGATGTTCCTAATAAAGTGGACAGGGAGTATAGAAAGAAAGACTGTTTTAAACAAGATACTCACGCTGTGAGAGGTCTGCTCTTCTTGATCTCAAAAAACTGGGTTCCAGTATGATTGTACCTGGTTAAACACTTAAGTAAATAACATTTACAGGACAGGTATAATATCCAGAAATGGCAGATTCAAAAGTCACCAAACAGCAATTACATTCTCATAATTTACATTCACATAATTCAAATAAATAAACAAACAGTAATAAAACCGTCGACACAACAGATCTCAGCACAGATGAGCTCGTCTATGCGAGTATAGACCGACCCTCGACACGCAGATCCGGCTACAAACGACACACGACTACGTTTCAGTACTCGGTCGGAAAGTTGTGTTCATACCGGTCTTACATTGCACGTTTGTCCTGAAGAGTACGGACACATGAACATCTGTAATATACCATCACTATGGGAGAAAGGGTTATGTGACCAGTCCCACTCTCTCTTCCTTCACTGATCATTGCCTGCAGACTCAGTAACTGAGACATGCAGACTGGTGAGTGAAGGCGCAGGTGAGGGGCATGAAATGAGCTAGTAAGGGATTGCCTGCTAGGTCTATACCATCAGTGATGATAGCATCGAAGTATCACCAAGGGCACTATGTGAAGTGGGCAGGCCTAGCCAGAACTCCGAACGGTCGTCTAACACGGGCTCCGGCGAACACTGCCGAGATGTTCGGCCAAGGATCTGCACGTCATGACAAGGACGAGGATAGCTATGCAGCACAGTCGCTTTAGAGGGTGGACTGATTGGTATTTAGCATCACGTCCGGCCAACTTGCTGCACCTTCACAAACACTATTGACTTGAGAGACAAACGGCATACAGAAACATCAGCTTTTAAAGAGAACAAATTGAACACAATGCGCGCGCACACACACACTGTACATTATGCAAAATTTACATTTACACTTGCTCAAAATCTTTATAGAAATCTCTATATAAAGATAGTATTTAACAAAAATATATCACTGGGACTGAACTTGTAAACTGCGGCCTCTTGTTTGAAGCCAACTAGTAAATATTTCATGCCTATGTCTAGATCACGTCTCTGTGGCCTACTTTCTTTTTGTCGGACGTGCATTTGCACCACTACACATCAAAACGTAACACTTGAATGCACCAATGATATGAGCTAGCAATGGACTAACCATCATGCCAGAGGTTTTCATGTTGAACTCAATAGCTGCTAGATCAACCAGGTGTCATGATGTGCATAAAAAGTAAGCATTTAAGGACAGCATTTCAAATGTCTCCAGCTCTACGTTGGAAGAAGGATACTGCAAGTCCCTGACGTAGGTCTGTATGGCTTCCAGGCGATGTGGAACACTGGTGGTTGGCTGGTATGTAGGCACAGTAGGTACAGGAATCTGTGGGATTAAACAGACAGAGCATGCCGTCAACGCAGTGGTGCAGTGAGTGCAGCTGGAGGATATATTCCCATTCGCGCTGACAGCACATCCTCTCTTCAGGGCAAAGCTCACGGTCAGAATCCTAATTGCTCACTTGCAAAGGAACGCCATAAACAAAGGGAGACGTTGACATGAGGCACAGAGACAGCATTTAGAAGGAAGTGAATCTGTCAGATGGACTACATGCCTAACTTTCTGGCCCTCCCCCCACCCAAGATCACTGAATTTCTGTTTTAACAGAGAGCTCGGAATGAGATCCCTAACATTTTTGTGTTTTTGACATTACATAATTGCTCGTTTGTCCAGATTGTACTCTCTTTAAATGTATACTGAAAACTGAATCACAAAGGAGCCAGGAAGTCTGGCACAGGATACTGGGCCAAAGTCATTTTTTCCAGACTCCACCATATTTAAAGCGTATCGGTATCAGCGATATTTTAACATGATCCCAGCAATCTTGAATGAATACTGTATCCTTGTTGGTTAAATATAACCGTGTTCCTCAGGTTTCAGAACTACTCTGTGTATGTGTGATAAAAAGATTTACCTCTTAAATATGCGATCTTCTAGTCAGGATTTCTGACTTTGTAAGATAAAAGCTTACAAGGTTGTCTCTTAAAAAGCTTTGATTGGTGCCATGATGTTCTACCAGAAGCAGCTATGAGCTCATATTAACCCGGTTACAATCACTCTGCATAGTCAGCAATCTGTCATCCGACTCCCAGTCCGTCCATGTGATGTACTGTGTGTTAATGTGTTAATGGACGATACATTTTCCTGACCGTGTTACTGCATGAGCATCTCCATTTGAAAGCAGTGTCTTGCTACAGAGCAAGGTTATACCGCATCATGTTCACGGTTTAATACATATACAACATCTTTCATTCGAATCTAAAAGAAATGAAGCATGTTTGTACTTGTGAACGAACAGAAGTTGCGGAACTCACCATGCCGCTTAGGGATCATTAGGCACGCTTTGGAAATTCTCAGCTTGTGGGTTAGGGCGAGAGCAATGTGCAGATGATCATGTGGATATGACTACAGCAACGTGCGCGTGATACCCTAAGCAATATGCGTCTATGTTTTTCTTAGACTTCAAGGAAGTGTGTCATAGACAAAAATAGACATGTTTTTTTTTTTTTTTACAATCGCAAAGATTTTGTGGGTTCATGCTAAATATTATTGTTTGTCTGTAACTCATTCAGGCCTAAACATTACATGATCTTATTGATGACATGCCCTTTGCATTATATAGTGTGTTTGAGAATTTGAAATCAATGTTAAAAGCTGAGAACATACAAGCACAGATAACAACAGAGAAAAATGCATAAAAGAGGTCAAGCTAGAAGGAGTGTAGGCGAAAACGTACAGAAACGTATGCCGTGAGACAAACGTGAAGGACTAAGATACAAGTTGACAAGGGACAGAAGCAGGAGAAGTAGAACATGCCCATGAAACTTCACCCAGATAGTAACCAAAGCTCATGATCGAACCAGGAAAGAAGTGAGCATGGAGTAAATGCAGTGTATAAAAGTAATTATGTAGATGTAGTTAGGAAAGCTGGACCCTGAAAAAAAGCTGACCGCAAGAGGATTGATGCTTTCGAGCTATGGTGCTGGAGAAGACTTATGGATACCATGGACAGCTAAGGTCACCAATGAAGAGGTTCTGGAGTGCATCAAGCCAGAATGTTCGCTTGAGGGAAAGATCACCAGACGCCGGCTGACTTGTTGGTCACGTGATGCGATCAGATTCACTGGAGAAAGCAATGATGCTTGGAATGGTCAGTGGAACAAGAAGACGAGGCCGCCAAAGAATGCGGTGGCTCGACGCCATCAAAATGGACACTGGCTTGGGCATAGAGCAGCTGAAGAGGAAAGCCCGGACCGGAAAGCATGGCGAGAGATGGCCTATAGAATCGCCGAGAGTCGGACCCGACTGACCGGATAACAACAAAGATTGGAAAGAAAAAAAAAAGTTGTACACATATATACTGAATGAACATTGAGGTAGAAGGAGAATATGGACCTTGGGCAGGTCAGTGGCTCCCCGGATCCTCTTCTCCACTTCCTCTCCATCTGGGTGAATCCGGGTCACGTGTTTCCACATCCGCTCCCACGTTTCTTCATTCACTGGCAACCCTCCCCGGTTCACGAAGAACGGAATCCCTCCATCTCGCATATCTTCCTCTCCATCCTCCTCCTGTTCCTCGTCCCTCTCCTCCACGCCCTCTAGGCTCTGGGCAGGCCGCAGCATTGGCACCCCGGAGACCTTTGACTTGGACTGGGGCTGACTTAGGCACATTCCAATTCCCGCTTTGTCCATCAGTCTCCTAGGAGACGCGCAGTGATGGACACGCCCACAGCACGTGACTGACATCTAGGGCTCATAACACCACACCTGGAGGAGTTACCTTCATCCTCATCTACTTAAACCAGACTTAAACTAAGGGCTGTATAAAAAGGTCCGCCATGTCTCAAAAGGACAAAAATAATAATAAAAAAAAATTAAATAAGCGTCTTTTATTAGTATAATAGTCTATTTGGTGAGGTTAGAGATGATGAGGAATTTCCCTTTTTGCGACAGTCAACGCGAAGAAGAAAAGCACGAGAGTCCAGGGTTTCACTTCTGGAAATCTTAACCGGTTTCTCTGCTAAAAATCTCTCCACGGCGCTAATGAGGAAAGACGGCTCGGTTATTCCGAGGATTTCCGTGAGGACACACCACAGTTAGCCGAGGCTCTGATGGGGGGATTTTTTTTTGTTTGTTTGTTTGTTTTCAAAAGACCCATCGATAAAATAACGGAAATAAAGACATTATTAATAAGGCAACGGGGGTTCTTCTTAAGATAAGCAGCAGAAAGTGTCTGACCGCGAGAACAAAAAGCGGTCCAAATCCGGTAGATTCCCGAGGTCGTTCAGTTCAGCTCCAGGCTGCTTAATAAATCATTCCCAGTCATTTTTCTTTCTCTCTCACACACGTCTCGTCACATAGTCACAGCCATATTCCGTATTTTGGATTTCCCCAGTCCGCTGTTATTACCCGCGAGCAGCTCCTACTAACCCGTTAACCAGCGCTGATCTGACGCCGGGTACAGTGAACGCCGCCTCGACACTCCCAGAACGCGCGCTACTGCGCATGCGCGGTTTAAATCCATTACAACGGGCCGAGCCTTAAACGGCTCTGTACTTCCTGTCTAGGTGCACTATCTAGGGTGTGAAATAACGGCCTCTGCACCCTGAGTAGTGTATTATTGTTCGAATATGGCTCTATTCGGAGTGCAGCCAAGGCTTGCTTGGGCTTGGCCAGATCCTGCAGCCTTAACTACCTCCTTGTAATTATGCCTGCACTGAATGATCACATCTGTATCAGATCAAAAATAAGAACAGTCTTTTTGAGACACGTACTCTTATTAATAATTGGAAGAATTGACTAATTAACTAACATCACAGCTAAATTTTATATAATATATATATATATATATATATATATACATACATACACACACACACACAAAAGAGTAAGAAATGTGTTTTTCAGACTTAATGATGTAAGTGCCACACTTAATTACTGTTTATGGCAAGATCAACATTTAACGCAAAAACAATTTCATTCGTTTTATTGTACAGGCGTTCTACAGGCCGTTAGGACGAAGTTGCTGTTGAATGTCAGAGTGTTAAATTTCTCATGAGTGGTTTCAACACAGTATGCCAATATAAATTTCACAAACACGCAACCCACTTATTCACATTAGTTTATTTTGTTGTACAGGGGTAAAAAAAGGACAAAAAAGACATGGAAAAAGCCAAATGTGCAAAAATGGTTGAATTAACAATGCTGTGGTTTATTACAGAATCAAAAAAACGAGACTGAAAAGTTAGATCACTTCCGTCATTACTGTACTATAATCTTGGTGCACCATAATCATCGGGCATTCGTTCAATGTTATACCTGTTGAGTAAAAGAATACAAGAAAAGAAAAAGTTAAATTTTATTATAAATTGTATATTAAATATATTAGAATTATTAAAATAAAATCCCAATCATTACGTGGAAAAAGAGCACAACAGCATCACAATACAGCACACAGAGCATTAAAATGGGTTTATTTAACAGTGCATATATATATTTTTAAAAGGTTCGCTGGTTATATTCAACGGCTCACTTTCATTTAATACAACCTCTTATTGTACACGTAATATATTCCCAAAACAGTATTTGTAAAACTGTATTCATCATTGTTCAGAATAATTTCTTTTACACAGAGCAGAATTCACTAATGAACGATGCACCCTCTACTGACCAACAGCAACAATGGCTTCAAGTGATGCATTTTAGCTTTTTGAATGAACCAGGTGATTCATTTTCGAGAGAAAAAAAAAGCATATGTTTGCTTTTTGATTACCTGTGATTAGAGATGTACATGATAGGGACTCCTGGGATCTTCCGAATTCTCCTTTTCAGGTCTCTGTCCACTGTGGCCACAATGTAACACTTGTGCTATCAAGGAAGGGGAAGAAGAATATTACATGCCACTTCAATTTAGGTAATGTTTTTGTAACTCAAGACGAAGATCAACTGACAGATGGCAATGCTGTCTTACCTGAGTTACCCTTTGGACTAAGCAGTCATCAGCATATGTTCCCTTATGTGAGCATGGCAAGCGTTCAAAGCGAGGGTCCTTGGCTATTCTACAAAGGAAAGACAAATGTCAATGAAAGCCATAGGGCAAAAAAAAATAAATAAATAAAAGAACAGATCCCCCAAACCCTTATAACGGAACTGAATATCTAGAAATTCTACAAATCACAACTTTCTTAAAAGCATTGTGGCGGTTAAACTTAACTACACTTAATCAACTTTTCCACAACAGCTTTTATATAAAAGTTAAAAAATTTGTCAAGTTCTATAATGAGGTTCCTTTCCTTTTTATTTACATTGACCTCAGTACATGTATATCACACCATGAGAAGTATGGAATAAAACACGATGGGGAAAACAACGACGGAATGGTGTGATGCGGCCGGACGCAAAGCAGAGTTCTTCCACTTAGCAAAACATCCATTACAA
Organism: Ameiurus melas; assembly: GCA_012411365.1. Lineage (NCBI taxonomy): Eukaryota > Metazoa > Chordata > Actinopteri > Siluriformes > Ictaluridae > Ameiurus > Ameiurus melas. The sequence goes on from CM022761.1 coordinate 22,018,162, forward strand.
CAACTATTAAACTAAACAAGAGTAACTAAACTAGAGACTCTCCCCTTGAAAAAACCTTACAGACGGTTACTAAGCGCTGCTACCCGAGATTGCATAAATATTCAACAAAAAATTCACATCATCGATTATACTTTTTCTTAAATAACACATTTAAGAAATCCATTTGATGATTTCTTAGATTATGCAAACAATCTGCCATCTGAGTCCCGTGAATATCGTAATTATAGAAATGATAAATTAGAATGAGAGCATTAATATAAACCTGCGATTCGAATTACAGATGGTGCTGCTGTCAGAGAAAATTAATCAACAACTCTTGACCAATCAGAAGTGAGAATTTATCAGCACTGTAGTATAATAAACATTTCTTTAGGGGCAGTGCTGGCTCAACGGTTAAGGCTCTGGGTTACTGATCAGGGGTTTAAGCCCCTGCACCAAGCTGCCACAGTCGGGGCCTTGAGCAAGGCCCATAATCCTCTCTGCTAATCCAGGAGCGCCGTATCATGGCTACCCCTGAGCTCTAACACCAACTTCCTAACAAGCTGGGATATGCGAAGGAAAGAATTTCACTGTACTGTATATGTATATACACATATGAATGTGACAAATAAAGGCTTCTTCTTCTACTTAAAATGTAATTTATAAACATGAACAACTCAGTATCTATTCAACATAATTTTCTGACATTTTAGACAGGAATTTCTTTAAAATGTGAAAATATATATAGTATTCTATATATAGTATACATGAGCAAGTTCTTGGAAACATCTATCTTGCAGTTACAATTTTTGGGAATTTTATCAGAACCACCTACCATACAGGTCCTATTTGTAAATATACAATTACTAACTGCAGCTCATCTGTTGCTATGCAGTGATCTCATGATACTACGTTTTCAGCAGTGACATACAAAGACCTTCATTATAGCCGAATTTATCTAATAAAATGTCTAC
>CM022761.1:22024114-22254114 GCA_012411365.1 Ameiurus melas
CTTTTGTTTCTCCTACAGATATATTCAAGCACAAAAGACGACATGGGAAGAACACTGAGAAGAAAATACATCTTCTGAAAGCACCACGAATACAGATATTACCAGAGAGGGAAAGAAAGGCCCCATCTACATGAAGTCCACTGTTATTCTCTGAGCACACTGAAGTCTGATCAAGGCTGAAGATGGTCTGATGGACCGACGCTTCTTGCTGACATTAATCTTCTGCTCAGTCTCATGGATTTTCTTTTGGGAACTGCGCTGGAAGAAGAGCAAGGAAAGTCAGATTGAAGAATGGCTGCAAGGCCATTCACTGTCTGAATACAAGCGTCTATTTGAAGGTGAGGAATGTTTAGGGTTTTTTTTTCTTTTTAATGTTATTTGATAGTACGTGACAAATACAGTTACTTAACTCTATTATTTCTTTTTAGCTGGCATGACATGGTACAGTAGCATTAAGGGTACATCTTTTGTACTTTTAGTATATATCTTTTACCTGAAAACGCATAGTATAAATGGATTTTAAGGATTACCGATGTAGATGTACCTTTGATGGTACACCATATGCGCCTTCCGGTATGAAAGATGCACATTAAATATCCAAAATGTTTACTACTATATGGTGGTACCACTCCAGAGACAATGAAAAGTACTGCTTGGTACTTTTTATTTCCAAAAGTGGAGGGTTGTTTGTTTGTTATTTGACCTCAAACCAAAAATATAAATTGCACTGGAAGTTCCTGGCACTTAAAGGAACATTCTCATTCTGTCATCATCTCAAATCTTTAGGGCTGTAAAAATATTTTCAATTTAAAAAAATCCTGACGTACAGGTGAGGTGTCATGTATTATGTGAATAGGCAGAAAAAAACAAAAAAGCTTAAATTCAATATAAATCACAGATCTTTCTTGAATAGGACTGCAGCTATTACTTTTCCTTCTCTTAGCCTGCATGCTCTCTTTATGTGCGGATGTTTGATTGTACAGATGTGCAGTCTCTGGAAGAGTTGAGTCTGAGTTTACTGACTCGTTTGGAGGAGGTGCTCAAGGAACCGTGGCGCTGGAGGGACATCGCTGAAGCCAACGTCCGTCTGCTCAGAGACTTCGCCTTTCAGGAGTGGTTGTGCTCCCAGAGCCTCGAGCACTACTACCACACGTAAGACTAACCTACACGCCATTTATGTTCAGAGTCACGATTCAAGACACGTTGGTCGTATTGGATCGCAGTGAGTCTGCCCTAGTCAGGAAAGTTACATGGAAGTGTTGTTTTTTTTTTTGTGCTGTATGTTGTTGTTGTTTGTATTTTATTCCACGAGGGGGCAGTAGTGCCCACACAGCCCTCTCCAGCTGAATGACATTGAGCTCTGCCAGCTGCAGTGAACACGAGGTCATTGCAGCAGTGACTGTTCGAGCGTTATTCCACGCATTCTGTCTCTGCAGTGCTGCAGCGAGTGCCGCAACATTCTCTCTCTCTCTCTCTCTCTCTCTCTCTCTCTCTCTCTCTCTCTCACACACCAAAAGCACAAATCAGTCTTTACTTGAGAAATACTTTCACTTTATGGATATTTTAGTGATAAGGTACACGGTAGTAGTAATGCTTAGGCGTTTCTTACTCTGCTTATTATATTATGTTTGACATTTAGGCTTAATGTTGTGTTTAAATGTGAGTAAATGAGAAATCAAATGGTTTATCGCATTGTAGATGATGTCTCACCGGCTTTTAAACGTTTCCAGACATCAGCGTCTGCATTACTTGGTTTGTGCTTTAGTCATTCAAATCTAGCTGGTGTTTTTGTCGTCATTCTCTAAGTATAACCAGTTCTGTTAAACTCTTCAACTATTTCTTTTGCCACAGTGCTGCTGAATTCTCGATGTGATTGGTCAGAAGGTGTTAAGGTAGTGTCAGCTGTCATTCTCATCTCAAGTTTTTATTAAGGTGCTTGTTCAATACATTTCTGTAGTAACTGCTTACACATGTATGGTGGAAGCTCCACATAAAGAGATTACAAAATGAGTGTAATCCTAGATATGCCACCGTTTTCTGCGAGAAGATATTTATTTAGTGTTCATGGAAGGAGTCTCCAGTGTCAACACTTTGTAACAGTAATGGGTAAAGCGGTTTGTTTTTCTTGTGTTGGAAAAGGTCGGCAGTAACTGCAACCAAACGCTTCCGATAACTGGAGATCAGTCTTTCACTTACTTCTAGGGCTTACTGTTAATTTTTGGATCATTGTCTTGCTGCATAATCCAGTTACGCTTGAGTTTCAACTTATGGACTGAAGACCAGACATTCTCCTTTAGGATTTTCTGGTAGAGAGCAGAATTCAAGTTTCCCTCAATTATTGCAAGTTGCACAGACCCTGAAGCAGCAAGGCATCCCCGCACCATCACACTTCCACCACCATGCTTCACCGTAGGTATGATGTTCTTTTTGTGGAATTCTGTGTTTAGTTTACGCCAAATATAACGGACCACTGTCTTCCAAACAGTTCCACTTTCGACTCATCAGTTCTCCCAAAAGGTTTGAGGATCATCAAGGTGTGTTTTGGCAAAATTCAGATGTTAATTCAGACTTTAATGTTCTTCTGGCTTAGCAGTGGTTTTCACCTCACCGCACTTCCATAGATGCCATTTTTGTTCAGTGTGTTTCTGATAGTGGAGTCATGAACAGTGACCTTTTATTGATGCACGAGAGGCCTGTAGGTCCTTTGATGTTGTCCTTGGGTCATTTGTGACTTCCTGGATGAGTATTTGCTGTGCTCTTGGAGGAATTTTGGAAGGTCAGTCACTTCTGGGAAGTTTCACTACTGTGCTGAGTGAGGTTTTCCATTTGGAGATAATGGATCTCACTGTGGTTCCTTGGAGTCCCAGAGACTTTGAAATTGCTTTGTAACTTTTCCCAGACTGATGTATTTCATTCGCCTTCTTTGGCATAGAGCAAGACCTTTTAACCAACTTCATGCTGTTGAAAAGTGTTCTCTTTAAGTGTTGATTTGATTGAACAGCGTTTGCTGTAATCCGACCTAATGTAATGATTGCAACTTGTGGGAAAAGGTCACTGTGAACGAATCTGAATGAACCTTTTTGGTGAATGGAATCAAAAGATTCGAGTCATTGGGATGATTATTACTGCCAATCGATTGTGTAGAGTGCATCACAGTGTTGTCTATATATGTTGAGTCTGTAGACATAGTGGTCAGGGTGCTAGACTGGTTGTCACAGCCTGCTCCAGTCTTTCCTGTTTGCACAGTGCACATTTCTGTCGTAAATATTTTACATATGTTGTGACTTGATCCATTTGACTACCATGACCACGTAATGTCGTTCCACAGCACTGAGAGTCGTCTGAATGTTTATGGAATGGATCACTTTTCCATCAGTTGTGCTGCAAAATCAAGACCAGGATGTACCAAAGATAAACTACACGAAGTCTGGAAGGGACACAGTGAGTGAGTTAATCTGCAGATGGTGGTGGTGCTGATTAAAGTTCTGCTGATTGCAAAATGGAAGATTTCGAGTGGTATTATGTCTATAGTGTATACTGAAAGAAGTAAAATACCCTAGATCATAAATGTGCCTTGAATGTAATTCAATCAGTGAATACTTAGGTTTTTGAGCATTTTATTTATGGTACACTGAATGTGCTTTCTATGTGCATGTGAAAATGACATTCTAAAGTTTTATTCTTCCAGTTCATAATGCTTTGGTCTTACGCTGAGGCTCTGTTGTGCCTCGGTATCAGTATCTGGCTGTTAGCATTCAAGAGACACACGCTCTCTCATGACTAAAACAGAGGAAGTTTGCGTTTTGTGTCAGGATATGGTATTGGTGCTTTGCTAGCGTACAGAGCTGTTGTCATTATATGATGACCTGTTAAAGTGGTCTGGGGAAAAAAAAATATATTATTAACTATAGGTTTTCGGGGTTAGTCACAGTGTATGATGTGATGTCTCACTGTTAAGTTTATTCAAAACACTGATTGAAATGCTTTTCTATTCATTTCCATCTACCTGTTCGATTTACATAAAACATCCACAAATTTATGAATCTGTAGTGATGATCATGGTTTCTCTCTGCTCTCTCTCATACACCGAAATCCTGCTAATATGTAAGTATATGCAACTTAAGTGCCATTATGTATCGATAATGGTAATATACTCTCAGTGACCACTTTATTAGAAACATCTGTTCACCTGCTTATGGCATTTATTCACTCACCCAGTCATGTGGCAGTAGCACTATGCAAACGTTCATGTAGATGCAGGTCAAGGGTTCCATTTAATTTTCATATCAAACATGAACAATGAGGGGAAATGTGACTCTGTGACTTGGGTGAGAGTGACATTTGGGCCACATGGACTGGTTTGAGTATTTCAGTACTGCTGGCCTGCTCGGATTTTCACTTTGCACTCGGTCAGTGTTATACGTGTGTTACTTGAACTAAGCCTTGCCTCACTCTCTTTTCTTCATAGTCTGAAGACCCTGGGGTGCACTAATCTGGATGACCTAGCCCAGTTTGACAGCCAGCTTCAGCTCTCTCTGGCAGCCTGGGGCTATTACTACGAGGACTACATCAAGCTGTCCACAGGCGTAAAGGTCCTCCAAGCATCCCGGGGTAGCAGAGACCAGGACTACGAGGTGCAGCTGGTGCACAGCCTTGCTGAGAGGCGCCTGAATGAGAAGTGGTCCATCGGTGAGTTCAGTGGCATCAGGAAGACTTGTGTGACTTTTGTTAGCCTTTGTTAGTTCCGCTGTAAAATTTTATGGTTACGTAAGGTCACCACACCCCGACAGCTTGAATGTGTGTGCGTTTGTTCTCTTTAGCTTGGTGGTGTCGTTCTCCCTGCTCACACCCATTCACTTCTTTCAAGGGAGTAGCTGTTTTTATTTAAATTGCTGGATGTTGTAATGTACAGCTGCTTCTCAACAGAGTAGAAATGAAATCCGTGGTGTTTCCTTTTAGAAAGCAAGCAGAGCCAATAAAGGAAACTCGATATAGTTAACGATTTTAGGTGTAAATGAGGCCAGCGTCAGCGTCTGTTTTTGACTTTGGTTCGTACTCTACCTGTTCACTGTGTCAGTGTTCTTTCACTGTAATGCAAGATTACATTGTCTGCATGTTCTCCTCTTTCAGCTGGAGCGCTGATATTTGGCTGTACTGTTGCACTGTGCTTTCTGATAAGGGACCTCATGTTTTACGTGATTGGTGAGTTTAGCCTTGTAGGAACACCACATGTGTAAGATGTGCTTCTGCGAGTGATATGCTCCTGCAAGGTATTTTCTAGCTGAATTCTTAACGCACTATGAATCATTTTAAGCCCTTGTGGTCACAGTAGGGCTTTTCACATTGCGCTTAACCCCGGGTAGAGGAACTTTTCTGCTCTGAAGCAGCACCACTTTTGCAGTGTAAACTCTGCATTGCCGTGCCAAAAGTGTACAGTGTGAAACCATGCAGTGTTCAAATACACGGCTAGCTGCTTAACAACAGACACGCAATCAAAACTTGAGCAGCTTGTGCCTCAGATCACGTGCTTTGTACAGTCACAGAAACCCCACGTGTTTTGTAAACAGTAGTTGAAGCGTTTGAGAGAACATTACAATAAAAAAAAAAAAAAGTCAATTGGTGATGGAAAACATGTCGAGTAAAGAGGAGACGGAATTATTTTCACAGTTATAGTGAGAGAAGTTATTGTAACATGTCTCTTGTTGGTTTGAAGTGAAATAAAGAAACCGAGGCAGGCTTGACCGCTCGGAATGGGCTCAGTTTTTACTAACAGTTTTTACTTTTGTTTCTCCATGAGTTTTATATATAATTATGTGATATATATATGTGTATGTGTGTGTATATAAAAATAAAACACACATGCACACAAAATGTTCTGTGCTGGTCAGATGTCTCTCTCTCTCTGGTTTGTCAGGGGTCCTGAAAGCACAAACAGACACACAAGTAAACTCGGACTAATAGGATGCAGTTGAGTCATCACGTGTTACATGCTTCGACCACACTCCCACTGCCCCGCCCCCACAGTCATTTATCCAATCATGGTTGTTGAAACCGCAAATAAGTATATTAACCCAGACCAGAGTTTAGGAATGTACAGTGTATAACATCAGATTATAAATACCCAGGATTAATCTTTAACCTCGGGTAAAGTATGAGGCGTGTGAAACAAGAACCCACGATTCCATTTACCGGAATGGTTTCGAATGACCCAGGGTTATGTGAAATGCCCTAATATTTATTCTCGAATATTACTCGGTTCCTATTTCACTTAAATTGACTTAACCATGTTTTATTCCTCTTTATCTGCGCTTTGTTCAGGTGGAATAACCGTTTCTATCATCGCATTCGTCTTTACCATCAAGTTCCTATGTGAGCTCGCAGCACGCGTGGTCAGCTTCCTGCAGAATGAGGACCCTGGGCGTCGTGGCGACCGTAGCATTTACGACTACGTACGGGGGAACTACCTGGACCCGCGCTCCTGCAAGGTCTCCTGGGACTGGAAGGAGCCACAGGAAGTGGGCCAAACCATGAGCTTCCGTGTGCAGGTATCCTCAGCACTGCTACTGGCACATTGTGATTATGTTAAAAGTGATGTCACGAACAATTTCTTTGCAAAGAAACACACATGATTTACACAACATCTAACTGTGACAAATATTTTTTTTCGTTGTGATACAAATGATAATTAAATGAACAAGCAATCATTTGTTTGTTGCATAAGTATTCATCCCCCCATGGGTCAATACTTGGTATGCGGTTATGTCTGAAAGTCTTCATGGATCGGTCTCGATCAGCTTTGCACATCTGGATCCTGAACATTTTTGCTATGCTCAAGCTCTGACTGATGTTTAAGTCTTGCCACACAGTAAACACTGCCACCCTTCACCCATTTTTTCCTTGATTAAAGCCAGTAAGTATATCATATCGTTCACAGATGTCAAAATCATGGCAGGTGTTTTTATTTTGCAAAGAATATGACATAAAACACAAAACCTAACATGCTAACTAGACCTATAACCAAACCAGTTAAACTTGGACAATGAAAGAAAAAAAAAACCTGGGGTGTTTACACTAGCAGGAACAATGTAGGCCTGCGATCTTGTTTCTTTAAAAAAATTAATTTTGAAACATTTTTGTTTTTTGTGCATCTGTATGTTTGTAATTAAATCTGAAATCTAGAAAACAAGGAGTACTCGGGTCAGAGTTTTCTGATAAATACTGGTTTTTGACCGTTATAAATTCAAAATGCCTGATAAAATAAATTGTCAGGCACAATGTCCGGTAAAAATATTTCCACAAAGCAGACATTAGAAAAAGTACCTTCACAATTGCACACCAAAATAGGTTCTCTGTCCATGGAAAATTAGCTTTTTTAAAATGTTTCTCTCCAGTTTAACTTTTGCTTTTCAGTGGACCCATTCAATCTCCAAAACAGTGCAAAATAAACACAGAAATTAAACGAGCGGATTTTTTTCTAGTTTGTCCTGTAAACTTTATCATTCCCGGACACGTCGGCCAGAAACTCTGATACAGGTGTAGAAAAGTAAAGATAAACAGTTCTAACTGTGTTGCACAGATGTTCATATTGTGAATTCGAGTCCTGCGATCTCTTTAAGATTACAGCAGTGTTCTTAGAAGGTAGAAGTATTTTACAGTGTGCTAACTTTGTGTTTTTCCTCCTAGCTCTTCTATAAGAATGGCCAGCCGTTTCTCACTCACGGGCCCGTGGGTTTGAGGGTCAACATCACTCACATAGAGCTAGCTCTGGACATTCCCGTCACGCAGGAGGTCCTTCAGGAGCCCGAGTCCAACGTGGTGAAAGTGACCTTCACTGTGCGCAAGGCGGGCCGCTACGAGGTGGCTGTTAAACTGGGGGGGCTCAATGTAGCATACAGCCCCTATTATAAAACATTTCAACCAGGTAACATGAGCGCAGAGGTGATGAGAGCACAGCATGCTGTTCTTATCATGTTATCTAGTTTTGTTCTGATATTACACGTTTCCTCATGCAATAGACCCAATGTTAATTTTTCTCATTTCAGTCAAAGCGTTTGTATGCTTTCTACAGGATTTCTAGGACTTTCATCTTGTTAGTCAGCCGTGTTTATGTACACAATGTGCTAGTGTGTTAAAGCCAGTTGTAAATTCAGCACTATTTCTAACATATCAGTATTGTTTAAAAACATGTTGGTCATTTTGATGTGCTTGTATTGTTCATATCTGGTAACAGATTTGTGCTTGTTTCTTTCTGTCAATCACTGATTAGTTTGTTTTTTCCTGGAATTAAATGTCACGCCCTGTGTTCGTTACAGGGACGGTAGTGCCATCCAAAACGAAGATTGCGTACCATTTTTCAACTCTAGTGCTGACGTACGGTCAACAGCACACACTGCAGATCGAGCCTCGAGACGAGTACGGCAACCCTACCAGTAACTCCGTCTCTCTCGTGGATGAGGTCAACTACAGTGTGCATATACACTCAGTAAGAGCTCTTACAGGATGAAATAACAACATCTAGTGATTAATACATGATCGGAACATGCTTTCTGTTGTAAGGCATAAAATGCCTGATGTGATTATGCGACAGTTGCCTAAAAATATCAACAGAAAAGGCACAGAAACAAGCGCACACTTTTACGCTCCTCAAGACTGATTCTATTCACCCCCTTCCTCTGGTAGATTGGTGCTACATGACCAGTTTTCAAACTGGAGCATTATAGGCACTTTTATAATATGACTTAGATATTATAGGAAACAATTAACTCCTTATCACATGTATTTTATTAGAATTTTTTTTTATATCATGTATTTGTTTTGTCTCCATTAGTTGGGGACTATCGAGGAGGAAAGTTCTGAAGATTACTACAGCATGACAGTTTGTTGTAATAAGCCACAGTGTCAGGTTCTGTTGCGGCTCACTCTGAAGAAAAAGGGCTGCTTCAGGGCGTGCATTACTTACAGGGACCAGCCTCTAAATAATGGAGAGTTTGACATCATTGTGCTTAGTGGTGAGTATCTTCATAGCTTCCATTTACTTCTGGCAAGTAACAGTAATATTTAACTGTGCTTTCACCACCATCCATATTTGGTGCGATCAAACGTTTTCTTTAGTTCAGTTTGTTTGGACAGATTTGTACCCTCCACCTTCACAGAACCCCAAAAATCTGGGGTCTCGTCTTTGTCCAAGTGAACCATGGTTCATGTTACTGCTGAGAACAGTTTTATGATGGTTCGCACCACATTAATGTGAAAATTTAGCTTCATTTGGATTGAAATAACATACAGTGAAAGTTTGCATTGCATCAAGTGTATGACCACAGGTAATATAACGCACACCACCTGTGCTGCAGGATCTCTGAAATTAAGCAGAATAAATGCCACGGCTGTGTCCAAATATCCCTACTAACCTACTGTACAGTGGGGGGGAAAGCAGTATGCCAAAGAAGTCGTATGTCCGAAATCTCAGTATTTATAAAACAGCAGGGGAGAAATACCTAGATGACCTGGATTCTGCAGTAAGGATCCAATGGACACTGAGCTATCCCATAAGTCAGTGGGGACTGGCATGGAAGAACAGTCGGAATCAAAAACGGTGGAAGTCAGTGCTTCTGCTCTTTTTAAGTGTAAGCTGTAGGTACTTGTGTAAATTGTTAACTTGCTGAAGGTTTAAACAAGGGGGAAAAAAACAGTTGCCGTGCAGGTAGTCTAATCTGGCAGGTTATGATGATGTCGTAGGTCACCATGCCAATATGGCGGATGTAGTTTGTCCGGATTGTATTCATACTACACGCATATACTGATCAGTACATACCGCTTAAATGGCCGTGCAGCAGGTACTGAATCGAACGCAGTGCATACTCTCTCATTACATACAACAGTTATTTATAGCGCACCTGTAGATCAACGCGTATGTATTTGTTTTCCTTTAAATGGTCTAAATACACCTCAGTAAACGATATAAAATAGCTCTGTAATTGTTCGTAGTAATGCCAGGGATTATTATTGACCTTAAATGATGGCTGTTGGCATTTTATCTCTAATAGAAATGCAATCGTGTGACCTGCAGAGGAAAGCGAGTCTTAATGAGAGGGAGGTATCCATCAAAGCACACACTGTCAAGGTCCTGACCTTTCGAAAAGGACCTACGTGTACAAGCAATTTAGCACACAGGAAAATTGTTCTAATGTGAACCCAACTGAACCAAATGAAAGATTTAATGTAAAAGATTTGGCACAGACTAACAAACAAACAAAAACAAAGCAACAGTCAAAGTTTTACTCGCTTTGATCTAGACCTACGCTAGCGCACGTAATCTTGCTGAAAATGGTGTGTGTATGAGCGGATGTCCACGGTCGTGTGCAAGCGAGTGTGTAGTTGAAAGTGCACGTGTAAGCAATCGGATTGGGCGATGATGTCATTTTAATAAGATTTAATAAAACAACTTAATTGCAGCTGAACAGCTTATGATGTCAGAGTCATAGGTGTTTACATTACATTACTATATTTTCCCTGATGGTGAGATGATTACACTCATAAAGATGATTAAATGAATTACATCATTGTGGGTATTATCATTTTTATAAGCCTGTAGATGACTGAAGAACTGACATGCATGGGAGAACCATGGTATTATATCTTAAGATTATTTGTGCTCTAATTGCTGGGCTAAAAAAAAAAAAGCCACTTGGAATTCAAAAACTCGTATAGAATATATTCATTTCATTTCCAAATATAAAAAATATATATGCATAAGAACAGCTCTGCAACTATCTCTGGAAATCTGGTAGCTTTGCTATGTTCAGCAGTTCACAGTAGGTCTATGTAAAAAAAAAAATCCTACATTCCATCCATTCCAGTTTCTCCGTCATGACAATTTTTGCATCTTTAAATTGCAATTTGTTACTTTGTATGTCTTTGAATGAACTTCCAACCTCAATCCGGACCACAGTATCTGTCACTATCTTCAAAAGCAACTAAAGACCCCCCTCTTCCGTGAACACATAACTAACCTGTAAAATGCCAACCCCACATTATCAAATAATCAACTTACTCTGGCTCTTACACCTCTACTCTATGCACTTTACTTTTCTAGAACTCATTTAAAAGATCTTATATGGTAGCACTACTTGTATTGTTCTCTGCTTGATATGTCGCTTTGCTTGTATTTCCTCATTTGTAAGTCGCTTTGGATAAAAGCCTCTGCTAAATGAGTAAATGTAAGTTATGGAACAGATATCCCTCATCCTTTGATTGTCTTCTTGGCACAACATGAACTTATGAATGCAATTTATCTTGCATAAAGCTTATGTAAATTTTAATAAGTGATTTGGTGCTTGAAAGTATATTTTTAAAAAGCCTGATGCATTATCACTCTTTTATTATGTCTATTATCATTCTCTCACACCAGCTCACCTCTGTTTCCCTCCCCCTCTTGTTTATCATGACCTCAGAGAATGAGAAGAACTGTGTGGAGAAGAACGTGTCCACTCCAGGAATTAGTATCTATTTTGAGGCATACCTCTATGGTACAGGGAACTATAGCAGCTCTACCTGGCAGTTCCCAGCATCTTCTCTGCTCACCCCACCACGACGGCCATCCATGGGCGATGACGAGGAAGAGCACGACTCTCCAGTGGAGGGCCAACCTGAGAAGGTCAAGAAACCAAAAAAGGTCTACTGCTACATATCACCAAAGGTCAGTGATTAATATTCAGGTTAGCAGTGTCAGTAATTTTCTTTTCTTTTCTTTTATTCTCATATGTATTTGTGTTCTATCCCAGCAACTCTCTGTGAAGGAGTTTTATCTGAAGATTATTCCATGGCGTCTTTTCACTTTTCGTGTGTGCCCAGGAACGAAGGTATTGTCCGAGTTGTTCAAGCAGCAAATACACATTTAAAATTTTTTTTTTTTTTAAAGGAGTCTTATCAGTTACACACTTTCCTGTTAGTTCACCTACCATGGGCCTGACCCAGTCCATAAGTACCTGACGTTGGTGGTGGATGATGGGATCCAGCCTCCTGTAGAACTGAGCTGCAAGGACAGGAACATTATGGCAGCTACATTTATTCGCTTCCTGCACAAGAACATTGGTGAGTTTGAAAAATACACTCGGCTGAATCTGCTTAAGTGTGTAGATGGATTGTTTGACTGTTTATATTCTATGGTTTTTAGGAGGCTCAGAAACATTTCAGGACAAGGTGAGCTTTTTCCAGCGAGAGCTCAGGCAGATTCACTCCAAGAGACCTCGAGTTAAAACCTGCCTGAAGATCAGCCGCCACTCCATTCTCGACTCTGTGAGTAGCCTGACCTCCTGAAGCTCTTCAGTGTGTGCAGTATTCCTTTTGAATATTTATAACCTTTTTTCTTTTTTTCTTTTCTTTTCTGCAGTCTCTAAAAGCCACCAGAAACTTCTCTGTATCGGACTGGAGTAAAAACTTTGAGGTGGTGTTCCAGGATGAAGAAGGTCTGTTACATTAAGCATCATGATGTTTCTTAAATGTTATAATACTTAAATAGTTAGTGTGTGTAGATAACGACTATATGAATTAGTTGGTGTGTTTTTTTTTTTTATCTTTTATTTTTTTTATTTATTATTATTAATTTTTTTAAGCTCTGGACTGGGGAGGGCCGAGGCGCGAGTGGTTTGAGCTCATCTGTAAGAATCTGTTTGACACCAATAACCAACTCTTCACACGTTTCAGTGACAACAACCAGGGTCTGGTAAGCATCAGCTCTTACAGTCGAGGTTGTAAGTTTATATATGCCTTGCAGTACCTGCAAAATGTTAATTAAAAAAAAATATATATATATATATATATTTTTTAATTAAAAGGGGATCGTCATTTATTTATTTAACTTTTTAAAATGTTTTGTTTTTTATTTAGTACTGCTTTAAATAAGCTAATTCACCTACAACAGAAGTTTAGTTATCGTTCATAAGACACAATAATAACTGACTTTACACAAATGAACCAGTTCAAATATTTGCATATACTTGGTTCAACTGTGTTTATGTTTTGTGATGGTTGTTCATGAGTCCCTTGTTTGTCCTGTGCGGTTAAACTCCCCATTGTTCTTCAGAAAAATCCTCCAGGTACTGCATATTCTTTGCTTTTCCAGCATCTTCTGCATATCTGATAGTTTCTATATGGTTCTGACATCCATCTTTTCGCATTGAGGACAATTGAAGGGCTCGTACACACCTATTACAGAAGATGCAAACATTCACTGATGCTCAAGAAGACAACACGATACATTTAAGAGCCAGGTTGATGTAAACTTTTGAACTGGCGCTTAATGTAGTGTTGCTGCCTTAAGCATCAGTGAATGTTTGCACGTTTTGTAATAGTTGTATTAGTTAAGATTATTGCTATTATGTTATTACTAGTATGGGTCTCTCAGTTGTTCTCAGTGTGAAAATGATTGATCTGAACATCATGTAGTCGCTGTTGGAAAGGGGACAAATATGCAGAAGATACTGGAAAAGCAAAGAATGTGTGGGACCTGGAGTGTGCTGCCCATTCCCAGGTTTTGGTTTCGCAGAAACCTTGTTAACTAGGATAAAATAAAAAATGGTAGGTATCGTAATGTAATAATGAATGTTTTTCAAATGCACATGTGTAAATATTATGCTGTGTTTTAAATCCAGTGAAATGTTCTGTAGAAATAACCCCGCTTAATATAGGGTGTATACCGCTTGAACTGAGAAGTAGGTGTAGATTCACTACAGGAAGCGCTATCTCTGGTCAAGACCAAAACGAAACTTGGCCAAGTTTTAAGTGCAGAACAATAAAATATAGACAGTGTTTAAAATGAGCAGTGATGCAATCAGTTGTATTAAAATAAGGGGTTTGTTAGTAGGCATGGAATTTTGAATAAGACCTCAATGTACACCAGTGTACATCATGAAGAGAACAGGGCTTCTATGACCGCTTATATCATGTGAAATGTACATAAACATTACAGATGTCTGGCAACATTACTTAACAGACATGCGCCCATAAATCCCATCCCCTGTGAATATTAAAAGAGGACAATCATGTACTTGTTTCCCTTATGTATTAAAGATTTTAATGTAACACGCAATATTTACGCCATTGATTTAAAAATTCAGCAAGTTGTTGGCCAGCGACCGTGTGTAATGCGAGTTAAGATGATAAAAAGAAACCTTTTTAAACTCGGTGTGTGCATGTGTTGGGCAGGTCCACCCTAACGCAGAGCGCCCTGCTCACCTGAGGTTGAAGATGTACGAGTTTGCAGGGCGCGTGGTGGGGAAGTGTCTATACGAGTCAGCTTTAGGAGGAGCCTATAAGCAGCTGGTGCGAGCCAGGTTCACTCGCTCATTCCTGGCCCAGATCATTGGCCTGCGCATGAACTACAAGGTGATACCCAGCTCTTCTTTTGCAACACATTTGAAATAATACATAATCATCAAGTAAGATTGATTGAACCCTATCATTCCTTTAGTAACCTCTAATTCACATGGACGGTTTGGCAGAGTCTACTCGAAAACTAGGATTAATAATAAACAAACATATAATCGTTTATTGTAACGTTTAAGGAAACTATTGAAGATTTTTGGAAGGAGTCTCCAGTGTCAGTGCTTTGAAACAGTTAGAGGTGTTCCATTACGTTTTACACCATGGGAAAAGGACGAAGAGGGTTTGCTTTTTGTGGCTTCTTGGTAACAAAATGAAGAGATGACACTGTGTAGCTGTCATAACGAGCTATATCGTGAACGAACTTGTCTTGCAGACATTCCACAGTCAAATTGCTGTGATATAAGAGGAATAAAACGCATGCGGTTACAGAGTGGTAATGCATCACAACACACGGTCACTGCTTATTTTCAGCTTTTAACAGGTGTCCATATCAAATTTAAAAACTCCCATAAATGTTTGAGCCTGTACATTGTCTAATTACTAATGTCACAGCTTGTTCACTTTCTCAAGGGCCTCCAGAAGTGCTTTCTCTCATTCACTCCTTTTTCTTTCTTTTTTTTCTTTTTTTTGTTTGCACACAGCTACAGTTTCTGTCGTTGTGTTTAGGTGATTCATATTAAAGTGCATTGTCCTGGATAAACTCATGTGTATTGTTTCTGAGAGAAGTAAAGCCTGTTTGTTTTATTTTCTGCATCTGACTGTTTTTGATTACTGTTTGCTATGGCAGTACTTTGAGACGGATGATCCGGAGTTCTTCAAAACAAAAGTCTGCTTTATCTTAAAAAATGACGTGAGTGAAATGGACCTTGTTTTTGCTGAGGAAAAGTACAGCAAGTCAGGACAACTGGAAAAGGTGATCCACACTCAACCAAATGACTTCTTTATAACATCATCTAGCTTCAAAACACCAGACAAATGTTTTTGCTTAAACCTTATTTGATTCTCGTGCTGCAGCAGTCGAACTCGAACGGGTGGGAAACGAATTTGTTTGTTGTAAAGTACGTTTTAAAGGGTTCTTGCAGGGTTGTGTAGCTGTACGGTAGTCATGTTTATTTTGGAGACGTGTGGTTATTGCACTGTGTATTTTCTGACACGTACGATGTTTTCTGTCTCCAGGTGGTGGAGCTAATAACAGGTGGTGCTCAAATTGCTGTCACTAATGAGAATAAGATGCATTACCTGAATCTGCTGGCTCAGTATAGACTGGCCAGTCAGGTGAGGGATGAAGTAGAGCACTTCCTCAAAGGTACGAACTCCTCAAACTGAAACTTCGTTACTTGAACGTGAACGTCCGATCTAACCGAGGCGTTTTGTCATTCTTAGGTTTGAATGAACTTGTACCTGAGAACCTTTTGGCCATATTTGATGAAAACGAGTTAGAGGTAAGCTATTTCTCTGTTCAGCTGTAATTCTGCTCATGCCATGTGGCACTGGTAGCTTAAGATATTGGCCTACTGCTCAGAAGGTCGTGAGTTCAAATTATATCGCTGCCACTGCTGGGCCCTTGAGCAAGGCCCTTAACCCTCAACTGCTCAGTTGTATAAATGAGATAAACGTAAGTCGCTCTGGATAAGAGCGTCTGAGAAAAGCCATAAATGTGAAATGTATTATTCTTTGTATACATACATTAAAGCTATATTTGGGTTCTTACCCTTTTTGTAGCCAAGGAACCCTATAACTGTACTAGATATTCCAGACCAACTGAGTAGAGATTTGTTTCATTAACATTATTTAAATGTGTGCAATTTTATTTTGTTTACTTATTCGTGCCATGGAGGTTGCTTTTTCAGAACTTTCCACCAACAGAGCACATGTCCAAGTATACGTTGTTTTTGAGTTATTGAGGTGAAACCCATTCAGTTCAAGTGACTAAAATGCAGCGACTTATGAAACCTCGGGTGCCATAAAACCTCCGATAATGACTTTTATTTACGTCAGTGGTTTGGTGTGTGTTCACAGTTGCTGATGTGTGGTACTGGGGACATCAATGTGCAGGATTTCAAAG
This sequence comes from Ameiurus melas, assembly GCA_012411365.1. Classification (NCBI taxonomy): domain Eukaryota; kingdom Metazoa; phylum Chordata; class Actinopteri; order Siluriformes; family Ictaluridae; genus Ameiurus; species Ameiurus melas. The sequence goes on from CM022761.1 coordinate 22,040,562, forward strand.
CCCATGCTGTTATCGTCGGAGGCTCATGGCACTTCAGAGAGAAGGTGCGTTTTCTCCTGTGATGCGGTCGGAGGGCAGAACAAAACAAAACACTTGCGAGTGGTGGTCTCTCAGTGCTTTCCTAACAAACCCTAGTGTAGTCTGACTGCCTTGATTCACTACATCAAACCTACTGTGGATTTTGGGTTCTGGGATACATTTTTTTGATATGCAAGCTGCTAAACTTATATGCAGAATGGTAAAACGAGTGCCAGAGGATAGAACTAGAGAACAGATGTACACTGTATCCTGGATATCTCAGCCAAAGTGTACAAAAAGCATCATGTTCTATTTATATCATTATGCCATTATGTATTTATTATTTAGCATGCTGACCATGCTTGGTTGAGTCCCTTTATTTCTTCACACACTTGTTATTCATTTGTCTACATTTTCCTGTCACCGTATTGATCAGGAATAAATGAAAGTTGACACTCCACAATAGGTGAGAACGGGTCCAACGACTTTCACAGCGCGTGTTCGCATTTGATAAAGTTAAAACATGATTTATTGATGAACGTATTGAAAGTTTTTACAGTTTGCAACATTTCGACAGCCATTTAAAAAAATTATTTATATATTTTTTTTGCTGACCGCATAATTTGTTTTAATTCCATTTATTTTAAATGCGTAGACATTTCCCTTTCGTTGAATTACTAGTAAAGGGGTCCTAATGAGCTGTCTGGGTGTGTCCGTGTTTGTGCGCGTGTCTGCAGGTGATGAAATGGTTCTGGGCCGTGGTGTCCTCCTTCACTCAGGAAGAGCTTGCACGTCTCCTCCAGTTCACCACCGGCTCCTCTCAGCTCCCTCCCGGTGGCTTCAACACACTCTGCCCCTCCTTCCAGATCATAGCAGCGCCAACACACAGCACGTTGCCAACTGCACACACCTGGTGAGTAAACACACACTCATGCGCGCACACACACACGCGCATTATTTGAGTCTGTTAGCATCTTCGTTTTAGCTTTATGAAGTTTTGAAATATGAGGTGACTGCTAGCATTAGAGTTCTAGATGTTTTTGTGCTGAACTGCACTGTCTTTTGCTCAGTTGTCACTCTTTCCACATCTTGATTCTGGAATTAATGCCTGACCTCCATTCAAGGAAGTTCTAGGTAGCCTAGTAATAGTTCTTACCAACAGCCAGCCAGCCCATGTCCTCTGTTTGTGTGCTTGGTGCAGCTGGTGGTGTAATTTAAAAATATCAGCACACATCACAGAATTGAGGTGATCAACAACACTGAGTAATATACTGTATGAACCAGTTTCTTTCATCGTGAACATTAGTAATAATTGTGATCTTGTTTCTTGGTTAGTTTTAACCAGCTGTGCCTCCCTACCTACGACTCCTACGAGGAGCTGCACAAACTGCTGAAGCTGGCCATCAGCGAGGGCAGCGAGGGCTTCGGCATGCTCTGACCACACACTGGCTCTGACTTTTGGATAATCTGAAGGAATTCCTTTTCTGTGTCTTCTCTCCAACTATTGAGCTGCAGTATATGAGCCAATGCACTTTTTTAATCCTCCAATAACAGACCTCTTATCTGAAGCCCACATGGATGTCCAGATCTTTCTCTTTCAAGCAGGACCGTCACAAGATCCTGAGTTGCCTTTGGCCTATTCCACTCGATGCTGGAGCTATGTAAATATGTAAATATTTGGGGGTTTTTTTGTTTGTTTTTTGTATTGTTTAAAAAAAGGAAAAACGACTGAATGAATAACACTGTTGCGTTTTATTCTAGATGGTACGTTTTGTTTCGTTTAATGTGAGTTTGTCCAGTCATTAAAATGTGTAAAGCTACTATCACATTTGGCATTAACGAAACTGGGAACATTTCATATGGAGTGTAGCAGCCTATAAGATGTGTGGATCTACTACACACTGACTGCACTTTGGCCTTAACCGATCAGGGAAGGTTGTTTTTGTGTGTGTGTGTGTGTGTGTGTGTGTGTGTGTGTGTATATACACAAGTTGTAAATGTCTTCATTTGTTGTGAATTATAAAGTCGAGATGCTTTTTTGTTCTTTTTTTGTTTGTTTGTTATTGTTATTTCACACGCGTATCACATAGCCTAATGTAACACTGTGTGTATAAATGAATCTGCAATGCAAAATATGAAGATGAGGAGGAGGAGGAGGAGGAAGAGGAGGAGCACTGTGTTAAAAGAGCCAATGGTTAATTCCAAATCTCTGGGCAACATCTATGCATTTTACTAGTGAGCCTAATTTACAAACCAGTGTCAGAGATTTGTAAGCAGTGTGAGAGATTTGTAAGGTTTTTATTAGGCATAATTGCCGTGACATAAACGTCATCATTAGACCAGGATAAAAGATGTTTGGTTTTGTTGTTGCTTGATTTTGGTACATATGACCTTAATTTATTTTAACTTATTCCCACTGACCAAAATGTCCTGAAATATTATATTTGTGTTGATGAAATGAGGAGTGTTCTATGAAACAAAAGAGGCTAAAAGCCAGATGGATGCTTTTAAGTATGTTTGTCAAATTGTATCTAACCCTCACAGTTGTTTCCAGTAACCCAAAATGGAAAAATACTATTATTAATGTAATATTCATAATTTAACCAAGTATTGAAACAATTGTATAAAAAGTTAGTATCAAAGAGATTAATGTTTATGGAAAAAGTGCTGGTACTGTTGCAATGTCCAGGAAAATGGCCTCTAAGTGATTATTCTGGAAGGTTCCAGTCAGTACTTGGGTGCAGCTTCTCACATGAGTGGAACTTCTTACGAGTGCTTTATCCATTGCATCTTGAGTTTCATGTTAATGTGGGTGCTCATTTACAAAGCCTACACATTGCTGTCAAAATGTGTCTTAACATGGACTGTCTATTTTAGCATCCTATGTAACTGTGCTTCAAGTCAAAACACAGCTGCTGTTAACTTTGGCGCTAATGTCGGCTTGAATAATTTGTAGAGAATTGTGTCATACAGGAAGCATTTAAACCACAGAATCGAACTTTTAGTCACCCTCCACCCTTTAATACTACGGTGAAGCTTTTCATATGGCCTCGTTTTAGATATCGGTGCCCTTTGACCTTGGATAAACAAGATGACCATAGACACTCCGGGGTGTGTCTGGATTGCTAATGAAATCGCTGTATATGCATCTGGCTGCGTATGTTGTCCAAGGCTCATCATGATGACCTCAGTCACCATCTCATAAAAGCTCAGTGACTGAAAAAAATTCATTCATGACGTTCGTTCGTTCATTCATTCAACAGGGACAAAACAAGACGCATGCTTGACCTTTACCTCTTTTCAGAGTTTTGCTGCATCCTGCTGTTTTCACTTACCTTTAGGAGCAGGGCATTTGAGTTTGCTTCCTGGTGTGAACTGATGCTTTATAAATTCTACGTGTATATAATGTAATATAGATGCCAATGGCTTGGGGTTGGCTTATTATGGGTTTTTCTTGTGTGTGGAGAGGCCTGGATGCTCTCACCTGCAGTACGAATGTCTTGGATTTTCAACGTTGTTCCAATGGCTAATTCATTTGTTTCTTATTTATGTGATAAAATAAAAGAAAGTTGGGACAGTCACCTCTTGGTCATTTCATGATATTTTTATGGTTTTGTGTGAATATATTTGACAAACTATCCATGGAGCAAGGCAGGGAATACCCTGGACAGGGTTCCAACCCATCGCAGGGCATAATCACAAACCCATTCACAGGCTACGGACAATGTGGGGGCGCCGATCAGCCTACAATGCATCTTTGAACTGGAGAGGAAACCGGAGTACCAGGTGCGAAGCAAACGTGATGTGGGAATACATCATAGACAGGGAACTGTACACACTCATTCATAGCGAGGGGCAATTTTGAGTAACTAGTCTGTCGTGTTTTTGAGCGGTGGGAGGAAACCGACAAGGGCATTGGAAAACCACTGTGCCACCCTTACTTTACATAGTTTAGTATTTAATGTATTACAGCATAACCTGTTGGCACAGCAGGTATTGTATGTTACACTCTCCGGAGTATCACTTGATTTTCAGATACTCTAAATGACCTCTAGTGTGAAGGACTGCCATCCCATCCACAGTGTATTCCTGCACTGTGCCTCAAACATAAAATATGTGAAATAATAAATTACAGAAGAAAAAATTTAGGAGACAATGCCACAGGACAGTTTCAGCTTCTACGACCCTAAGGCCTGGTTGACTGTAGGGCATCCTGAATTTCCCCTTGGGGATCAATAAAGTATCTATCTATCTATCTATCATGTGTAATGCCTCAGCCATACTCGGGGGGGCAGCTGTAATACACCAAAGCCAGATGTGAAAGACTGAAGCTCCTACTTACACTGACCTACAGCTCACAGACCGTTAACTCGTCTCATAACGATAACATTCCCTGATGTTGACAACGCTCCTCGCCCCGACGACTATACCAACAACTCACGTTGTTAACAGTAAAAGACTGAGTCATTCATCAGTTTGGAGCAAACAGTGATTTCCTATTACTCATTCCCCAAATTAGATTAGCTTGGAAAAGGGCATCTACTGGTTGATAGTTTTAATGTGTTCTCTCAAATTCCCTGGAATGTTTTTTTTCACCAGTACAGATCTGAACTGTTTGTATCAGTTACACATTAAGTTAAATTATGACAAGATGGGACAAGCATGTGATTCATCCACATTCTAGTATTAAGTGCGTTGTAGCTGAATAATATGGTTGTGTGTGTGTGTGTGTGGGGGGGGTATTTACTTTTTTGTCTGCAGCTTGTAGCGTAGTAGTGGGAAGTAAAAGTAGGAGCACATGAGGGAGCATTGTACTCGTTTGCTGAAGTACTGTGCTCTCTCTCTCACACACACTCACTCACACACATGCACATATATATGCAGACTCTTTTATCTTCATATTTTTTTTCTTCTTGCTTGTGTAGGCACTTTCCTGGCTCTTGTTTTCACCTCCTGTCTAAGTGTGTAACTGCTGGAATGTTCACCTGGGCAGGAAATAAGGTATGTGTCTCCTGTCCGCTGTCAGTTATCACCAGGCCTGTGCTCCAGTTCAGTCATGCTGCAAGCATTAGAAACAGTAGTGCTCACAGTCTAATATATCATTCAATTAGGTATCCCATTTCCTGGCGGTTACTATATAAGGTAATGTATCGGTTCACCCTGTAAATTTGTGTTCTCCAATATCCAACTACTATCAGCATAATCATTCCTTCTCATATTCAGGCATTCAGTCATCTTAAATAGCTACTCGGTTACAAAGGAATTGCATTGTGGTGTTTCTGGTATGATAGATGTTTTTTCCTTAATGGAGGTAAACGGTTAGATAATCACTAGTAGTTAATATAAAATCAATGCATATGGCCGTGCGGAAGGGGCGGGTTAGAGACATTCCATGTAGGGAAACTGATAGAGGTTCATTGTAGAATCCTATAATGGAGTATATTCCTATGAAAGAAAGTTCCAAACAAACCCCCTTTATTAACCCTTCCACTATTCAAAGAACCCTCAAGGAACATCTTATACTGTATATTATTCTAAGCGCCCTAAAGTGGTATTACTTGGAATCATCTGTGAAAGGGAAACCCTCTACATCAGTGGTCACCAACCTGGTTCCTGGAGATCTACCATCCTGAAGAATTTAGCGCCAACCATAATCGTGCCACTTGACCTTAAGAAGCTCTTGATCAGCTAAAACAGGTGTGTTAGATTTTGGTAGGGGATGAAACCTGTGGAAAGGAAGATCTCAAGGAAGAGGGTTGGTGACCACTGCTCTACAAAGAACCTATAAGAGTCACCCAAAAGGTCAAATAGTTGAAATCATTATGTTGTGCTTCTTGTTTGAACACACTCATTAGATTTTAAATGAATTAAAATCATAGTCTGAATTTCATGAAATTATACAGCATGTCAGATCAGTAAAGGGGGGGGGGGTATAACTGAGAAGGAAGTACATTATCTGAACGTTTGTTGTGATTAACACAGTGTTAATGATTTATAATGCAGATGTTTTTCTAAATGATAATTGTGCAGTTTATTTTAGAACCTTATCTTAGAGCTTGTAAAACCTCTTTTAAGCTGTGCGATGTCAACATTCTGTTAAGACTAATAGCTATCACACCGCATGGCCCGATCCTAATAAATTCTTGGTCAAATACGATGAAGATCCTCTAACGATAGACCTGCGATTAAAGAAAATTACTAGGTTTTTCTTACGTCATCAATAACCAGAATCCTGGTTCATGAAGAAAATGGGGTTGCATAAACACAAACAAGCCCTTAGTATACTAATGGCAATGTTATTCCGAGAGAAAACTTGTTTTAAAGGCATAAGAAGAGGAGTTTGAAGCTAACAGTGGCTGGGTGAAAGAAGACAACATGGAATGTGTATTCTTCAAAACATGCTTGATGGGTATTTTCCTCTAAACACCTTTAAAAGACAACGGAGGAAAAAAGGGGGGGGCATGAATGATATATGATATCTATAAACACTATATACTCAGACAGCGAGAAAAGCAGTCATATTCTGTATAAGCAGTGCAACAGTATAACCGATATGAATATGAATATTTATAATATACTGATCTGCTGTGTTTCTATATATGACTGTGTTTCAGAGGGACTTGTTCACTGGTTCACTTGCCTCCATTGTTGTGTAAAGCAGTGCAGGATTAGAGCAAAGATCTTGAAGATCTTGAAACATTTGGCAGCACAGTCAGTCTAGTCCTTCCTCCTTGGCAGAGTTCTGGCTATTTGTATAATGGCCCCTCTCTCAGTTTCCTCTTAGGAATGTGCAGTGGGCAAAGAGCAGACCTATGAGCTACAAACCACAAAATCCACTGCTGGCGCCCTTTCCAGAGGTACCCGGTTTATTTGTTAGTCCCTCTAAGTACCTATTTTATCCAATTCCAGGAAAATTCCATGGTTTGCTCTCAGCTGGTGATGCCGTTTGTCTAATCTCGGGCATGTCTGAGTGATTGATACTTTGATGTGACGTTGCCTCAGTGGGACAAAGAAGGCATGGTACAGCCAATTCAGAGATCACGCAACATTTACTGATCTTTCGTGCATCACGAACAGACCTGCTGAGGAACACACAGGAACCGAGGTTGAAATGTCAAATGAAATCACACCCCGTTTTTAAAAAAATAATTAAAATAAAATATATATGAAATAATCCTTTGATTACCTTTAATTGTACTGATATTTCCTAACTGGATTACACAACCTGGTGTTTGGGAAATGCCATGAGTCAAATCAGTTCCACCTGAATCGGTCCAATACAACTTCTCATGCAATGAAGGCAAAGTAAGTGCTCATAGCCTTTGTTTCTTTCTAGAAAACTACAGTGCTAATAGACTAAAGCACGCCTGGTAAGACATAGCCTCGGGGATCTGTTCATCGCATCTTCACATAAAGACATGCAGCCACATGCATGCCCAGTACTCCCCAAAACAATGTTGTTAAGTTGTGTAATTTGTTTCTTGTAGCAGGTTTTTGGGCAGCATGTAGAACATACCTGACCTTTCACCCTGTTGGATACCTGCAAGGTCTGGATTCTCTATCATGTTTCTTGTAAGTAATTAGCAGGCTGATAGACAAATTAATCACCCTGCACCTGATAATCATCTGAGCAACCTGGAGAGCAACACTTTCCTAAGTTTAGTTCAATATACACCTCAAACTCTCTTTTTACAAATGATTGTTTCTGTCACGGGCCAGTGACTTCACATGGCGTGCGACGATCCTGTTAGGCTGAATACCAGAGCCTGGCAAACACACGTGGATGGCTCAATGCATGAGAATAAATGTTCTCCCAGTGTGTTAGTATTTGGCCAGAAAGTTTGGCTCTGACAAGGTGATGGATGAACCAAACCAAACAAGCGTGTTATGTCCCCTTGGTTCTTTTCAATTTTGAGTCTGATATGACTCTCAGATCCACCAGATGACGTTATACTACTATGACATAGTAGTTGTAAAAGATAAGTCGTCTGGAAATAAGTGTGATTAACACTGATGAATGTTGGAGATAGACAACACACGGCCGAAGACCTGCTTCCTGTAAAACCTTGGCGAATGATCCAGGTCCGGTCCTTGTTCCTGCATAGCTTATCCCGATGCATTGCGAGGGAAATAAGTAAACTGCCCTTGGTGGTAAATGGGGCGATGAAGGGAGCTGGCAGCTCTGAGTAAAAGGAATGAGGCTGGGGGAATGCTGCTGATTAACGGAGCCTTTGCTCACTCAGAGCTGGAACTCATCAGAAGTTGAGGGACAGTCTGAGTGGACGTTCTTCCAAGAGACCCTGAGAAAGATCCCCTCAGCTTACAGCCGACCCTGGAACTTCATCACAGACTAGGGTCTTGTCTTGGTGCCTGGAGCTGAAATATTCCCTTCTCCATATTTCATTACTGCTGATCTGAAATGACTGAAGTATGTGATCATTGAAAATATGGTTGGCTTAGCAAGAACAGATCACTGGAGTGATAGATGATGCAGAAAGTTTAAAATTTGTTTTTGGCTGATTTTTTGTCTTGCATGTTTTCACAGTTAGGATATCTAATACAAAATGGTTTTTCAGACAGAGTCAGTATCGTACCTAGGATATCTTGTTTCTGTTTCAAGAGCTTGCTTCAAACTAGTGTGAAGTACATTAAACAGTCTCTGGGTTTACATCATGTACACGGAACGGGCCAAAAACCTTCCGTGTATGAGGAAACAAAGCTGATCTGATGAAATAGACTTTTTACATCTCATTAAAAAGGAGAAGACATGCACATGCGGCAGTGTGTAAGTCCTGTTTTGGAAGTTACATGAAGGACAGTGCTTATGTAGCCCAGACTGAGGTCAAGTACACAGCAAATCTTTCATGCTGTTCGGTCCACAGTACAGAATAAAAATGTCATTGTAAATAAATGTTTCCAGAAAAAAAAGCATGCTCCCTTGTCTGGGCCTGTCTGATTTATATATCGGCTTACAAATGACTACACTGATTCATGGCCTCAATGGTCCTACAGGGACGTGCAACCATCTACGCCTTTTTGTTCATCAGGAAACACTTGTAGTGCTCCACCATGCAAACCACTGGCCTCGTGATCGCTCAGTTCGGCCCCTTCTCAGCCACAGTCACATCTGGGACTGTAATAAAATGGAACGTCATGAGGATAAAAGTATGTAAAACCATCATGGTGGAACAGGCCCATGTCAAATTGAGCCTTAATTTGCAAACATGTGTTCATACACAAGTTCATTTGAATATTCAAAATCTGCTTGTGTGGGCTAAATAACACTGCCTCCTGGATATTCAGATAAGTGACTTTCAACAATATTCTGAGTTGAAGGATAAAAAACAGAAAAAGGTCAAGCTGGCATGCAACTATCAGTATTAGTGCCAAAACCCGGCTGTTCCCCAAGGCCATGAATGAGCCTGGCAGTAGGCGCTCTTCCTTTTTCCAGCTGCAGCTGCTACAGATTTCATACTATAATCCAACTGTCTCAGACCTAACCAGGCCCTTAAATGCTCCATGCATTACACATTGTTGCTTATACAAAACCTACAATACGCCACACAGGGTCACTGCAAAACAGTATAGTTATTTGTACAGATCCCTTTTTTTCCCCTGTGAGGAATCCTGGTGGGAGTGGTCACTTCTACGATGACTCCACCCCATCTACAAAGCACGAGCATTCACTGAATGGCTCCATGTGTATGCAAATAATGTAAATCATATGCTGTGTCCTTCACATTCCCCATACACTCACCAAAATACTATATTAGGAACACTGTACTAATACTGGTTAGGGCCTCCCTTTGCTCTCAAAACAGCCTGAATTCTTCATGGCATGGATTCCGCAAGATTTTGGAAACATTCCTTGGAGATTCTGATCCATGTTGACATGTTGACAATAAATCACTCAATTCTTACAGATTTCATGCTGCAAATCTCACATTCTACCACTTCCCTAAGGTGTTCTATTGGATTCAGATCCAGTGACTGGGAAGTCCACTGAAAAATAATGAACTCATTGCCATGTTCATGAAACTTTTGCTTTGTGACATGGTGCATTATAGTGCTGGATAATGTAGCCATTAAAAGATAAATTGTGGGTAAACATGAAAGATGCACATGATCAGAAACAACACTCAAATAGGCTGTGCCATTCAAGTGATGATTGATTGGTAGTAATGGGCCCAAAGTGTGCCAAGAAAACATTCCCCACACCATTACACCACCTCCACCAGCCTGGACTGTTGAAACAAGACAGGTTGCGTCCATGGATTCATGCTGTGCATGCCAAATTCTGACAATACCATCTATGTGCCTCAGCAGAAGTTGAGATTCATTAGACCAGGCTACATTTTTCAAGTCTTCAACTGTCCAGTTTTGGTAAACCTGTGCCCACTGCAGCCTCAGCTTTCTGTTCTTGATTGACAGAAGTGGAACCCGATGTAGTCTTCTGCTGTTGAAACCCAACCACCTCAAATTTTGACGTCTTGTGCCTTCTGAGATGCTTTTCTGCTCACCACAATTGTATAGAGCGGTTATCTAAGTTACTGTAGCTTTTCTGTCAGCTCGAGCCAGTCTGGTCATTCTCCTTTGACCTCCCTCATCAACAAAGCGTTTCCATCTGCAGAATTGCTGTTCACTGGATGTTTTTCTTTAGTGCACTATTCTGAATAAACTCTAGAGACACATGATGTACATGAAAATTGTAGGAGATCAACCGTTATAGAAATACTCAGACCAGCCTGTCTGGCACCAACAATCATGCCATGGTTAAAATCAGAGATCACTTTTTTTTTTTTTTTACCATTATGATGATTGATGTAAACACTACCCGAAGCTGCTGGCCCGTATCTGGATGATGTTATGCATTGCACTGCTGCCACATGATTGTCTGATTAGATAATTGCATGACTGCGTAGGTGTACAGGTGTTCCTAATAAGGTGCTTAGTGAGGGTATACTCAGGGATGTACAGTGGTGCTTGAAAGTTTTTGAAAGTCTTGAAAGAATGTTCTATATATCTTCATAAATATGACATAAAATATCATAAGATTTTCACAAGATTTTTATTTAAGGAACAGGGATTTATCAAAGTCTGATGTTCACAACACATGTTTGTGGAAGTGTATCATGGCATGAACAAAGTTGATTTCTTAGGACCTGATGCCTGGAAAATCTGATGTTCATTAAGATCATATTTATGCAGAAATATAGAAAATTCTAAATGGTTCACAAACTTTCAAGAATCACTGTACACAGCTCTATACTTGTACAAAATATCCAGTTTAAACTAAGTTCTTTAAACTAAGTTCTTTTTTTTAATCCACAAGAATAAAATATTTAACTGACCCCTTACTAACACACATTTTTAGAAAGAAAATTATACCACAAAGAATATCTGCATACGTATTAATAGATAGAATTGTTTTGTACAGATTCAAATTGTACCAATCAGGAGGTCTTTAATGAATAACAACAACATTTACCAAAGCTGAACATCTGGCTGCCAAATGCATGGGGGATACCCCGCCGTGGCATGTCCAGGTGGAGGTCATCAGACGATGGCAGTGTGTGGTTAGAACAATGGCGCGCACACTGTGCTTTCCTCATGAGGTGCTATAATTGTGGTGAGAGTTTATAGGAAATGTCTAGGAGGTGACATAGCGTAGATGGCATATTTTACTGACTTTACTGCTAACCTTAACCAATACGAGTGAATTCTTTCTCCGAAGCTCACCTAATGAAATTCATGAGTGCTGGCGATGCAGAGATAGTGAACTGGAGCTAAATTACACACTGAAAAAAATGAAAGCAGTGTAGACGGATCAGCAGCAGTAGGTTAGGTACCACACCTTCTGGAAACTGCTGAGGCCAGTCAACTGATTTTCCATCTGGTTTAAATTCTGGTATCCCACTCCCTGCCTCAATGAAAGAATGAAATAGAATAAAATCAAGCCATTTAATAAAATAAATACTTTTCCTATAATTCGGTCAATTTTGACAAAACCGACTGACCTTGTAATGTGAGGTCATCTGGCATGTCCTCAATTTATTTGGATGTGAATCAATGTCTGAATTGAAATCACTTCTGGATTAAGAGTGATTTAGATAGTTCTGTGTTTTTCTAGCAAAAGGTGACCAAAAAATCTCAAATATGTCTGTGAAGGGGCCAAGCTCACTTATCAGCTTTATTTTCTCTGAGTTTCATTAAACTGGCTCATCATTTTTTATAATCAAAATTATCGACCTTATAGACATTTTGACCTCATGAACGTGTTTGCTAACATTGTGCGATTCAAGACATACCGTAGTTTCTTAAATTCATTTTCTTAAACTTCCATCTATTGCCTTCTCATCGTTCTTTTCACACCATCACCAAATTGGTAGGATACACACTTTGTGCTAATGGGAAAGCCATTCCCCCAATGCTGAGAGCCAATCTAAGACTTTTGGAGCCTGTTGTTCAGCTCACAGAAGACATCACTTTTTTCCTAAATATTATGGATGGTAGTTGCATTCGCTCTAATATAAGAACATTAAAGACAATCATTATGAAGCTACATAAGAAGACACGGCACGCACTTTGTCTGAGGGGTGGAAGTGAAAAAACAAACAACCTTATTTATACATAATGTAGGAACAAAACACACTGGTACCTTGTTAGGGATTTTGCAATGGAACTAATTCTTAAGCATCTGTTTGTTTTTTCAGGAATTCAACTTCAAAGACACCACAGCTTGAGACAGATGTTTTCATTTGCACGAAGCTCAACCTTATTTCTCAAAGACACAAAACGACGTCTTCCAGTCATATTTACTTACAAGCAGTTACATCATGCGCTAGCCCCATCAAAGCCATATGACATCGTGGTGCTGCTCCACTCCTCCCTCTCTCCCTGGACTTAAATTTCCATTCTCTCTCTCTCTCTCTCTCTCTCCTCTCTCTCTCCAAAAGCCAATTAGTGATGATAATTTGGGAACAAAAAAAAAAAAAGAGGGAAATAAAAAAAATAAAAAAAAAAAAAAAAAAAACTACCTCTCCCAATGATTTTTTAGGGACCAAAAAAAAAAACAACATTTTTTGTTTTTTTTAAAAAAAATTTTTTTTTGTTTAAGCATTGCCTTCTCATTTAGGATTAATGACCTTGATATTCATCTGCATAGTAATCTTTCTAGTAATTGAGTGCTCAAAAATGAGAGCATGTAGTTTTTCTTCTGTATTTATTTATTCTTTTCCCTCTATAAGTTGTAATATATAATAAATAACAATTTTGATTTTAAGACACTAGTGATACTAAACAGATAGTTTATAGATATAAACTAAGCATATAGAGTACATATGAAAAAGCCTTTTATATCACATGCTTGATTCTGATTATTCAGAATGGTGTTGCATACAGGGGGAGTCTAGCATCTGTTGGGGCCATAGGCAAAAATTCTCAGAGGGCTCCTCCAACCAGCCTTCATCACTATTATGTTATAAATAAAATGACACCAACCAAAAATGTACACAATCTAAACTTTTGTATTTATTTCAAATGTTCACATTAGTACAATTTTCAAACTATAAATACAAGGGAACAATAAACAATTAAATAAATAAGTAATTCCAGGTCAAAAGACAATTAAAAACTATATTGCCATTATTTTCGCTAGCGTTAGCTGAAGTAATCCATGTGTTAGCTGAAGTAATCCCCCATTAGACTAGTTAAAGCTAGACTAAATAACAGTATTCGGTTATTTACCGTAATTCTCGGACTATTGAGCGCACCTGAATATAAGCCGCACCCGCTAATTTTAAAAAGAAAAAAAAAACTTGTACATACATAGGCCGCACTTGTCTATAAGCTGCGTCCATGTCCACGTTGTAACTGTCACGATTTGTGACGTAAACGAAGCAGTACAGATGCAAATGCAGTTAGGACGAGAGCTTTTATTGAAACAGAGGAGAGCAGACTCAAGATACAAGAAACAAAACATCACCAACTCAATGAACTAAGCTAACTAAACCAACTAACCTAAACATTAACTATGAAATGAAACAAAGACACTATATCTATACTCTATAATCCACTTCTACGTCTATATTCTAAACTAAATCTATACAACTCTAAGCTATACTATCCGCTACTAGGCTATAAGCTATGCTACAAGCTACTAGGCTACAGGCTAAGCTATAAGCTACTAGGCTACAGGCTATGCTATAAGCTAACTAGCCTTGACATGAACTCAGACATGGACTATGGCTATGCCTAGGAAACATGAACAAGAACTAAGACACATGGCATGAACAAAGACTCTAACTATATTCGCTATCTAATTCTAACTCTATATCTAATTACCCGTGTTGTGTGAGTCATGGCTCCCGGTATATATACACACCAGCCAAATTGCTAACAGCTGCAGGCAATACCAAAACACACGTGACTCGACAACACATGACAAGACGGGGCGGAGACATGACGTCAACCAATATGCATTTCTTCGTGTGTTTTCCCTGATGAGGGGGTGTGCATGAAGCGCAAAACGACTGATCTGAACAATGTAGAGTGAGCGCGTTAGATTTAATACGAACAGTTTCATTGGTCCACTGTGACCTGTTGGGTAATTTCATTTGTCCGATGTGACGATGTTAAATGTTTTGGCGGCATGAAACTCGTTAGCCCGTAAAAATCCATAAATTAGCCGCATCATTGTTTAAGCTGCAGTGTTCAAAGCGTGTGAAAAAAGTAGCGGCTTATAGTCCGGAAATTACGGTTCTGTTATACTTAAACAAACAGTCGTCATTATCTGATCCACTTATCACTGTCTTGCTTATGTTTTCCTCATTCTGTTTTTTTCCTCTTTCTTTTTTTCACTTCCTGATGGACAAGTCCTCTCCATTTTCCTTCATTGATGATGTTTCTGAAAATATTACTGCCAAAAAGTCAACGGGTCCGACTATCATGTCATTGCAAGTCATCCACTGTTACAGCGGTTGCCACATTTTGAGACATTACTGTGGCGTAAAGGTTGTCACATCTCAGGGGCCCCCTAACGGCCTGGGGCCCCAAGCAGTTGCCTGCCTTGCCTGTTCAGAAGCTGCGCTCCTGGTTGCACAGACAATAAATCAGCTGCAAGATTTATTTTAATGCACTTGTTCTAATACATTATTGTTTTTATAGTAACCTACGCAGGGACTTGTATGGCAAATGTTCCACATAAACAGATTAAAACTCACAATTTGGTGTAGTGTAGTGTAGAGGTTTTATGTTGGAAGGTGTTTAGCATTTATGGAAGGAGTCTCCAGTGTTAACACTTTGTAAAGCTGTTTTCCGACATGGGAAAGTCTTCAGGATGGAGGACGTAGATACAACCAACATTAAACATAACTATGAATGGATAAAAACTAAAAAAGTGTTGTGAATGTCTACATCCATTCTTGAACAGGAAAAGGACACTTCAGGACATGCTGTCATAGGAAAATAATGCACTTTTTGGTGGTAACAGTAACTCCACTTCACGTCAGGCTGCATCACACCAACACACTGTTTATTACTTCCCCCTGTCCTGTTTTATTCCTTTCTTAATGAATGGTAGATTAGGACTGGCATAAAAATCTTTAGTAACAGTCTTCCTGTCTCAGGATACACAGAGTTTATAAGGATTTCAGTTAAAGGAACCTTCTAGAAAATGAAATGTGTATGATGAGACATATTACACAAGTTCCACAGGAAATGTGTCAGACAATAATTGACAATATCATATGCACAAGTATAACTGATATTTCAGACACAATATAACCAAATGTTATGTTTATTTTTCTTCCGCATGTGAAAATAGATCCTAAAGAAGCCATAATCACTTTATTGCTTGTTGGAGCAATGAAAAGTATTGTTTACCATGTTCCCTGATGATGTTTCTAACATTACTGTAGTAACGGTTTCAAACTAGGAAGTGGAATTTTACAGACAGGTGGCGTTGTATATAGAGAGAAACGTCACCAGGTGGTTATAGGAAAAATAGGCACTTTTGGAACAACGATCTACCAATCAAGTTAGTGGCCTGGAATTAAGTGTTGTATAATCTGATTTATACTTTTATTAACTACAAAGTAATTTAATGTCTACATGATTTTAATTGGGTAATTATCAGCATGTCAGTTGAAATGACTACAAAAGCAACAGAAATAAAATAAAATGAAAAACTATAATAATTTGATAATGTGATAAAAGCTCCATAGGATATTCAAATAAGAATTCCAACCTAAACAAATTTGCTTCTTTATGGGTTTATTTTACTGGGTTACTTTGTGAGGGATTGCCATGTAGCTTAAGGCAATGTTGTGCGATTGTTAAACATCAGCATGGTGCGGCTGCCACTTGGCTATAAAGCTGAAGAAAGAAGTGAGAAGTGTGGCGCCCCTCTCAGATTGCTAAACAGAGTTCCAGATGCAGCTTGCAGTAGTCACTAACTCTGAAGATATATGACTTCAGCTCTAATTGTTTGCAACAAAGGAAAAATAAATAAAAACTAATCATGCATTTATCTGTTCATGTGCATACTTTATAAACCAGATGTTGTGAAATAATTTATTTAATTCAATATGGATGAGCCCCTTTTCTTTTATTTCAAATATATATATATATATATATATTATATATATATATATATATATATATATATATATATATATATATATATATATATATATACAACACACACACACATACACACACACACACACACACACACACACACACACAACACACAAGACTAAAGCAACATGAACAACCTGGGCTGCGGAAATACTTTTCTGTAGCCTGTATTTTCACCAAAAGCTCCTACAGTTTAAGAACCAGGTGTGCAAAAGTTTTTTTTTCATCCCAGAATAAGAGAAAGCACATCAGGAGTGAAGTCTGCTACAGACGACTTGCCATCCTTGTTCTGACCATAAACAGAATAAGGAGTTTTGACAGGCACACTTAAAAAAAAATCACTGACATTTTGTGACATAAATTACTGTCCAGAGTTCACTTTCAGAGGCTACCTACTCATTAAGGACCCTAAACCAGAGGCCTTTAAGTCTGTAGACCAAATTACAGTTCCTGTGGAACTGTGCTGTTCAGCATTATACTGCTGGAGGGAAGCAACATTCCAAAAAGTCCAGTTTCCCTGACTCAGTATTGGACCTCCATTACACCCGCAATTGAACAGGTCAAAGTGTCTACAGTTTCATGAGTTTATCCAAAAATATATATGTAGAGTTAGATGATAAAATCACAGATGACATTTATACGGTAGCTGTGTTTGCATACTCAAGAGTAGTGCTGTGCATATCTGAAATAACATCATATAAATGCCTTTGATAAATTAAGCACCAATAAAAACACCAGTAGATTTATTTAAGCTCATATTTCCTCTTATTATAAACATACTGACTGTAAGCTCTTAGTTTTTCATTCTCTCTTAAGCCAATCACCAATTAGCGTGTGATATTCCTTTCTGTTTTTATTTCATGTTGATGTGTTTCTAAAGTTGCTGTTGTGTTTTACCTTTTTTCTGTTGTGTTTTCTCATGTGCTTCTGTTGTCTGTTGTTCTGTTTTTATCATTTTGGTTTTAACCATTTAACCATTATTTTTAATTTACTGGTATCTGAAGTCTGTGTAAAAATCACGACTATTTATAGGCCTGCTGTGGTCAGGTGACATGGCATTTTGCACGTCGTGTAACTATAAAATGGTGCTTGTATGTATATGTATGTATTATATGTATGTTTGTTTCTTCTTCTTCTATAGGATTAGAGAGTTCAGAAAGTGTGTTACTCCCTGCTCTCATGTTAATACAGAGAGGGGTGGACACATTGTTTGTGTGAAGGTTATGGGAACGGTGCGGGTTGCAGCGTGACTCCTGGCTCTCTCGTTTCGGAACCTCAGGGCACTGGGCTGGCCGCTGTCGCGGCAGGGTCCTGTATGGATCTGGTGGGGGAATCAGAGGGGAGCACTGCTCTTTCTCTCCCTCTTTCCTCTGGATCCGACTCTCCGCTTCCGGGTTTTGGAGCTCGCGAATCGACTTCTCCTTCCGGTATGGAGTCAACCCACCTTCTCCAAGGAGCCAGAGGGGGGAGCCAGTGCATAATTTTTTGGGAATGGAACGTCGAGCAGCAGCCCTCGAGGTGGGCTGACTGCGCTCGTTGTGCAAAAAAAAAAATATATATAGGCCGTTATAGCCCTATAAATATATAGACCTGATGGGTCTGGGCCAGCTGCTGTGAAGGTAGCCAGCCGGCTGGGATCCATATGGATCTGGAGGAGGAATAGGAAATGAGTGCTGCTCTATCTCTTGCTCTTTCTATTCCTCAGGATCCGGCTCTCTGGTATCAGGTTTTGGAGCAAGAGACTGGTATGGAGAGTCGACCCACCCTCTCAGCAGCCAGAGGGGGAGCCAGTGAGAAGGAGATCACTCTCTCACACTGCAGAAAACTCCCCTTTAACCAGAAGTGCACCATGAAGTGTCATGCTTCTGGGGAAAGCCGTGTTTATAACCCCGTGACATCAAAGTATTCAGACATTGTGGGGGATAGACAGTATGGCTATTTTGCTATACCAAAGGTGGAGGAGGTCCTTGCGAGTCACCTCTCTCCATCAATGACAGCAAAATCAGGGGGGCCAGCTTTACCATCCAGGCCATGTAACACCACCTCTGCGTTGGTTGGCAAAGCCTATGCGGCAGCTGGTCTTGCTTGTGGGGCTCAGCATACAATGGCAGTGTTGCTGATCTACCAGGCAGACCTGCTGAATTGTGAGGGAGGCACAGAAGGCGAGTGTGGGAGCCCCCTGCCCCCGCAGCATTCTAGTAGGCCTGATGAGTGCCAAAAAGGCAAACAGAAACAGTCCTGAGGGTCCCCCGTAGTCAGGGAGGTGTTGTTTCTCAAGTTTTTTTTGGTTTCGGCAAGCTGTCACAGCGCAACAAAAACTTGATGCTTTCCCTCCAACCAAATGAGTAAAGTTAACCTCACTAAAGACCATCTGGCAGGGTGAAAACTACTGCCAAATGTGTCTCCGTGGGTTCTGTCCTCCATAGAAAAAGGTTCTGGGTCCAGTTCAGAGCTCAACCCCCACCACAGTAGTCAGCACAATGCAAAGCCCAATGTTAGCCCAGGAAGTAAATCTCTCTTGGACAAAGGGGCCATAGAACATGTACATCTTTCTCTGAGGGAGTGAGGTTTACAGCCGTTATTTCCGAGTCCACAGAAAAGATGGGGTATGCAGCCAATTTTAGTTTTGCGTCATCTCAAATGTACTCTTCAGACATACAGGTTAAGAATGTTGACTCTCAAACGTATAGTTCTACAGACTCAGTTTGAGGATTGGTTTGTGATGATAGCTCTAAAAAGATGCATATTCCATTGCCCAGTCACAGGAATTTCCTGAGGTTTACGTTTGGAGACAACATATATCAATATCTGTTCTTCCTTTTGCTAGCTTAATCCCCTCGCACATTCACGACGTGCACCAGCATGCAGTGCTGGCTCCTTTGCCAACCCAGGGCATCCGTGTGCTAAACTACCTGGATAACTGGTTAATTCTAGTGCAGTTCAGGAAGTTGTGATTCAACATTGAAATGTTGTTCTCACCCACATGAGGAGCTTGGGGCTCAGGTTGAACCTCAGAGAAAGTTGCTTTTCCAGTCAAGAGAGACTTTTCTAGGGGTTATATGGGATTCTAATACAATGAGGGTGTGTCGATCCCCAACACGCATAGGGCAATCCTATCAACATTGAGGAAGATAAAGTTAGGTTTGTGCATCCCCTCCAGGCTCTACAGAGTCTGTTGGGGCTTATGGCAGCAGCAGCCAATGTCATACCATTGGGCCCACTACACATGAGACCATTCAGTGGTGGCTGAAAGTTCGGATTTCGTCCTTGGACGAGAGTAATCAATGTCACACGTTGCCTACGTGCTGTGAGAACTTGGAGGTGTCCCTGGTCTCTAGCATCCACACTCTAGGGGCATCTCTTATTGCAAGACAGTATTGTCAGATGCCTCCCTCATGGTCTCTAGTGCGGCCCTCATCTAGCATGGCATATAAATCGTCTAGAAGTGTGAGCCATACTCCTAGCACTGCAATTCTTATCCTCAGTTGATAGGTCACCATGACAATACAATACAGTATTTTACAGTATGAGCCCAGACAATACAGCAGTGATATCATATACAGTATCTCACAAAAGTGAGTACACCCTTCACAATTTTGTAAATATTTGATTATATCTTTTCATCTGACAACACTGAAGAAATGACACTTTGCTATAATGTAAAGTATTGAGCGTACAGCTTGTGTAACAGTGTAAATTTGCTGTCTCCTCAAAATAACTCAACACACAGCGATTAATGTCTAAACCACTGGCAACAAAAGTGAGTACACCCCTAAATTGAGCCCAATAAGCCATTTTCCCTCCCCGGTGTCATGTCACTTAGTGTTACAAGGTCTCAGGTGTGAATGAGGAGCAGGTGTATTAAATTTGGTGTCCTCGCTCTCACACTCCCTCATACTGGTCACTGGAAGTTCAGCATGGCACCTCATGTCAAGGAACTCTCTGAGGATCTGAAAAAAAGAATTGTTGCTCTACACAAAGATGGCCTAGGCAATAAGAAGACCATGACCCTGACACTGAGTTGCAGCATGGTGGCCATACAGCATCCAGACCATACAGCAGTTTAACAGGACAGGTTCCACTCAGAACAGGCCTCGCCATGGTCAACCAAAGAAATTGAGTGCATGTCCTCAGCATCATATCCAGATGTTGTCTTTGGGAAATAGACATATGAGTGCTGCCAGCAAGGCTGCAGAGGTTGAAGGGGTGGGGGATCAGCCGCACACTGCATCAAATTGGTCTGCATGGCTGTCGTCCCAGAAGGAAGTCTCTTCTAAAGATGATGCACCAGAAAGCCCACAAACAGTTTGCTGAAGACAAGCAGACTAAGGACATGGATTACTGGAACCATGTCCTGTGGTCTGATGAGACCAAGATAAACTTATTTGGTTCAGATGGTGTCAAGCGTGTGTGGCGGCAACCAGGTGAGGAGTACAAAGACAAGTGCGTCTTGCCTACAGTCAAGCATGGTGGTGGGAGTATCATGGTCTGGGGCTGCATGAGTGCTGGGGAGTACTGGGGAGCTACAGTTCATTGAGGGAACCATGAATGCCAACATATACTGTGACATACTGAAGCAGAGCATGATCCCCTCCTTTTGGAGACTGGGCCGCAGGGCAGTATACCAGCATGATAATGACCCCAAACACACTAAAGAATCTGAGGGTGAAGGTAATGGATTGGCCAAGCATATCTCCAGACCTAAACCCTAAACCCTGATATTGAGCATCTGTGGGGCATCCTCAAACAGAAGGTGGAGGAGCACAAGGTCTCTAACATCCACGAGCTACGTGGTGTCGTCATGGAGGAGTTGAATAGGACTCCAGTGGCAACCTGTGAAGCTGTGGTGAACTCCAATGCCCAAGAGGGTTAAGGCAGTGCTGGAAAATAATGGTGGCCACACAAAATATTGACACTTTGGGCCCAATTTGGACATTTAGGGGTGTACTCACTTTTGTTGCCAGTGGTTTAGACATTAATGGCTGTGTGTTGAGTTATTTTGAGGGGACAGAAATTTTCACTGTTACACATGCTGTACACTCACTACTTTACATTGTAGCAAAGTGTAATTTCTTCAGTGTTATCACATGAAAAGGTATAATCAAATATTTACAAAAATGTGAAGGGTGTACTCACTTTTGTGAGAAACTGTATCTACCACCAAGGAGGATTAAGTTCACGCCACCTGTTCAGGCAGGCTCAACTAATTCTTCTCTGGCAGAGGGAAAGTTTTGTAGGTGAGTGCAATGTACATTCCAGGCTGAGACCTGGGTATTGCAGGTGCTTTGGCCGAGCGGAAGTAGACGTGTTCGTCTCCGAGGAGGCAAACACACTGCCCGTTGTGGTTTTCCATCAGTCCTCCTGCACCAAAGGAAAAGAAAAATGTGGTGGACGCCATGGTACACATGTGGCTCTAGAGAGCATTCCCCAAGATCGTGCTACGTCTGCTGCTAGTAGCACCACATTGGCCAGCTTGAATTTGGTTCTCTGTGATAATATCATTCAATGTTGAGTTCCATTTGAAAGGAAACGTTTGGGTTAACCCTGTTAACTGAGAAGGGAACTGTTGCGTAGCTTTGTCATACTGGGGTATGGCTGTAAATTACGTCTGCGCTTCTGACAAACAGAAGTTGATGACATCGTTTACAGGCCCCGTTTTACAGTCATGCAACGCGTGAAATGTCACATCACCTGACCGCGGCAGGCCTTTAAATGGGTATGATTTTACACAGTCTTCAGATACCGGTTGCGTGCAAGGGTGCATCCCACAGCGTGAAGCTCACACAACATCTCGTTACCTTCTCAGGGAACAGGGTTACATGCTTAACCCAGACATTTCCTGATGAGCTTCTGTTTATAGTTTTGTGGTTGTGTTTTCTTATTTCTTGTTGCATATCTGATTTGCTTTTGTGTTTTTAGATTTGCTGTCATGTTCTTGCTGTTATGTTTTTATCTTTGCTGTTGTGTTTGTTCATGTGTTTTGAATTTGAACATCTATTATTAAACCAAATGCATGTATGAGGCAAATTCAGATCTTTCTGTTCTCAGCATCGTTACCTGCTGTGTTTTCATACAGTGATTGTAATTCATGTTAACATTTCTTTTCCTCACTGCTGTTACTGTGTTTAGCAGTTGGATCATGGAAGACAGAGACAGAGATGACAGGTCATGGTTTGTGTGCTGCTTCCCAGATGGTGTTCATACAGTATTTTATGCATAATGAAAGCACCCTAATGCTCTGTTGATGTAAAAAATGACTGACATGAAAAAAGGCCACACGGCTTTACAGAAGCACAAGAATCCTGGAATACTTCTGACCTGCTAGTGGCTATGGAGAGACTTTCTGAGGTGAGCAGATGGTCAGATGTAGTCATGCCCTTCATGGTCTACATTATATGGAGCGCAAGGGCTGAAGGCTGAAGACTTTCCTGGCAGTGGAGCAGCATGTCTATTCTCAGGATTTTTACAACTGCTTAGTGAAATGAGAGCACTCTCTCCTGAGATGCCAGTGTACACTACAGACTGCCGACCATCACGGTTTGAGGCCTAGACATCCTGGCCTGCCACCAGCTCCCCACCTCACTGAGGAAATGGTTTTAACCACATTGGCTGGGCAAACATGATTTAACCTGATTGTATAACAGCATCTGTAATCAGCAGAGAAAAATAAATCGAATTTCCGTCTGTATGTATTTGGACAAGATTTCAACTGTTGAATAGTTTTTGCATTATGGTGCTCAAGAACTTTGCCTATAACTAACAACTAACAGAATCCTTCATTGAATAAAAATAATTTCAGTCAAAATTTATATGCTTTCTAAAGCAGCGGTCCCCAAACTTTTTTCCACCACAACCGGTTTAATATCAGACAATATTTTCATAGACCGGCCTTTAACGTGTAGCAGATAAATACAACAAAATAAAATGATAGGACCGGCATAAAAACTGGGGTATTTTTAAAATATAATAATAAACGTGAATCCAATGTGAAATCGCAGCTTTATTAGCAGCGTCCTCTTAACATCACGTCAACAACATAGCATGAGTAACTTCCGCTCTACCCCTTAACATATCACGTGACCAAGTATCATATCACGTGACCAAGTAACACGTGACCGAGACCAGTGTCTTGACTTGCGTCAAGAGCGAGTCGTAGACGAATGTAACGGAGAGAATCCGGTCATTTTTCAAAATAAAACATCATTCAGACTCCGATAATAAATAAAACGGAAATAATGCAAGTTATTTATTCTTTTTGTGTGGCCCGGTACCAAATGACCCACGGACCGGTACCGGTCCGCGGCCCGGGGGTTGGGGGCCCCTGTTCTAAAGCATCTGAACATTTTTATTGACAACACATTCCTTATTGCCATTAAGCTTGTAAAGTAGCACCACAAAAGGTGCAATCAAAGTTATCCAGAAGTTTTTGTAACATAGCAGACTCTGATATGGAATGAGGATCCATGTGCAGAGGTTTTATGAAAAACATAGACAAACACAGTCCAAAATACAGTCCAAAAACAAGGTCCAAAATCAGGCAGCGATACAATATCAATAGTAAATCAAGGCCAGAGTACAGTCCAAAGAACAAATTTTGTTCTTGAAAAAAAAGTCTCTAAAAAATGTAGCAAGAGTCAAAACATATAAAGGCAACTACAAGAACATGATCCGGAACTTACTCAAACACAAGTGAATGTCAATGTGAGGTTCTCCATGAACAGTTTACAGTGGTGTGAAAAAGTGTTTGCCCCCTTCCTCATTACCTGTTCCTTTGCATGTTTGTCACACTTAAGTGTTTCGGAACATCAAACCAATTTAAACAATAGTCAAGGACAACACAAGTAAACACAAAATGCAATTTGTAAATGAAGGTGTTTATTATTAAAGGTGAAAAAAAATCCAAACCATCATGGCCCTGTGTGAAAAAGTGATTGCCCCCCTTGTTAAAACATACTATAACTGTGGTTGTCCACACCTGAGTTCAATTTCTCTAGCCACACCCAGGCCTGATTATTGCCACACCTGTTCACAATCAAGGCATCACTTAAATAGGAGCTGCTTGACACAGTAAGGTCCACCAGAAGATCCCTAAAAGCTACACATCATGCCGAGACCCAAAGAAATTCAGGAACAATTGAGAAAGAAAGTAATTGAGATCTATTAGTCTGGAAAGGGTTATAAAGCCATTTCCAAAGCTTTGGGAAATCAGCGAACCACAGTGAGAGCCATTATCCACAAATGGCGAAGATATGGAACAGTGGTGAACCTTCCCAGGGTGGTGCGCCGCCCAAAATTACCCCAAGAGCGCAGCGACGACTCATCCAAGAGGTCACAAAAGACCCCACAACAACGTCCAAAGAACTGCAGGCCTCACTTGCCTCAGTTAAGGTCAAGCGTTTCATGCCTCCACCATCAGGAAAAGACTGGGCAAAAATGGCCTGCATGGCAGAGTTCCAAGGAGAAAACCACTGCTGAGCAAAAAGAACATCAAAGCTCGTCTCAATTTCTCCACAACACATCTTGATGATCCCCAAGACTTTTGGGGACAACATTCTGTGGAACGATGAGACAAAAGTGGAACTCTTTGGAAGGTGTGTGTCGAAGTATATCTGGCATAGAAGGAACACTGCATTTCATAAAAAGAACATTATACCAACAGTAAAATATGGTGGTGGTAGTGTGATGGTCTGGGGCTGTTTTGCTGCTTCAGGACCTGGAAGACTTGCCGTGATAAAAGAAACTACAGTGGTGTGAAAAAGTGTTTGCCCCCTTCCTCATTTCCTGTTCCTTTGCATGTTTGTCACACTTAAGTGTTTCGAACATCAAACCAATTTAAACAATAGTCAAGGACAACACAAGTAAACACAAAATGCAATTTGTAAATGAAGGTGTTTATTATTAAAGGTGAAAAAAATCCAAACCATCATGGCCCTGTGTAAAAAAGTAATTGCCCCCTTGTTAAAACATACTATAACTGTGGTTGTCCACACCTGAGTTCAATTTCTCTAGCCACACCCAGGCCTGATTATTGCCACACCTGTTCACAATCAAGGCATCACTTAAATAGGAGCTGCTTGACACAGTAAGGTCCACCAGAAGATCCTTAAAAGCTACACATCATGCCGGAACCCAAAGAAATTCAGGAACAATTGAGAAAGAAAGTAATTGAGATCTATCAGTCTGGAAAGGGTTATAAAGCCATTTCCAAAGCTTTGGGAATCCAGCAAACCACAGTGAGAGCCATTATCCACAAATGGCGAAGACATGGAACAGTGGTGAACCTTCCCAGGAGTGGCCGGCGCCCAAAATTACCCCAAGAGCGCAGCGACGACTCATCCAAGAGGTCAAAAAGACCCCACAACAACATCCAAAGAACTGCAGGCCTCACTTGCCTCAGTTAAGCGTCAGCGTTCATGCCTCCACCATCAGGAAAAGACTGGGCAAAAATGGCCTGCATGGCAGAGTTCCAAGGAGAAAACCACTGCTGAGCAAAAAGAACATCAAAGCTCGTCTCAATTTCTCCACAACACATCTTGATGATCCCCAAGACTTTTGGGACAACATTCTGTGGACCGATGAGACAAAAGTGGAACTCTTTGGAAGGTGTGTGTCCAAGTATATCTGGCGTAAGAAGAACACTGAACAATTTCATAAAAAACAACATTTTTTTTATACTTTTTTTTTTTGTAATCAACTCAAGCTGAAACGAACTTGGGTTCTGCAGCAGGACAATGATCCTAAACACACCAGCAAGTCCACCACTGAATGGCTGAAGAAAAACAAAATGAAGAGTTTGGAGTGGCCTAGCCAAAGTCCTGACCTGAATCCTATTGAGATGTTGTGGTATGACCTTAAAAAGGCCGTTCATGCTCGAAAACCCTCTAATGTAACTGAATTAGGACAATTCTGCAAAGATGAGTGGGCCAAAATTCCTCCAGGACGCTGTAAAAGCCTCATTGCACGTTATCGCAAACGCTTGGTTGCAGTTGTTGCTGCTAAGGGTGGCCCAACCAGTTATTAGGTTTAGGGGGCAATCACTTTTTCACACAGGGCCATGATGGTTTGGATTTTTTTTCACCTTTAATAATAAACACCTTCATTTACAAATTGCATTTTGTGTTTACTTGTGTTGTCCTTGACTATTGTTTAAATTGGTTTAATGTTCCGAAACACTTAAGTGTGACAAACATGCAAAGGAACAGGAAATGAGGAAGGGGGCAAACACTTTTTCACACCACTGTATGAATTCTGCTGTCTACCAAGAGATCCTGAAGGAGAATGTCCGACCATCTGTTCGTGTACTCAAGCTGAAATGAACTTGGGTTCTGCAGCAGGACAATGATCCTAAACACACCAGCAAGTCCACCACCGAATGGCTGAAGAAAAACAAAATGAAGACTTTGGAGTGGCCTAGCCAAAGTCCTGACCTGAATCCTATTGAGATGTTGTGGTATGACCTTAAAAAGGCCGTTCATGCTCGAAAACCCTCTAATGTAACTGAATTAGGACAATTCTGCAAAGATGAGTGGGCCAAAATTCCTCCAGGACGCTGTAAAAGCCTCATTGCACGTTATCGCAAAACGCTTGGTTCCAATTGTTGCTGCTAAGGTTGCCCAACCAGTTAATTAGGTTTAGGGGCAATCACTTTTTCACACAGGGCCATGATGGTTTGGATTTTTTTTCACCTTTAATAATAAACACCTTCATTTACAAATTGCATTTTGTGTTTACTTGTGTTGTCCTTGACTATTGTTTAAATTGGTTTGATGTTCCGAAACACTTAAGTGTGACAAACATGCAAAGGAACAGGAAATGAGGAAGGGGGCAAACACTTTTTCACACCACTGTATATGGTGTAGAACCAGGAAATAATGAGGAAATGAGATGGCAAAGGTCATACTAGAACTCTGCTGAGAAAGGAAATGCCTCAAGTCCTCATTAAAGTTTCTTTTCATCATATATTTAGCAGCAGTTCAACAAAACATATCATCACCCATTTGCCTTAGTAAACCAGTGTAATAACCAATGACAAGCAACTGTCATTACAGAGATAGAGCCATGTGTCTTTGAGTATCAGGTTCATGAGTTAGATGGGTTACCAATGGGTCAATAATGGCTACTGGTGGACGTGTGAGAATAGTATGTTATGAGCTCACACTGTTTCCTAAATGTGCCTCACAAGATATCACTCACACACACATGCACACCTAGGGGTAGTTTGCAGCTGCCAATCCATCTACCAGCATGTTTTTGGGAAGTGTGAAGAAAGCCAAAAAAAAAAAAAAAGGTGAGTGTAAATGGGGAGGACATATCTGTAACTCTGTACAGATTCTGGAACCCATGGACATCACCAAAAAGTTACTCTCTTGAGATGCTTTGCCAGGTCTTTGAAAAGCATAATCAATTCAGCTGAGGCTTGCCCATTTAAAAACATTTAATTTCTTTGCCTTAAGGAGCTCTTGGGTTTCTTTTGTGGTATGGTTTGGGTCATTATCCATCTGTACTGTGAAGTCCTGTCAGTTTTGCAGCATTTGACTGAATTTGAGCAAAACCTTTAGCTCTATATACTTCAGAAACATCCTGCTACTTTTATCAACTATCACGTCACCAATAAACACCAGTGACCTATTCTATTGGTAGCCATAAATGCCTATTCCATAACACTTCCTCCACCATATTTGACAAATAATGTGGTATGCTTTGGATCATGAGCCCTGATCATGATTCTTTCTCCACATCCTTCTCTTCTCATCATTCTGGTCCAAGTTAATCTTGGTTTCATCTGTCCAAAGAATCTTGTTCCAGGACTGGGAAAACTTTTTTAAAATAGAAAAAAAAACCAAATATACAGTTTGTTTTTTGTGTCATTTTGTCCTTTGTACTTCGAATGGATGATGTGTGCTTAGGCTACCATTTTGTATTTGCTCCTCTAAAGGCATTTTTTTTGGCGGGGAAGCATGATAAAGCATGATAAATTTTCACTCTGTGTGACATTACTGTCACTGCATGAATCTAAAGTCTGGGCTAGAAAGAAATCAGACCCAGCCTTGCTTCTTCATACCATTCTATGCATTTTTCTTGCAATCATAGGTGCTGTTGTTCTTGATTCCACAAAAAACAAAAATAATCGACCTTAAAACACTAATTAAGGGCATGTAAGCTGATGTGGATGATAAAAATGAAACCTTATTGATGTCGCATTATCTTTACCAGCTAAAGTAAAAAGTTGAGTAATATATCATATACCTTTCATTTCAGTTATACAAAACACAGCAACAATGCTCACCACAAAACTAACCACTGATTCCACCCAAATCACTTAATTATACACTAGATAGCCTCAGCATACAGATAGATGTCATCCAAAAACTCTGAATTTCTCTAAAAATGAGCTAGCTTTGTTTTGGGATAAACATTTACAACTAGCTGGCTAGAAACACTGTTCTGAGGTGATTTGTTCTCTCCTACTTATTTAAGCCAGCATTATATTCAAAAATAAATCTTAGCTGAGATTTACCCAGGCTGAAGGCAAATATCAATCTTATTTTTCATTCCTTAGTGTCTAGTACCATTTAAGGACAAAAAGGTAGAAAGGTTCCCCACAGACTGCATATGTAGTTTGGATAAACTAGGCTTGTCTAGTCATGTTTTAATAATGAAACAAATCTTTTTGGACAAAGATAAATGACTGTGCTATAAAAGTAGATGAAATTCCAATGAATATAAAGAAGAGTCAATATTTCCTCTTCTGTCAGTGTCTCTTAGTGTTAGTGAGATATTCACGGCCAAATTGCACTCGTGTCACAGACAGACAGTTACTTCCTAACCAAACTGTGGTTACTTTTATGTAGTATAACATTTGATACACTGTATGAACAAAAATAAATAAATCCAAATACACTGTATGGCCAAAAGTATGTGGTCACCTGACCATGACACCCACATGTGCTTGTTATCCTATTCATCCTATACATTCTATTCCAAAGGCACAGGCTTCCTGAACATCCTAATGTCCTACTATGTAATGGAAACCATTTGGTAATGTGTTTAGTGGTTTACAGCTGACATTTTGGCAGTTACTAAAAAGTGAGTGAGTGATTATTTAATGATCTAATGAGTTATTGGTCAGAATTGATTGTATAAGGTTTAAAATATAATTTGTATATAATGTATTAATATTTAGGTATTGGTTTCAAAACTTTATAATAAACATTTGCATAATTAATGACGATAATTTTTTCATAAATTAATTAATAATAAGTGGAAATCAAAAGCACATAACAGTCCTCAATAGCTTGACACTGAGTTGAAGAACCATTTATAAACTGGATGAGATCAGGTGTAAATGGGAGCAAAGGAAAATTTCAGATGGTTTTCAGATGGTGGTTTTCAAATGACTGTATTGACTAATGTGTGGTAATATATCAACAAAGACTTACAATCTTACAGTAAACTACAAATTGCTTGCTTAGAAATAGTTTATTACCAAACCTTAAATTAAAGTGTTACTTTAGTGCAGTAGTGGTGTTAAACATCATGGATATGAATTTGAATATTAGATAAAGGTACATAGTGTAACATGATGTATCCATTGGGGGTTCGTTTCTCGACTCTGCAGTGTGTGCAGCGGTTTTCCTCCTAGTACTCCAGTTTCCTCCCCAAATCCAAAAACATGCTTTGTAGGCATTTCCAAATTGTCTGTAGTGTGTGAATGTGTTGTGTGATTGCGCCCTGTGATAGGTTGGCACCTCGTTCCAGGGTATCCCTACAACCCTGTCTAGAAAAAAGCATACAGGAAATGGATGGAACAACATTTTACGAGGAAGCTGGGAGGTCCATCTACTGTCCTCTCAAATTAATTATAGAAATGAAAAATTAAACAAACTAAAATATGGGTATATTATTAGAAATTTATAATGTTGTTGGAAATTATATTACAGATAGACTGCCAGATTTTCTTACTACCTCATGCATATTCTAAGATAATGGCTCCCATTTAACCACCATAGTACATCTGGAAACAGTCGTTACCCTGTTAAGAGCAGAGAGCGGCAAACTTTAATTTATACAGGTTATATAGTAAATCACCCACACTCTCAGGGCATCGACAATATTTAACACAGATTGTCTTGATTAGCTGATCCAGCCTGTGGTACATTATTTCCTGTTAAAGGTCACATGCTCAATTAACTGTACTCTCAGGATCATGTGCCTTTCTGTATTGTCAATTAAGTGAATATTAAAGAACGAGCTTCCCTACAGGGTTGAATAAGCTAGCAGTGATGGTTTAACCCCAGGACACTGTGATTAGGTTTATACCTCCCCATTAAGTCAATTTTCTCTTCATAAATTCCAGTTTACTGTAGAAAAGCAACTGTAACAATATACCTATTGTACGCCAAGTACAGCTATTTACAGCAAACAATATGTTAAGCTTTAAAACACATTCACATTCAGTAAACTAAAAAGGAAACTCCAACTAGTTATGTACTGTATATCACAGTGCTACCTTTATTCATCTGTCATTTATTCATCTTATCCGATATTATAGTAGCAGTTGGACAATAATCACGTAAATTTTTACTTCTTTTTTTCTCTCCTAAATGTATATTTCATTCGACCATTAGGTCATATAGAATTGGATGAACCAGCTAAATACATAGGCACTAAATTTTTTCCTACCAGACAGAATATTGTTACAGTTCTGTGTAGGAAAAGAAAAAAATCCACCATGATGACATCTACTCTCTCAAGTGAGCTACCTGGAAAGCAGAATGGAGATGAAAGAAATCAACTTGCATGGAAAGACTGCACAATTCATATACTTTGGCAGAGTTACAGTAGGTACCTAGAATAATCCAAAGTATCTATCACAGTGTCTAGACTGACCGGGAACTGAGCAGTCATAGCTCCACATGTTCCAATACAATGCAGTAGTAATCACATACAGTGAAGTCTCCGATTGTAGCATCCCATGATTAAAGAAGTGACGTGTTCATTTCCATTTTTTTTAGCTATTGGTCCTGGCAAAAAAAAGACCTACAGAAAAATAAAAAAAAAATAAACACTTTAAATGTCAAGCAACTTAGCAAGAAACCTATTGATCCAATCTCACTTACTATAGACCAATTTCAAAACTTCCCATACTGCTAAAATTATAGAAAAATCTGTGTTTGTCCATCTGTGTTCCTTCCTGCATGGAAATTATGTGTATGAGGAATGTCTGTCTATGATTTTCGCCCCATCACTGCACAGAAAAAGCCCTTTTCTCTGTAATTAATGACTTACTTATGTCGTCTGACTGTGAATGTTTCTCTCTGCTCAGACTGCTAGATCTTATTGCAGCTGTTGACACTACAGAGCTAATGTTTTTTTGGATAGGAATGAGCATTGTGTCAGTATGTTAGAGAGGTGAATGCCTGGTTACCCTACATATTGTCACAGGTTGTAAGTGTAACTGTGCCTAAATAAATATGCTATGAAGCGCCACAAGGATATATCCCTTACTGTTTATTTATCGTTGTACATGTAGGGATGTAACTAAGTACAAATACATTATTAGATTGAAAAGATAACGTGTCCTAAATGAATATGAATACAGATACGAACAACAGGTGGAATATATACGGTGGAGTTTTTTGTTGTTGGATTTTTTTTCCAGACGGAAAGCATTAAACTATATCTGGATAACACTTCTGCACGATGAAATAAACAATGTCATACAAGCACAAGGTTTTTATACTGTAAAAAATAGATTGTCTTCTCAATAAAAAAACAACATAAATGTCTGATTAGCACTTCGTAGTTTACTCAACTTCTTACTGATACACTCCATTAGTCACAAAATCTTACTTTGCAAGCTGCTCTGGTGTGTTGACTAATAAAACTAAAATTGGCCCAACTAATAATATCTTGTTCAAAGAAACATACCTCAGAACCTTATTGGCAGATAGCTCAAACTAAGCACTAAACTGATTCTTCAGTTAATAAATCTAATTATATTTTGTAAAGTCTACGAAAGGTCTACTGTAATCAGAAATTAAAATTCTAAGATCAAAATGTCCAGTTTTGAACAAAAAATAAAAGTTATTAGCAAATAATTTCTTTACCCAACAATACTCATATAACAATTTTTAGAATAATTTTACATAGAGAAAGAAGACCAATGTACAATTTAAACACAATTTGTTAAAAAATATATATTTTTTTCTTTTACTATTTTTTGCTCTAAAGGTTCATAAAAATATCAATGCATGAATAAAATATGTTGTAATAAACCCAACACAATTATATGGTTAAATAAGAAAATTGCATGATGCATTGCTAAAATCCTAAAATGGATGACAGAAATACCATGTAGAACAACAATTGGTTTAATATGTTGACTGTCTACTTTACAAATACTGTATATATAATTCCATATGAGATTAAAATGTTCCTATTAGCTATGTAGGAATGGTAGCTAGCTAGCTAAATTAGCATGTTAGCACCTTGCTGGTTGTATGTAGTCTAGGTAACTGAAAAGACAAGAATTAGCTCCCAGCTGGAAAAAAAACAACAATAGAAAACAACAATAGAAACGCTCCTAGAATTTGTAATGGTTTTAAGGGTTATAATGGGAATTGTATTGGTTTAATGGAAACTCTAATGGTCCCTGTGGGTCTCTATTGGTAAATAGTTGCTTTCTACTGGTCGCATGTTGTCTAGTGGATACCATTAAGGACCTACGTCCTTAATATGTCCTACTACGTAATGGTTACCATAAATGGTTGTAATGGTTTACAGCTGATGGTTTGTGGTATTTGTAGCGAAAAACATTAAACCTTCTGTGATGGCTTCTATAGTTTTTTTTTTCCAACAGAGCTGGGTGATCTAATGACCAATAAATTATATAATCTATGTTTTTTGTGTTTTTTTTTTAAACTACCACTTACCTGTATTCAACTGTGAGGATTGTCTTGCTGTTGTTTCTGAAGTTTGTTGAAAACTAAGATTCTGTGGCTCTTTTTAGTTATCTAGCTAGTTTACACTAGGTGGGTCTAACTAGCTGGGGAGCACTTACATTTCTACATGTTTCTTTTCAAGAATGTATAATGCAATTTTAGACAGTTAACTGAGAATCAGTTGGCCAATTCTGTCGGATTCTGTATGCTACGGTTGTGTCTGCTCTCATGCAATCATGAGGCAAACAAACATGCACACAACAACTTTATCCTCACCACAGACTAATCTTTGTTCACAGAACTTAAGATGTCATGATTAATTCCAGAAATAATAGTAATCTATCCATACATACCACTTATCCTACACAAGGTCAGAGCTTATACCAGGGAACTGACAGGAGATACCTAGACAGGGTGCCAACCCATCGAAGGGCACAATCATACATATATTCACACATTACGGACCATTTGGATCAGACCAAATGTCAATCAGCCTATAGAGCATGTCTTTGGAATCGGGGAGAAAACCAGAGTACCCAGAGAAAACCCCTGAAGCACGGAAGAACATGCAAACTCCGCAGACACGGCAAAAGCGGGAGTCGAACCCCCAACCCCAGAAGTGCAAAGCAAACCACTAATTTACCATATATTAATTATTCTTTAATTGATGGGGGAGGTTTAGTTCATTTCTACTAGCTGCACATGCTAATGTCTAGAGCTGCTTTTAGGGCATCTGTACTGATTAAAAAACAAAAAAAACATGACTGTCCACCAATAATTTAGCAAATTATTTTATCCAAAGTACGTATGTACGTATTAAAGCAAAATGTTATTTTGCATAAATGTAAGTATGTTTGCTGGGAACTGCAATAAATTCATGATGAAGTCTGAGACTAATGCAATTCATCCAACACGGACATTTATTTCCAGTGAAGCATTTAGTTAGAAAAAAAGCATTTATCATCAACCTCAAACAAGTACACTAATGAAACAGGAATTTTGTGTGCTCAGATTGGTGTGATTAACCTCGCTAGAATCTTTTGTGAGTGATCAGGCAAAACACTGAAGAATGCAACTGGGTATTACTCAATTCATCCTCCCATCACTGTTCTGTCAAATTCAAGCAGCCTATAATTACATTAAATGCCTAAAGAACTGGAACAGCATGTGATCCAACTGCTTAGTTCTCTAACCATTTAGGAGAACCATTTAGCTGAATAGTCATGGCATAGCAGCTGCCTGTAATAAAGCAATACTTTAAGGATGAGGCTTTGAGGAGTAATAAGCGTATGGAATCATACATGCCAAATGCTAGCCATAATTAATTTAGTATGCAGTGGCTTTATGATGTTGATTACAACAACTGACAAAAGTTCTGGCTTGAGTTCATTTTCAAGTGTGTAACATTGAACATGGAATCATATGGTAAATGGTAAATGTGCACTTATATAGCGCTTTTATCCAAAGCGCTTTACAATTCACCCATTCACACACACACACACTCACACACTCACACACCAATGGTAGCAGAGCTGCCATGCAAGGTGCTAGCTTGCCATCGGGAGCAACTTGGGGTTCAGTGCTTTGCCCAAGGACACTTCGGCATGTGGAATCACCCGGGCCGGGAATCGAACCACCAACCCTACGATTAGTGGACAACCCGCTCGACCAACTGCGCCACAGCCGCACACATGGAATCATATATACTCTGAACATGGAATCATATAAACTCTGAAACCAGGACACACAGTCTCTTAGATGACGCTCCACTCTTCCATAGAAAGCTTGGTGCCAATGTTCATCCACACACAGATTGAGGTTAAATACTGGATTAAACATCTGGGATTATGATGAAGCCTGTACTTTTTCATAACATGATAGTTCTTCTTTTTATAGCACTCGTTTAATAGATGTGGTTTCTGGCTGTTTTGCACATGTAATTACTTAATTCCTTTTGCATTTTACTTGCATTTAATCACACACTTTCCCATAGTGCTGAAAGTAATATCTTATGTTTTTCCTTTTCTCGCAGTTCATAAAAAAAAGTGAAGTAAAGGAACTGACAACTGGGTGGTCATGTCAAGCAATTTCAAGGATAACATCTGTTAAAACATTATTTGGTTTCAGTGGCACCCAACTCTAAAGTGTACAAAATGTATAGGCCTATATCTCTTAAGAAGATTTGAGAGTGGGTGGCATGGTGGCACAACAAGTAATGTTTCACAGCGTGTCTCACAGCTTTATGGTCCAGAGATTGAACTTCAGGCAGTCATTGACTGCGAAGGATTTGCATCCTGTATTAAAAATAATCCTTATGTTTGTCCAATTACTCTTGAGCCTGTGAAAATGGAGGGCGATATAAATGGTTATAATTCCTACGTGGTTAATGGAATGTTTTTGTTAAACCCCTTAAATTAAAGCTAAATCTATAGTTCAATTACATCTTGATTGCTTCATTTCAAATCCATTGTGCTGGTGTACACAGGCAAAATTATGAATATTGTGTCGTCTCTACATAATGGAGGCAGCACTTATGTCATAGTTTACAAAAGACTCTCATTTACAGTAATTGTATTCCCATGAGCTAGATTCTGTTAGTTGTTCACCAATTTGGATACTTTGACTGATTAAGATCTCCTGGTCATTGAAAGTTTTAAATTCAATGGAGTATAGTAACAGAAAAAAATATTGACGATTGATTATTTAGCATGAATTTTAGGTTATCGGAATTGCAATTAATGTAAGGAAAGGCCACAAGTTCCTCACAACATACTTTACTAAACTATAATTTGTTCTGGTTTTTGTTTTTGGTCTGTGAGGCAGTACCATAGCAGAACTGTGTGTTTGTTCAAAAATGACCTTAAATAATAGTTATGGGCCCACATAAATATACAGGTCTGCCTTGTTCTCTTTGGGATGATTAAGTCTGACACATCATTGCACTGAAAAATGTGGAATTTTATATCCCTCAGCTAAACAACAAGAGTAATTATGTAGCAACCAGGGATGAATTGAAATGTAGATGTAAATTAATCCATGCCAAGACAAGAAATGAACTTGAAATGAGTTTGAGATTCTGCGCTTATGACTCCTTCCCGGTGTTTGCAAGGGTCAGAAATTTAATTAGGTGAGTAAAAATCAGCTCTCTTAGGCACTGATGAACGTTTAGTGAAAAAGTAATGTAATAGTTTCACAGGCTTTGTTAGAATTTTTGCAAACAGGACATTTGCACACTCATTTTCACTGTATACTCCTAATTCAAGATTCACTCTGACTCTGATTATGTTTAATATGCTTTGGCATATATACTGACTTCATGAGCCTCTCAAAACTTAATCACAATTCTGTGTCATATGCAACTCTATTAACAAGGTTCAAATTGCAAATATCTATTTCTATCCTCTCAGGCAGCAATGTGGAAAATGTTGGACCTTGATTTTCCATGCTGTGTTGGTGGAGCCACTGTGGAGCAGAGCCGAATGCCCGCCATGGCCACAGTTCATCTGTTTCAAGAGGAGGAATGCTGAAGCATGGGTGGTAAGTGGAAGCAGAAGGGCACATAGGCCAAGGACAGGCAGCTGGGGGAAACGCACAAACGGAAGAGCTGCCAGGAGGGTCCCACAGAATGAATGAGAGCCTATCGTGAAAAATAGGATGTTTCTATCTCATAGCCATAAACTTTATTATACAATACTGTCAGTTTTAGGGAGTTATATGCTGAGTGTTTTTATTATGAGAACAAGCTACTGACCAGGCAGTTACTAAGGATAAATGAATGAACACTGAACATTCAGTGTAATAAAAGTGGTCTTTGTTTACCCTGTGAGCTTTATATCTGATCGCTTACTCACACCCACATGAAAGTAAAAACATGACTTTTCTGTTGAGTCCTATGGGATTCCAAGCCTGATTCACACCTCTAGTTTCAGCAAGATGCCATGTGACCCTTTCTAACAAGCTTTCCAAAACAAATTAAATGGTGCACCTCCTGTTCCTATCTGTATTTGCATCTATTTAGAACACACACTCTGTTCAGTCCGAATAATGTATTAGGTTACGTCCTCTTTATTCAGCATAATTGAATACCTCAGATACCCATTACACACTGTGCAGATACCTAATACATGACCTGATTTCCATGCTCCATCTTTAATACAAATTAAGAAGCATGCCTCAAAGCCTCATTATTCACCCTGCACCAATTTGAGTAAACACTGTTTAAAACCAAAGCAATGAATTGCAAAGCCTCTCATGTTAGCAATATGAGTGCTTACTGGAAACTCATGGCAGCCTTCCCCTTATTGGCAGTCTGCATTCTTTGCCCTTTGATGCTGGCCAAGTAGCAAGGCCTGACATCATGCACTGCATTTTCCACAAAGACTACTTCCTAATCATAGTGGCTGGGAAGTCAGTGCATGGACAAACTTTGGGTGGCGACTTAGGAAATAGCGATAAAGTTACATGAATGAGGTTTCTGTCTAGAAGCCAGATGCAAACACAAGGTTACTGAGCAGTACTGACTTGATAAACGTACAACTGTCTTGCAATGATCAAGAATTCTGTGTTAGCAGCTATAAACTTGATTAAAGCGGTTTTCTACTGGATATCAAAAGGCTTAAATGAGGAAAATGTATTTAAAATGAGAAAGATGAGGATTGCATGGAGCACAATTAAATCCTAGGCACCTTATCATTGTGATTTATGCTAACGTGAGGCAGCTGTGCAGATCACGCTCCAAGTCATTAGATGCTTACTACTGATTGTTTATGAGAAAGAGAACTTGGCATGCTGTCATACGTTGTCTATTTACATAAAGTACATTAGAACTAACTGTTTGCGTGTTTGTTAAACATTTGAGGTCATTATTTGTATATTAAATGTCAGGAATGACAGAGAAAGAGTCATGGAGCAACAGGGAGCGCTGTTGATGCCGAGGCCTAAGAATTCCAGAGCAGATCCTTCTCAGCAGGTTTCCCCTGGAGGGCTCCATCTCAGCAAACAAGGCACTTTCATTCCCTTGTGATTTACTTTCGCCCTGTTCAATAACAAACACCTCTTTTCCATCCTCCAAACAGACATGCCAACAACAGCAAAGTTAAGCAGGAGAACCATGTGATACAATAATACAGCAATATTCAATATTCATCTCAAGAATGTACTATTTATAAAGGCGAAGGACCATAAGAGATACATAAAAGCTATCAGGCTTCGACTAAACAATCTCTAACTGTGTGGAGCAGCTGGTCCAAGGAGAAAAAAAGTTAATATAATAAAAACACACACTGATAGAAACCTCCAATGTCTAAACTGTGGACTTCCATCTCCACATGATTCAATGTGTATATGCACACGAGTGTGAGCATGTCCTACCTCATTAATGTCCTAAAACAAGACAAATAAAGGTCAGTGGAATAAGTGCTCTGGTTCAATCTCAAAAGCTCTTTTGTCTAGATGTGTATCCATGCCAAATATGTTAAACTGGTCATGTCTAAGTTAAAAAGCACATGTGCATGAAACACTGGTATTGTATGTAAAGCCAAAATAGATTAAAAAATAAAAAATAAAAACAGAAAAGCAATCATGTATCACTGTCAAAACACAAGACCCACCATGATGAAATTTTCACATTCAAGTTGAAAGATCTACACATTACTGTTACATAACGCAGATGAAGCTATCATATCATAATGGTGAATCATGGAAAGACTGTTTTATTGCCAAAGAATAAACATCAGATACCACGAGTCCCTAGAGGCTGTGGAATGTTTCATTTATTTGACCTCTATCAGTTTGTTGAAAAGCTCATTTTGCTGGTTAATAGTCAACATTTCCTAGCAGATCTCTTCTCACTAGGTAGCCATATCTTTCCTTTTTAATAATTAGTGCCTTGGTAAATAAATTGAGCTTATGCCGCTGATGAAAACTCTACTGAAAATCCTTCTGAAAACAAGCTAGGTCAAACAGAATTTTGAGTCTGACACTCTTGTGGTAGACCATGTTTGCCAGTTATTTACAAGTTTCCTTATTACTTGTCTAAACTGACATGTTGGCAAACATTGTCTACCACAGGAGTGTCAAACTAACACTCTGCCTGGGCATTATTAACATTTTTGTGTGCACTTGATGGGCCATAATAGTGGCTGTTCATTTTTTCCTCCCCAAGTCCAAAGACATGCGCTGTAGGCTGATTGACAATTTCAAATTGTCTGTAGTGTGTGCGATTGTGCCCTGCGATGGGTTGGAGCCCCGTCCAAGGTGTCTCCCTCCTTGTGCCCTGAGTTCCCTGGGATAGGCTCCAGGCTCCCCTACAACCCTGTGTAGGATAAGCGGTATGGAAAATGAATGGAGGAATGGATGGATATTATCATATTATTATTATTTTAGCAATCAACACGAATAATTTAGACTCTCAAAATATTAGAGGATGTTTCTAGGAAAACGACTGACTAACAGAAACTATATGTACTATTAGGTGTAGATGATAACATTTATTATGTACAGTCTGTTTTCCAAATACCAATAATATCACATTAAGAAACTGATTTATGAAGACCTCATCTTAGATTATCTCTTCTAAGAACATGTCTTTAGTCTCCGATATCTCCTGTTTTTCAGGATTCAGTCACTGAATTACACTAAAGGCCAATACTTGACACATTTCTGAATCTTTTTTTAGTCATAGGTCTGACTTTCATCATTCGCAGCAGATTTTAACTAAAGTTTCAGCCCTGTGAGATGCAAGCCATGATTGTTGTACAGTTGTGTGGGCACTCACTGTGCTACAGGTCTGCTGCTAATTGTAGATAATGTGAAAATGTTGAGTAGTACTACAGGCCATTTCATCATTATTATGTTTTGCAATTACACGCAAGCTGAAAGAAATGAGGCAGAGTGCCGTGTTTGCCCTGCAGGCCTCGAGTTTGACACCTGTGGGCTACCAGCTTGACTAGTTACCCTGTGTTTTGGCAGCTGGTAACTCATCAGGGGCTAAATAAGATTTTGATATTTTTCAGAAGCCAAAATGTGTATACCCTTTAACATAATCAAATCAATCATGTGGAGAAAGTCATGGAGGATAATTCAAATTATACCATACTGCAGACATTTTTCATCACGTTCCTAATGATTGATGAATAGAAATATTAGATCCATTCGCTAACCACAAACAAATCACATCCTTAAATGAATAAAGCAATCATTCAGCTGGACTCTAATGCAATCCATGAGCACTACCAATGCTGAATGATAAGTATGACTAAGGAAAGCGTTACTGCTTCGGTGTTAAAACTCCAGTGTTATTGGACAACACTGTTCATGCAGACATCTTGCATATATTATTTAAATTTTGCTTCTTAATATCTACAGACAGAACATTTCCACATAAATCACAGGCACAAGTCCCATGTTAGCAATGCGTGAAGTAAACACATGCAGTATTTCATACTAAAGTGGGGATGAAGACTATGAGAATGTGAAAGTGTAATTGATTACATCTTTGTGAAAGGTTTCCGCTCTCATCTGCTGACAACACTAACTTATAATGAGCCAACTCTCACAGGGTTAGTGCTAGTTTAGTCTCTAAAGGCTGTAGTCTACTTCAGTTCAGTGCAGGTCTGCTTTATGTACAGCTGCTCTTTAATGCACATTGAGTACAGTAGGAATTTTTCCTAATATACTCCAACAGCCATATCCAGAGAGAGAAAATATTAATAGAATACAAAAAAAACATCCTCTGCTACCCAAGAGTGATTTTGAGTGATGGGTCTGAAGTCCCATTTCCTTCGCAAATATGTTTTATATTCCTTCCTCTTTAGTCCCAGGTTTTAACTGCTGTCCCAGCCGGAACAATGTCCGTATTATTCGTGCTTTTGGGCCCAGGAAAGGAAAAGGAACCAAGGACATAGATTCAAAAAAAGGCAAAAGGTAAGAGACTTTATACTTTTTGTTCCACTGATTCGACTCAAGAGGGAAAAAACGCAAAGGGTTTGATTCAATAGAACACTTAAGATTCTGTGGCCATTGCTTTAGTCTGTACCGATGATACTTCGTTTCAATGAAGGGCCTACATTCACAGTGCAATGATCCTGTTTGGGTTTCTAATGGGTACACATGAAGTTTGACCCCTCAGTCCACTCTCTTGTGGGGGCTGGGCATTCAATCATTGTACCACTGACGAAATGAATGCAAATGAGTCCCTCCTGGGAAATTTAGCGTTGGCCGGGCTATCCATTGATATTTGTACCCCAATTAAATCTGACTACAAAGTGACTGAAAAAGAGAATGCAGTGACTGAAGGCTGAACAATGCTGTCCATTTGCATGAATGTTGTTTAAATCGTTGGAAGGAAATCAGAAGCAGGTCCTTTAACACATACAAAAATGAGCTGAGAAACAAATTCATAGTATCCATGGCAATGAATCCACATGTTGCCTACTTTGCAAAATATGGTAATGTATGTAAAATATCAATTTACATATATAAGAAAAAATGCTAATGTTATTCAAGGGCTTTAATCAGGAACTCAAGAACTTTTAATCAAGGCAGGGAGAAGTGTGTATGTGTGGAGAGGAGTATAGGAAAATACGTAATGATGGTGTGGTGTGATGCAGACCAACAAATAGGACAGTTACTGTTACCATCCTGAAGTTGATTATTTTATAATAACATCATATGAAGTGTTTTATTCCTCTCATACCATAGCAATTTGCCTACCATTACACATCAGATTTTAATCAGTTTTATTTACATTTAATGTGTTGAACAGCCAAGAGACGAGTTAATTTCTATTGTTACTTACATTATAGTAGTCATTGCCTCACCAGCCTCACTTTTTTTCCCTCTCTAAAACTTAATAAGACAAAACAAACAAACAAACAAAACCCCCTGCTTGTAATGAAACTGGAAAGCACAAAGACTCATGTGGCAGAAAACATACTGACACTGGAGACTCCTTCTATTAATGTTTAATAAACATTTCCTTACAGAAAGATTCCTATCAATGACTATGCATTTTTCTTTGCTAAGTAGCACGATGTTTGCTAATCTGTTTATTATTAGAATCATATATAGCATTTACCATACAAGTCCCTTTGAATTAGCTGATACTATAGAAATGAACATATTAGAAT
Organism: Ameiurus melas; assembly: GCA_012411365.1. Classification (NCBI taxonomy): domain Eukaryota; kingdom Metazoa; phylum Chordata; class Actinopteri; order Siluriformes; family Ictaluridae; genus Ameiurus; species Ameiurus melas. The sequence continues at coordinate 22,083,289 of CM022761.1, forward strand.
GAGGGCATTAATATAAATCTGATTTCACTATAGTCAGAATAGCTGTTATAGAAAATTAATCAACACCCTCTGACCAATCAGAATAGAGCATAGTATAGAGAATAGAGAATAGTGTTGTTTTTTGTTTGTGTCACAATGGAGATGCAACTGCAGATTAGATTTAATGAAACAGCAAACAAAACACAAAATAGTTACTATAGACCTGGTGCCAAAACTCTAAGGCAAAGAATAAACATAAACACGAAGACCATAAACACAAAAAATAGCCATGACAGCAACAAAAGACAAACACAAGACAAAAGTGCAGTGCACACTGTGGCTATATATACACACAGTGCGCATTAACAAGAATGAGATTCAGGTGCAGGTGATCATGTGACACTGATGAAGTGCGGTAGAGTGACTGCTGGGAACTGTAGCCTGGAGCTCCATCCAGTATATCCATGGCGGTTTTTTTTTTTTGTTGTTTTTTTTTTTTTTAACATACAACACATTTATGGAGTAAATAAAATACATTTTGACACCTCCAACTTAATAACAATACTTTACTTGATTGATTCAGAGTGTAAAAAGCATAAATTAACCAGGTATATTATACAACAGGTCGGGCCCTGACCTCTAATAAAAAAGTGATGGTTTGTTAAGACAGGGTCAGATTCCAATCAATAATCTGTCTTTAAATGATACCAAAATTACAGTGTGTTACTGACCTCAGAAATCAATGAGGAAGACCTACATTCACAGATACATCAAAGGGGATGCTGTGGAGAATGCGAGCTGCTTTACATTCCTGGATGTCCCCAATAATTGAAGAGCTCTAGTGGAAACCAGAAGGCTTGACAGAAGGCTTTCTCTTTTTTTCAACTGACTGCAAGCTATAACCAAAATGTCCCTTTAACCTACACTTAGACTTACTGATTACAGTAAGAGGTAGGATGGCGGTACAGCAGGTATGTTGGTGTCTCACAGCTACAGTGTTTTGGGTTTTGATCTTACGCTCCAGTTAAAGTCTCACGTCTTCTCCTAGTGTTTGTCTTTTCCCACCTTGAAAAAACCTGAGGATAGGTGTATGCACAGGCATGATGCCCTACCGGCAACTCCCCATGGGATTTGACCTCATAAAGGATAACGTGCATAAAGATAAATGAACAATTCCTGTGATATACTGATATCCTTATGACTAGAAATGAACTAATATTCCATATAAAATGTAATTTTTAAAATAAGCTTCTGAATTGTGGCTCCTCTCAAGTTTTCTGCTTCCTCAGCTTCTGAATAGTTTTTTTTTCAGTCTGTGAAGCAGCTTAAAACAATGTCTATTGTAATAAATTATATAAATATAAAACTCTATTTCAAGGAAGGAAGAGAAACCATGAACGTCTCATCAGTTTCAACAAGTGGACTTTGTCTATCCTTACAGGATGTAGGCCATTGTGGGAATGCAGCTGTTCAGCACAAGACCACAAGAACACTGCAGAGGGTGGAACTGAGGGCTCAGAACATCAATTTGAGACTTTATATACACAATGCCTCACTATACTTATGGATCATTTGGATAGGTACTGCTTCTTGTTTTTCTTTTGGGTTCTATGTAGATCCTTTTCTGGAAGGGAAACTCTCTGTTATTGGGACGACATATCAAAGCCAGAGGATGACTTTTCAGTCCCTTTCAGAGAAGTTCAATAACTAAAAATCAGTTCAGCAAATATTACTGTAAACATTTGAATAATAATCTATCCATCCATTTTCTGTATCGCTTATCATATACAGGGTCAACGTGGAGCATGGGACTCAAGGGCACAAGGCGAGGGACGCCCTGTATGGGGTGCTAACCCATTGCAGGGCAAAATCGCACACACATTCGCACACTGGACAATTTAGAGATGCCAATCAGCCTACAACACATGTCTTTGGACTGAGAGAGGAAACCAGAGTACCTGGAAAAAACTCCTGAAGCACTAGGAGAACATTACAAACTCCCAACCCTTCAGGTGTGATGCAATTTCTGGCCGCAAAAATGTTTGAGAAACTCTACTCTATGTGCCAAAGCAAAGCTTCTAAGTGCCACTTTTTTTCTGACTGTTTTTATAAACTCTCTCCATTCTTCTTTAAGTGAGTACCACAAGCTTCAGAGTTTTCTAAATCGACACTTTATACTGTATACAATGCCATCAACATTCAGCTGTCATTTAGTTCTTTATTTCAGAAATGTACTGGTATTGGTGTTGCATATTGGTCTGATACTGTGCTCATTTATTACCATTACATTTAATAAGAACATGAATATGAATCACATGAAAATGAATCACATGTAAATGAATCATATGAAAATGAATAAATAAATTAAAATGAAAAAACGAACATCTTATACCACACAATACTATGTCATATATGTATGTCACAATAAATATGTAAATCAAAGCAGCGCAGTGTAAATCTAAACTGTGCTCTGTGAAAAATAAGTTAATAAGCTAAGTTAAAATTAAGTGCATGTGCCATAAAGTGTTGGCACGCTAATGTATTCAAAAGTATGGAGGAATAAATCGAGCCCGCAGGGAAACTGTAGCAAGTAAAAGAGAGCAGTTGAGTTGCGAGCACTGAGGCACATGCACTCCCCATTGCTCATGAGTTAAGGTGCTAGTCAAAACCACAGCATTTTTAATGACCACGCTCGCTGATACTGCTTTGCAAGCCCAGTTTGACTACCTTCAAGCTCTCTATTAAAGATACTGTATAAATGCCATAATATCTTTTACAGAAAGACAGTAGAGAGCATCCGACCAGCTGTTTTACCGTTTGGTATGGGAATTACACAGTTTCTGAACACAAGACTCTACAGAGGATTGTGAGAACAGCTGAAAAGATCAATGAGGTCTCTTTATGAACTATTGACACCTTGTACAACAACCACCACCAGCAAACAAAACCACCAGCATTGCAGACCCTCTCATGGACTTTTCATCCCCCTGCCATCTGGCAGAAGGTACGGGAGCATCCTTGCCATCACCACCGGTTGTCTGCAACAGTATCTTCCCTGAGGCAGACAGTTTACTCGACTCCTTTCAGCCTCCCAACACTCACCTGGGCTAGTTCAACAGCTATCCCAGTATGCCTTAATACCACTGCACACCTGCATTTTACAATGCTGTATTAGACACTTTCTATTTATGAGAGTCTTACTGCTTCTACATTACTGCCAATATTACTGCTACATGTATTACTGCTACACTACTCATTATTTACAGCTCATTGTTGTAATAGTTTTCTCATATAACTCTGGTTCTTTGAAGTCTCTGAGACTTTGAAATAGCTTTGTAACCCTTCCCAGACTGATGCATTTCAATCACCTTCTTCATCATCAGTTCTGGAATTTCTTTTCATTTTGGCATAATGTGTTACTGGTTAAGAACTTTCAGCCAACTTCATACTGTTGAAAAAGTTCTATTTAAGTGTTGATGTGATTGAACAGGGTTTTTGCAGTAATCAGACCTGGTTGTGTCTAGTCCAGTTGAGCCCCATTATGAATGCAGTTTCATTGATTTGGGGAATTAGTAACTATGGGGGCAAATCCATTTTCACACACACCCAGCTGGTATTGGATAACTTTTTTTTTTTTTTGCTTCAATAAATAACATTATCATTTTAAAACTGTATTTTTTGTTTTCTCAGGTTGCCATTGTTTTATCTTATTATTATTTTTAATTTCTGAAACAATTTAGTACCAGATATACACAAAAACAGAAGACATCAGGATACTTAGCATTATATAAGTATTTTCAAAAACTTTTTCACAGCACTATGTCTGAATTCTGTCTAATGATTACTGCTGTACAATCTGTGGGAAATGAACATACAAGTCTTGGCTTGAAAAAAATAGATATCTTGGGAATTATGTTTCATCCTCTCTTAGTCTTCCTGTTGTTTATCCACTTAACTACTTTTGATTTTGTTGTCTGTGTGAATGTGCAGGAGTGGTCTTACTGTCAGGCGAGGGTTTTCTAAGGACTCTTTGTGCATACAATGTAGTGTCAGCCAAAAGGATTCTCCTGATACTCATTTTGGGTTGTTGCAGATGCTGCAATTTGTGTGAAACTGGACCAGATTAAAGCTTTGCTGCCGTAAATTATCATACTGCTGCTACAAAATATCTTCCACAGAAGTCTGCTGGTAGACAGAAGTACAGACATGTCCCTCAGCTCAATGAACAAACAACAATAAGCCATAACATACACACTACAGGAATTGATGTGGCTGCAAAGACGACAGAGAATACTGTTAGGAATGTACGTTAATCTACCATCAACACACTTCCTAGTCTTTACCAAATTTGACAGTGTGTTATGCTATATTATATGGCTCTAATTACCCCCTCACAATACAGATGACTCGTATGATGGCTTGTCTAACCTTGCCTAATTCTGTTTCCCATGAGAGGGGAGGTCCGTTAATCAGTGTGAGCATGTCTTATTTCTGTCTGTGTGTGTGGGAAGTATGGGAAGCATAGAGAAGATCAGGTACGATAGTATGTAGAAGATTAAGGGAAATGTCAACCTGGTGTGGTATGTATGGCAGGTTCATCACATGCTATTAGCTTGATTGATAGACTTGTGCACTATAATGAGGATAAATCTTTACACGGAATAAACAGAGATGCATTTTTAACATTTTATTTTTGTGAAAGACAAATTGTCTATTTAAGGCATGTGACTTACTTGTATTGGGGGTGAGGGGGGTTAAAATGGATAGCTAACCAGTTATGTGCTTTTAACAAAGTGGCGCATTGTGGGGGGACATGGTGTCTTAGTGGTTAGCATGTTTGCCTCGCACCTCTGAGGTGGTGGACTCAATTCCTGCCTCTGTCCTCTGTGTGGAGAGCTTGCATGTTCTCCCAGTGCTTTAGGGGTTCTCTCTGTACACTCCAGTTTCCTTCCTCTGTGGCTCAGGTGGTAGAGCAGGTTGTCCACTAATCATAGGGTTGGCAGTTCGATTCCCGGCCCATGTGACTCCACATGCCGAAGTGTCCTTGGGCAAGACACTGAACCACAAATTGCTCCTGATGGTAAGTTAGTGCCTTGCATGGCAGCTCTGCTAACATTGGTGTGTGAGTGTGTGTGTATAGGTGAATGAGACACAATGTAAAGCGCTATGAATACAAGCGCTCTATAAGTGTGCCATTTACCATTTACTAAGATATGTGTTGTAGGCTGACTGACATCTTTAAATTATCCACAGTGTGTGTGCAATAGTGACCTGTGATGGGTTGGCACCCCATCCAGGGTGTCCCCCACCTTGTCCCATGAGTCCCCTGGGATAGGCTCCAGGCTCCCTGTGACCCTATGTAGGATAAGTGTTGCAGAAAATGGATGGATGGAGTTGGTGCAATGTACTATAAAAACCAATAGCATCTCCGGCAAACCTTTTACATTTGCATGGATTGCTTCTTGATCACTAGAATGTATCACGGGTCTACTCTCTGAACAATCATAGATTTACATGTGTCAGACATCTCATTTGAAAAAAAACACAGTTGAGAAGAGTGCGTTGGCCCTGGTCACTCACATCATTTCCAGAGATTCTGCACTTCTGAACTGAAGACATGCCGACTCTATGAACATACCTTTTTTTCATTTTGTCTCCATTAGTGGTTTGGAACTGATGAACTGCCTGCAGTTCTGCTGGTTACTGTAATAAATACCCTTCTTAGCCCATGTGGATCTGAACTGTTAGTCCTGTCAAACATCTGATCAGCCTCCACTTTCCCTGAAGGTACAAAGATCTATTTCACTTCTAGTGATTATTAGCGGCTGGGACAATCTGCAGTTCAATGCAAAGGCATTTCTGTTGTGTGTTTGGAGAGAGTTTAATGGAATTGGACCCGTTTTTTTCTGAACAGTGCTGGAGAAACATGCGATGAGAAGTACAAATGTCTCCTTGTGGCTAGAGAGAGATTGGTTTGCCAATTCTCTTTGGATCATTTAAACACTTGAGGGAAAGTGGGAAAGTTTCTTCCAGCGGAAGAAAACTGATGATATGGTAAAGAGGGATGAAGAAAGATGGATGTGATCTATTACACTGCATGTTTTCCCAGAACTATATTATGCTAAGCAAGAATGTGTTGTAATTTCATGATCACATGCAACATTAACGAGCAGTTGATTTATTGTGTTTTGCCTTCGGTGTGTCAAGATAGTTGTTTCAGTGAGCAAATTGCTGTAGAAGGTGTGCGTATGTTAGCTTGGAGTTTTTAGGGGTTTGTAATAAATAGCTTCCTCTGGTATCATCTTGCTTGCTCATGTCTGGTAGAGAAACATTTGCAGTGCCATCTCCAAGATTTTTGACCATTATATATAGGATGAGTGGCATTTGCAGAATATCTCATTTGTTCTTTGGTGCAAAATTAATGGCCAATTATTATATCTCATACATGTGCAACATTTTAAGGTGATCAATTTTTAACTGTACAGGAACAGTCAGGTACAGATGAGTTTAAACCATTGCATTCCCCATGATTTCTGTGGATGTTTTTTGCCAGAAAAATGCCAAACGTGCTTCTAGTTTAATCTCCAAATAAAGAAAACAAATTCCAAGAGAGATGTCGTGTTGGCACAGCAGGTAGTGCTGATACCTAACAACTCTCCAGGGTTTGATCGTGAGCATGTGTTATTGTCTGTGTGGAGTTTTGCTTGTTCTCCCTGTGGCCATGTGGGTTTTCTTTTCTCCCTCCTAGGTTAATTGGTGACTCTAAACTGTGTGTGAATGAGTATGTGAACTTGTGTACATGATGTCTTGCCATAGACTGGCATTCCAAGCTCCTGCTTCACACAATCCTAACTCAGAAAAACTGGTTAATGAAAATCATTGATTGAATGAATAGATAAAAAAATGAGAAATGTCTGTGTAAGTGTGTCTAAGGAACCCTTAAAACACCCTGGAGTGTAGGAACATCTGGAAAGTCTTAATAAAATGAGGGTTCTTTTGAAACTATTCACTTAAAAACAATTTCAAGGGTTCCACCTCTGAGACAACTCAAATAATCCCTAAAAATCGTTCAGTTAACATAACACTACATTATACTGTACACTAAGTAAGGATCAGTTCCACACTCGGAAATAATATGTTCCATATCTAGCACCCAAACAGGATTTTCGGTTTGCTTGATTTATTTATTTATTTAGTTGCTTCTACGGGTGTGCAAACTTTTGCACTCAACTATGCACGTCAATACATCATGGTTATAAACGTACTTCATTTGCATGGATTGCCAGAGTTGAGCATGCAGAGGAGGAGTTCCCCCAGCCTCCTAAACCCTCCCGATGACTCGGAGCTGAGAAGGAGCAGGAGTGGGAGCAGAGCGCCATTCAAGCACGGGAGCAGCAGCGGCGCCTCCGCCACGCATATCAGCACCATGAGGCGTGAACGGGCGCGTGCACAGAGACATCCCACTTCACTTAGCGCACATGAGCGTCACATGCACGCGTAGTGGATGACAAGCACGCCGCGTTTTTCCCCCCTTGTTATTATTATTAGGCTATTTTAAAACGTTGTCCAGACTATGGCGCGCGGTATTTAGAAGTAGCCTACGTTATTGTAGTTTTGCGAAGTTTTTTTTTTTTATATTGGATGCGCGTGATTTCTCTTCAGTTTAAGCGCCGAACTTCAAACTCTGGACAGCGACTGTGATATTTCCGCGTCATTTCTGGAGTTTTCAATTCTCTTATATATTAAATCGAAGTTATAAAATATGGACCGCGTGTGGATTTTGCTCGTGATGTCGCTGGGCATGTCGCTCGCGCACATGTGTGACGGCTGGAGGGCTCGCGCAGGTGGCCGCGAGCGGAGAGACGCAGCCGCCGCCTCCGTGCACGCCGTGTTCGAGCTGCTGCGAGCGAAGAGCTTGAACGGAACTTCTTCAGGCTCGGGTCCCATCAGGTCTCACGCGCTCGACTCGGAGATAATTCCGCGGTCAGACACCGACACCGAGCCGGCGGCTCACGACCCGTTACAAGGGGCAGACACCGGAGAAGCCCGGGAGAAAGCCGGTAGAATCCCGAGACAAACCGGCAGGAGAGTCACTTCTCACAGAGCGCGGAGCATCAGCAATGCCGACACACCTGAGCGCGCGGACAGCAAACCTGATCATCCAAAACGCCTGGTCGGGTAAGATTCGGTCCTAGAACGCATTTGTACACGCACCAGGGTTCTGTAGGTTCTCGAACAGTATGCGTTTGCGTCCAGAACAATGAAAGTTGCACTACACTCTTAGATCATACAGCATAGTATTTACCATTCAGAAATGCTTCCATGCAGAACCCTTTTAGAAAGCTAGACCCATTTCCCATCCAAAGAACCCTTGAAGAACACTTTATTCAAAGAGCAGTGTTTGCGAAATGCTTCCATGCAAAACCCTATGAGAGAGAGCTAGAATCATTGCCCATCCAAAGAACCATTGTAGAACTTTGGATGATTAGTTGATTGATCAACCTTTGGATGATCTTATTGAATCATTTCTGTTTCAAGGTTTCTGGAGGCACTTTCAAGGGTTCCACTTCTGAAACAACCTCTGAAACGCTTCAAGTTAATTTAACACTACATGCTTATAAAGTATTACATTTCACCTAGCAAGCTAACTTTTTATGTTTAAAATCTTTTTTAAGAGACAATCACTTAAAGATTCTATGTAGGACCCTACAGTAGAGGATTTCATTTGAGAAACGGTAGAAAGGTAGAAAGGTAGAAAACATTTCCCATCTAAATACCTCTTGAGGAGACCTTATTCCAAGAGTGCAGGAACCTTTGGAGGAGCTTATTGAAATTGTGGTTCTTTTAGAATCTATTCATGTTTCAAATTTCCTGGAGGCTTGCTCAGGAATGCCACCACTGTGACAACCCCTAAAAATGTCTATTTTTCTTTAGTAGAACTTCTTAAGGAAACTAGAAGCACCGACCATCCAAAGAACCCTTGGAGAACCATTTTTGCAAGAGTGAATACTCTGAGTTAATTGAACACTGTTGGTGTTCATTCAAATGCTGTAGGTGTAAATCCAATGGTGTAAGAGTGAATTCAAGATAATTCAGCACTTAGTTTAGTGTTCAATTAAATACTCAAGGGTTAATTCAGTTCTCTAGGTTTGACCTCAGTCATGTGGTCTTTGCTGTCTAAATACATAAATACTTTCATCTATAAATGGCTATAAACGCTGAGAATGAATGGCATGAATGGGATTCCCATCACAAGATTAGCTATAGCTACATAAATACTTAAACCTATCAATGCTGATAAATGTCTATAAATCCCTCTCACGTTAAATCTCTTTTGTTCGATTCAACAGCATAAGCCTTATTGTCAGCTTATTACAGTGCTCACAGTGTCCAACTTGATTTATATAAACACTGTAAGCGTTAATTCAACACTGGGGATTATGCTGTGCGTGAATGCAAGGTGTAACGATAATGTGAATACAGAAAACTTTCTTTTGTTACTCACTTTAGGCTATTTGCCGTCTGCACATGACATTAAATGCTAAGTGGACATTGGGTGATGTATGAGCAATCTGATAAGCCATCTGATGAAGTGAGCAGTAGTGGTGGAGGAATGTCTACACTGGGCCATGACTCATTTTAGTTAGACGTTAGAGGGGTAAACTTGGTGGACCTGAGGAATGTATGAGTGGGTTCTGTTCGTGCTGTTCATTTGAGAGCTTCCTCCTGTTGGGATTTGCTCTATAAAAGACTTTTCATGGTAATTGCTGACAAAAGAGTGTAATCATATTATTATTATTATTATTATTATTATTATTATTATTATTATTATTATTATTATTATTATTATTATTATGGAGGCTAATTTCCTCTTTCAGGACTCAAGCTGTTCTTGGCCCAGAGAGCATGCATACTCATACTCAAGCCTGTTCCTGTTTGGAACTGTTATGTGTTAATCATTATTAAATCTGGTAGTAAGTGTAAAAAGTATTTTTGTTTGATACAAACATGATGACTGCTACTGGTATTTGATGTTAACCTCCTGGTATTTCTTTCACATGTGCCTATTATTTAGGGAGAAATCTGACTCATGTTGAAGCCATTGTGCCTGTCCATAGAGTATTCCTGTTGAAGTGTGTGCACATGTGCATATAGATAGGAGTGGGTTTGTATGCATGTGTGTGTGTGTGTGTTACAGTAGATGCACACCTCCTACAGCCGTTCTACATGTGGTTTTACCTTAGACCTGGCAGCTTGTGTTCAGAAACAACTGCTCCACTTACGACCAGGCTCAGTGTTGAAAAGATTGTTTTTATGTTATATATAGATTTTTAAACTAAACAGACCTGTCATTAGATTGCAAAGAAGTCCCATCTCAATTTTTCTCTTTCAATAAAGCCTCAGATTTTAACTCCATGTGATTTGTTGCACAAATAAAGCATTGTACAGGGAGAAGTGACAGAAATATGGGTATATAAGAATTATGGTGTTCTTCATAAATACAGCTTTTGTTGCCAAAGTCACATTCTCTGCGTGCCATATCAGGACCCGGCATGAACGCTTAAGGGCATCATATATTTTATATGGCTAATTTCTATGAGCCCATTTAATAAAAAATAGAGCTTATTAGTGTAATTTGGCCTCTGATGTATGTTTGTAAGTTGCGGTTAGAAAATAGACTTGTTCTACCCTTTCACCTTTCTAAAAGTTCTACTGATATTGCAGTGTGATAAGTAAAGAATAATACACAACAGGATGGCTGTTATAGAAAAATAATAATTGACGGGTTGGTATGATTTGACACAGTGTGTAAGTTCCTGTTACCACTGTGAAGTTGATTATTTTCTAATATGTCCTAAGTGTTTTATTTCACTTATATCACAGCAGTTTTCCAAATATTTTTTTTAACGGAAAACTTAAAAGAAAAAACTTTAAACTTTCTTTAAAGTTAGTTTCTGCTATCACTTACATTATGAATAACATTGATTATCTCAGTACAATGGCACCTTTCAAGGGGTGGGATATATTAGGCAGCAAGTAAACAGTCAGTTCTCAAAGTTGATGTGTTGGAATCAGAAAAAATGGGCAAGTGTAATGATCTGAGCGACTTTGACAGGGGTCAAATTGTGATGGCTAGCCAAAAGTGCCTTCTATGGTCACGTGAGCATCAGAACATGGAGCAATGGAAAAAGGTGGCCTGATGAGTCATGTTTTCTTTTACATCACGTGGATGTCTGGGTGCGTGTATACCTCTTACCTGGGGAAGAGATGGCACCAGGATGCACTATTGGAAGAAGTCAAGCAGTGTGATGCTCTGGGTAATGTACTGGGTAATGTGCTCCTACCTAAATATTGTTGCAGATCAAGTACACTCCTTCATGGTTCTATTCAATTCAATTCAATTTTATTTGTATAGCTCTTTTTACAATGGTCATTGTTTCAAAGCAGCCTTACAGAAATATATAAACACAGGATACAGATTTTGTGTGTGAATTTATCCCTATTGAGCAAGCCGGTGGTGACTGTGGAAAGGAAAAACTCCCTAAGATGTTAAGAGGAAGAAACCTTGAGAGGAACCAGGCTCAGAAGGGAACCCATCCTCATCCCTAACCCTAACCCTAACCCTCAACAACAGATAGTGTAAAAGTAAAGGAAAGTTCATTATGGTTCTGCAGCTAAAGTCTTGGTGCCAGATACCACAGCACAACTTTCCAGAGTCTGTGAATGGTTAGGGTGATGGTGATGGGTGTGGTCAATGGATGTGATGTCTTTCACACGGCTTGAAGGAATCCATATGACTTTTGTCTGACATCATGTTGATGTTGTAGTATAACTATGCAGCACACTTTACCTCCCCATGCCTTTGGTTTCTCATTTCCGGTCTCATGTTCATTGGAGCTTTGTGTTTGGTGTCAGTTAACCTCTGATTCCGTCATCCAGTTCATCACTCAGTCTGATGAAAATGCCTCATACGCTGATCTGCTCTTTGCCTCTATATATTTACTGTCATGTCTCAGTTTTCATCCGCACAAAAGACAAGATGGCTTTACAATTTTTGAAAGTATGCCGTTGATGCTTTATCCAGGGAACAGATTTTGTCTGTTTCTCAAAATAACGGTAAACTTCTATTCAAGGATTCCCCCCCCCCGAGCATTAAAGTTCCCTTTGTGTAATTACAAGCTTGAATTTCAGCCTGTGGTATGAAAAAAATTAAGAGTACATAATGAAACCAGTGTCATAAATTATTGCTTAATGTTTTTTTTTCTTTTTACCTTTTGCCTTTTCCTGTTTTTATAATCTACCATTTTATTATTAATCTCCAGTAGCTAGTGTGAGCATGTTTTGATGACACATTTACTTTAAAGCTTTTCACTGTTCTCTGACTCATTCTTGTTGGTATGTTACATGTTATTGCTCAATAGGTCATGATGTCATTTCAGTCTGTCTAAACCACATAAACCATTACCTGTAGGTCAAATGTGTATAATAAACTTCCATATCATCATCGCACAACATACAGTGAGTAGAGAGAGAGGCTTTATTTAGGTTAATCAAAGAATCATACTCTCGGGCCATAGCAATGGACAGAAAACTTGTGAAAAATGCCAAACAAGAATAATTCATGATCAATGTCAAAAGAGTTAAGAGTCGAGAGGAGTCGAAAAAACAGAACAAAGACATAACGGATGAAGATGCAGAAAACATCCATCCATCCATCCATACATCCATCCATCCATCCATCTCCTACCGCTTACTCCTTTTCTGGATCACAGGGAACCTGGAGCCTATCCCAGAAAGCATCTGGCACAAGGCGGGGTACACCCTGTACAGGGCTGCAGAAAACATACTAAAGAAAAATATAAGACACAATGATACATTGATACAACAGGGCAAACTAATCAAGGAGTAACACAGAACAGGTGAACACAATGAGGTAACAAACCAATGCCGGTACCAGGATGAAAAACAAAACAAAACATGAGTGCATTGCATTGATTGCCATGGGAATGGTGAGGCAAAGAGTGATTCAGTGACATAATGTCATACAGGGAGCGTCACGATTTCTGAAACTCAAACTTCCGGGTTTTCAGTGACATTGACTTTGTTTTCTTTTCACGAGTGTGTTTTGTTATGGATTATGTCCTGTCTCCGCACCTGTATTGCCAGTGGTTGTTTCCCATATGTGTCATCATTGTTCTCAGCTGTAGTGTTTCACCCCGATCATGTTTAGTATTTAAACCCCTCTTGTCTCATTGTTTGGCGCGAAGTATTACATGAGGGTTTTCTAATACCAAACCTTTGTTCCGCGTTATTGTGCTTCAGATTTGATCCTGTTCTTGTCCTAGTTATTCGATTCTTGTGTAGCCTAGTTTATGCCCATTTGCTGATCGCCTGACCTTTTGCCTGTTTTGACCATGATATCGATCCACATTTTGGATCTGTCTGCCTGTTTTCTCATGAAACTGCCTTACCTGCACTTACATCCGTCCTAACCTCCATTACATGATTTACGTGACAGTGAGGTCCAAAAATCTGAGACCACTAGTGAAAATGCTACTGTTTTGCATTTTTTCCCTAATTTAATACGGCAATATTCATGACAAATGATATTAATGACAACAACTTGAGTAAAAAATAGAATATTTGAAATGTTTACATGAAATAAACATTTTGTATTTGCTACGTCCCCTTTTGCACTCAAGCTGGCATGGACTCGACATGTTTGTATCAAATCTTATGATCAATATTAGATCAAATCGTCTCAGAGTGTTGTCTGCTTCATATAGAAGCAGATGCTTCAATAGAAGAGCAGCACATGCTTCAATAGAAGAGATTAGGCATGAGGAAAATCTGACCTTTTTTACAAAGCAATTAAAATGGCCAATATCACTCATATGCTTACATTTAAACAGAGACCCAGAAATGGTGCAGAATCTTGAGTATTAATTATTCCAGATATTAAACATTTACTTCCTTTGCTTGAAATATTTCAAAATTCCAGAACCTTCCGTTTATTCCCAATTTAAAAAAAAAAATATATAGGATTGTCAATGTGGTCTCAGACTTTTGGACCCCATTGTAAGTCCATACAATATCAAATCAATACCAACACAATTCTAAATTCAAGCTAACGTTCCAGCGAAACTTCACAGTCTCTGTCTACAAATCTACAAGTCTACAAGCCATGGGTGATTTTCATACCCAGTGGTCCTTATCTTCTGCCAAAATTTCAGATACCCTCAGTATTCATTTTCACACAGATCCCAGTGTATAACACAGAGGCTGCTTGTGTGGAACCACAGCATTGGCTGGAGTTACACAACCAGCTTGAACATGTTACTGAATCACACATAATTTAACTGTAATTATTGGACATATTTCTGTAGGGGCTCTTGCCACATTAGAACAAGATAAAACCATATTGGCTGGCTTAATGAAAATCTCTGGAACATGAAAGAGTTTGCATGGGCCTTGAATTAGCATTACAGCTATGGCAAGAGCTCTGAGTGCTTTATTCTATCTGTAAAGCATGCTCCTATATGGTGCTAATAGAGATGGTGTTTTTGTTCCTGCAGGCCACATGTGTGTGGGGGTCAGCAGTGCTGTTCAGGATGGGCTGTTGCACCTGGAACAAACCGCTGCATCAAACGTAAGTCAAACACATGTTTTCATGGTCTGCCCTGTAGCACCAGGCGAAAGAGCACATGACAACATGAGAGATAGACACACTTCTTCATGGTCTGCACTGGAAACACAAACCAACACAGCACAAGCCAACATGGTCTGCATGTTTCAGTGTATCTCTCTGATCTTTGTGGAATATACTTACAGAAAACAATCATACATTTGGTAATGACTATAAATACACAGCGGGGCAGATAAAGCAGCAAGGCATGGAGAAAATTCACCTGGAAGAAAAGGTCATGACATGAGATCAGAAAGATACATATTTGCTCCTGGCAGTGGTTATTTTTGTTTTGGATTGTCTTTATCTAGGTGAACTTTGACATGTGAGTTCACAAGCTTTGGTCCTGTGAGCCAATACATAACAAGAAGGCAGGAATGTAGTCTCATTGATTGGTAGAAAAAATAAATAAGTAAAAGGAAGCACCACTGTTAAGTAGTGGTCACACTGGAGTTTTTGCCTCGCTATTGTAAAAAACAACAACAAATCTTTTCTATTGACATATGCTAGGGATTTTCTTGTTAGCAATCGTGGCACCTCTGAATACACATGGATGCTAGATTATTCATGTTACTCATAAACGTTATGAGGTGACCACACGTCAATTCATGAAAACACACATATCTGCCTGACGTCCTGTGAATTTCACCCTGTAGCTCAGTACCATATGTACCTCAGGTTTAAGAGAGAAATTCAGCAGAACATCCAGCAGTCCTTCCTGCATGATGATAGATCATTACATCTACATATATAGACCTGAGAGTGTTTTGAAATACCACACAATTGCATATGTGATCCTGTAAACCATGGTGTTGCCAGACTGCAGAGTGGTACGCATACAAACATCCTGCTGGTTTATGGTATCAAACAAGTATTTTTTTTTTCTACTGCCATATTGTTCGTCTTAGGGCACGAATTACCAGCCCACAGCATCTGGTTCACACAGCTCTCCTGACAGAGGCGCTTAATTATGGGTGTAGCTCTACTTTTATTTGGCCACAGAAATACTGGATACCTAAATTGCCACATAATTAAAAACAAAAAGGCAGATAATTCAGGAGGAGAAGTGAATAGTATGTTAGTAGTGAATGCAGTTGCAACATTCAAAATTACGACTCTGTTTGTTATTGTGTTCTTTTTGTTTGTGGCAGAATAAGTGCACATTCCAGGAAGATGATCCATGTAGCGATTTCAAGAACTTCAGAACATCTGCTTCAGGATCATTCCTGAATTATTGTATTAGATACTTAACAATACTTGCTTATGAATACTTTGTATTATAAAAAGCGTGAGCTGTAGATCTGTAATCTGTAATCTGAAATCTGTAGACGATAGTTATATAGTAGTTATATATTTAATGTTCAAAATATCTGAAATTCTGGGAGTGGCATTGCAAAAAATAGATTTATCGATTATCACCTTTTTATTTCCTTTATATATCTGAGCACCAAAAAGAAAGGTTTCAGAAAAGTCTTGCCAGGTTTATCTTTACATTTTACAAGTTCAGACATTTCTTTTCTGAAACATGGAACTCATAAAAGGAAAGCCTCAGTTATAACCGCCCTGTGTGCAGGGTTGGTGTTGGAGAGAAGATTTCTTTCATTTTGCTGTGACTTAACTTTTGGTTTTTACACTCATTCACTTTAGTAAGTGCACTACATTACATGCACTACATTACATTTTTAATTTGACGTTAAATTCATTTAAAGCATGCAGTGTGTCAATCAAAACTGTAAATCCTATATTAATAATGCATAATACATTAGTTATATAGCATCCATAATACCCTAGAGTTTCTAATAGTTAATTAGTAGTTATGGTTACATGTGTAACATTTCATAAAGCTTGTATATAACTAAAGAGTAGTCATACCAGGATACATATGCCAGGATACATAAAGCATATCTGTTCATGATGTCGTTATGTGTATAGTATATGTTATAATGTCTGGTATAGTATGCTATAATGCAGCATACCATTATAGAACATTGCAACATTAATGTCTATATAGTCTAGCAAGTGCAACAAAAGTTCCAATTAAAATGCACTATAATACAGGCTCTGGTATAGTACCTGTTATAATGCAGCATAATGTTGTAGTGCTTTGTAACAATAATGTCTAGAATATCTGAATGCACAGATGCAATAATGGCTTATGCATCCTAACATTATAAACTAATATGCTTAAGTGTTATGCATGTATTCATAACTGCTTAAAAGTATTCGTACAAGATTATGGTAGGGATTATAATGTTTTATCATTAGTATACCGCACACTGTATTTGGATTTATAATACATTATGAATATGGGATTCCAAACAAGTATTATAGATAGTTCCAGTTATTATGCAGTGATACACAAGATATATGTAGTATAGAGGCTGTGTCTATGATGTTCTAATACACAGATGTTATAATGCATTATGTATCTTTGCATGCATTACGTATAGGATTTTATGGTTGATATGAAACATTGTAATTGCATTTATAATGTATTATGAATACAGGATTCATAATAAGTGTTACCGTTCAATTGTTGCAGTTATTATGTACTACAGAACAGGCTTAGCGTCTGTTATAATGCAGCATACCAATTTTTTTGATGCATTATAATCCAGGTGTTGTCGTTAAAGGGTCTGCATTTCTGTTCATTCAGAATTTTCAGTGTAGATGCACAGAAAATGTCTATATACAACACAAAAGCTTTTAAGAAGCATCTAAACAATCTGACTCAGAGAGAATGTAGCATGTCTTCTCAAAATTTGTTTGTACAAACGCACTGACTATCAAGGTTGGCTTGCGAGATCATTCTTCTCGCTACATGTGGCCTCTTTTTAGTACCTGGCTTTGACCCAGGTGGGAGCATAACTCACCATGACTTACTAAATCAGTAAAAGGAATTGCCACTGTGCCTGGCCTCAAACATGTCGGAGACCTTAACTCGGAGAGACATGCACACACCACAGATTGGCAGCGAGGACAACTGTGGGGGAATTCGATTTGGAAGTAAAGCTACTAGAGAAAACATTCACAGTGGGGGATGCATACTTTGCGTCTTACACACTTATGTGTAGCTCCAAATGTGTACTGATGTATGCTATAGATGTATGCCCAATCAAGCATTTCATATGTACTCACACACACTACAGGCCGTGGGGGAGAGAAAACACATTCACAGTGGGGGAAAGCAAAAGAACAGATTGACATGTGTGCCATTTGTAAAAAACATTTAATACAACCTGCCTCCCAGAATCCTCTATTCCTCTATGATGGAGTTTGACGATTTTGTCGCAAGCTTTTCTCATTTGGGAGGAACTTATAACTAGGGTTATGATTGAGCAACAGTGTTATACCTCCATAATTCCTGTTGTGACTAAGATTAACCATGCACACACACACACACACACACACACACACACACACACACACACACACACACACACACACACACACACACACACACAGAGGTATGTGATAATTTTACAGCAGAAAGAATCTACATACAGATGTGATGGGGCTCAGTTGTGGTTGGGATCACTGAAAGTCTTTCAGAGATCATGTTCAAGAACCGAAGCATGACAGGCACAATCATTCAGGAGAACATAATACATCCCTCAATTTAGTGTTGGATTAGTCCCAAACGAATGCAGGTGTGAGAATGATCATAATTGGCTAGGAAACATGAACAAGAACTAAGACACATGGCATGAACAAAGACTCTAACTATATTCGCTATCTAATTCTAACTCTATATCTAATTACCCGCGTTGTGTATGTCATGGCTCCCGGTATATATACACACCCGCCAAACTGCTAACAGCTGCGGGCAATACCAAAACACACGTGACTCGACAACACATGACAAGACAGGGCGGAGACATGACGTCACCAATATGCATTTCTTCGTGTGTTTTCCCTGATGAGGGGTGTGCATGAAGCGCAAAACGACTGATCTGAACAATGTAGAGTGAGCGCGTTAGATTTAATTCAAACAGTTTCATTGGTCCACTGTGACCTGTTGGGTAATTTCATTTGTCCGATGTGACGAGGCTAAATGTTTTGGCGGCATGAAACTCGTTAGCCCGTAAAAATACATAAATTAGCCGCATCATTGTTTAAGCCGCAGTGTTCAAAGCGTGTGAAAAAATTAACGGCTTATAGTCCGGAAATTACGGTAGTTTTTCTTTCAGCGAGGATTGCTTCCTCTTCGTAACAGTGATCAATTCCTTTTCGGTTTACATTCTACAATAAAGTGAAAGCTTCAATACCATTACATACAAGAACCTCCCGATTTGATTTATTTGTTTGTTTACCAGAAGTCCAGTTTTTAATCCGATTTGGTATTTATATCGAACGTCTCTCTCACATCTCATGTGAAGCACTTCCTAATAGTTGTTTCTTTCCAATTAAAACCAGACCATACTCTTGGCTTCACTTGCACTCAATAAACTGTTTATCTTCATGCTTAATTATAAGCAACACTGAACACTGCGATCCATAGAGTGAAGCAGCAAGATTTCCTCGTTCTGCTGTACGCATTGAGATTGGCGTCTGTGTGTCTCAGTAGTGTGTGATGACACACAGTTGGATAATGGCAAAACAGTTTGCCTTTAGCAGCTTCCCAACGCTGATAATAGATTACAGAGCAATGATCATTACCTTCTGCTGCCCTGCATTATCCCATATGCATACCAGGAAGATTTGCACTTCCTAAAAAACAGTTTATGTGTCAATTCTTGTGTCAATGGCTATTTCTCACCTGAATACTGTAGATTTGAACGGTGCTGAACTGTTGAACTGAACTGAACTGCTGGTGTAATCTTAAACACTGGCCTGTGCTCATTGCAAGACTTATATTCACAACTGAACATTCTTTCAATGCTATTTTTACTGTTTGCCTTTACTCTTGAATTATAATGAATTATAATCCACTAAGTCACCCAGAAGAGGATTTGTTGCCTTTTGTGTCCGGTTGCTCTCAAGGTTTCTTCTTCATCTCATACAACAGTCATCTTTGGCTTTTTCAGATCGACATTTGGATTTCTATGAAGCTGCTTTGTGACAATGTCTATCATTCAAAATTCTGTACTATGATAAAATTGAAATGAATTGTTTTCAGTGCTGATGTGATGTGCCGATTGGGCCTTGATAGGATTTCTCAAATTGGTTAACTTCACTGATGTGCTTTAAATGTTTTCACTGTAGTAATCTGTAGTAAAATGATATGTTTAATTTCTAACTAAACTAATCAGTTTGATTATTTGCACATTAGACCATTTGCACATTAGACCATTTGCGCATTAGACGAGGCAGAGACAGAACCAAAATCCAAAGTAAAAGCACATACAATATAATGAATGTAATGTTCGTTTGTTAGTGGACATTTATATCGTGAAGCATTTTGAATCATAGAAATGTCGTCAAGCATTGTGAAATTATTTTTTGGTCATATTTCACACCTCTATCCTGAATGATATTTGATTAAGGTTTATTTGCATAGTGATTTTAACAAAAGACATTGTCTCAAAGCAGCTACAAAGCCGCAGTTTATGTAGTTGACACCAGTGCATATTTATGTGGTATCAATGGGGGCAGCAGTCCAATGCTTTAGGCTCTGAATTAGTGAGTTTAAACTTGCCTGAAACTGCCAGCGTGCAACTGTAGGGCCTGTGAACTAGGCCCTTATCCATAATCTACCTGACTGCTTGGATTGTAACCCGACTCATCCTGTCTAAGTCACTTGAATAAAACATGTGTCCTAAATGAAAAATGCAAATGTAAGCCATAATTTATGTCGTATTTAGCAAGTGCACCCAACTAATAATCTGGATTAATTATACGCTGTCACTCAGTTCAGTTAAGAGGTGATTGCTACTTTTTCTTTTTCTAGAATACAGCACACATGTGACTATAAAGTCTTTATTATGCCTGTTTCAATATTCTGTACAATCACAGAATCTTAGAAGCAGCCCACAATGTTGTTCTTTCATTTTAAACTTTATCTTGTATCTTTGGAATTTCCACAAACTTTTTCCCATGGCTGGCTCCAGGGAAAATTCTTCAAATGGTGAATTTCGGACATTTTCTATTACAGTACTTTCCAAAGTACTCCCATGGGGTAGTATTATTATCCCAAAATTCCCCTTTGGGATCAATAAAGTCTATCTATCTATCTGTCTATCTGTCTATCTGTCTGTCTGTCTGTCTTTCTGTCTGTCTGTCTGTCTGTCTGTCTGCCTGTCTGTCTGCCTGTCTGTCTGTCTGTCTGTCTGTCTGTCTGCTATCCTGAACTATGTTCTTCTTTTTGCAAGTAAAGTTAAATCAAATATGAAATGGGAGAAAAGTGTAGAAGTTTCCAGTGAAAGACACAAGAACTGATTGTCTAAATGTAGCTGCCATTAACTTGTAATCAATAAAATATAATATAAAGTAATAAATATGACCATGGAAATATCTATGTCTATCTTTATACCCAGCTTTATAACCTTGAGCCATTTTTATTGCTGTGTTTGTTTAACTTCCTAACTGCCTTGTTTATAATTTTGGGAAGGTATCTTTATGTTTTCTTAAAGCTGAGGTATCAAAGTGTGTAAGACAGAAAAATTTAATTTAGGTAAAAACCCTGTTTTCTTAAAGAAGTATGGTATGGTCTAAGTATCAGCTTAGACTCGCCCTTTAGATATAACATATACTATATTAGTGAATATTTGTACATAATATTAGAGAGGGTGAGGGGTTGAGATGTGCAGGGGTTGATATATAACACTTACAGAGTTACATGGTGTAACATTTTCCAGAATATTGGTTTGCGACATCCACACTGAGTGAAAAACCTTTGCTAAGCATGCTCTGTATGTTTCGGCATGAAATTCGGTGAAGAAAATCAAATGAAAAATTCTGATCCCCAGCACCATGAAATTCCTCTATGAAACAGAATTAAGCTCTCAGTTGGGACCTGTCAAAGTTAGTAAGGTAGGGGTGTTGGGATCATGATCCCTGACTGTGTGTATGTATGCGAGAGAGAGATAGAGCAGCAAAGTACAAATTTAACAGCTTCTTTCAGCTTCATCACCATGTGTTTAGCAGCTGGTTGTGTGTCAACGTTAGCACTTGGACATCAGGTCCATTAGCAGTACTGTTGGCTGTTATGCTTAACAGATTTAAGAAGATTTATCAAGTGGAATCCAGAAACCTGGTCTGATTGCTTTAAAAATGCTGAATATTAGAGGTGGTAAAAAGCTAGCGTGGCACCATTCTAACCGCGTTGTGGAACACACTTCCTGTGACCCGGGGAAAGTAATTAAAACAGGTCGGCCTCTGCTGTAAGGTTATTGAGTTGGCGGTGAGGTAATTTGCTACACCAACAGTCATGGAGGCCTTTCAGTTCTTTACTAGGCCTGGGTGGCTTAAGACCAGGGTTACACAGTTCACAGTGCAGGGGCATAACTCTTCCTGACAGAGGAAGAGTTTTATGGGCCATCAGACACAGCCTGAAATTAATACACACCATAGCCAGGGTTCATTGTTACCCTCACCAGGGCAGATTTCAGTTAGCAGTACAACCAACATTGCCTCCAAACTGTATTTGGTATTACGTATGATTGATTGATCATGGTTACAGTCATTTTGAGTTTAATACAGTATGAAACTAAATTATTACAGATTAATGTCTCATTAACTATGTAGTGGTTTTCTTTTCATTCAGAAGTCCTATCTGCAAAGTAGACTTTATGTAAAACCTACATAAAGCGAGTCAAATGTTGAAATTTCAGCAATTTGATTATTACATTTATGTGATGGCTAAACCTGATATTAGCTTGTTCTTTGTAATTCTATGTGGATTAGTCGAAAAGCTTAAAAATGAATGTACAGCTCTGGTCATCAATATTTAACTCAGGGACTGAGTAGTAGTATCTTCCCAATGTGCACACGGCAATAAATCGCACAGAGTACTGCCTCGCTGCCATATGGAGATCATTCTTACTGCTTGCTGCTCCCCTGAGATTGGCTGCTTCAGAGTTTTGGGTGTAACACAACAAAGAAGAACTTCTCCTTCAAAGCATTTTATCACATGGTATGTTAGTTCTCAGTTAGATGAAATTAGAGGTGAAGGGTTGTACTGGTGACCCAATTCAATCATAGCCATTGTACTGACACAGGTTGTTGTAAGATTATATTCCCAATAAGCTTTCAGGGAAGAATGAAGATGGAATGGAAAATACGGTATTAGATTTACGCCTACATTATATCATAAATGGTAGGCTGCTAATTAAAAGTAAAAAAGTGCTGGGGTGTATTTTTAGTAATGTCTGATATGTTATATAGTCTCTTGTTTTCTGCAATTCATCATTCATTTCCTTCTTTCTGAATACTTTTGTACTATTTGTTTCCATTTGCAATCCATAATGTAGCTTTTCTGTTTAGATTTCATGACTAATGCTTCTCTCCCTTATAGATTATAAATTAGCTTTCATTCTTGATGCGTATTTCCTAAGGAAGGCTCTGACTTTCTAAATTTCTGCAGCACTTGGCCTCCTAATGGTTCCTGGCACACCCAAGTCCCTTGTTGAACGTGATTATTTTATATGATGAATGTTCTTGTAAAAGAAAAGTCAGGTACAGTGCTGAATAATAATTTCTGGGCTGCTTACTGGATCTATAGACAGGTGACATATTAAAGGAAACAATATCAACAACATTTAGTGAGGTGTTGAATCACTAGAACAGTATCAGTATGCCTTGGCATACAGTAGATTCCCCAAGTCTCTGGCATGGTAGAGGGATGAACACCATTCATGTCAGTCCAAAATATCCCATAAGTGCTCAATTGGATTTGTATCTGATGAATTGCCATAGCACATGATATACATCGATCAGTCATAACATGCAAAACATCTGCCTAATAATGTGTAGGTCACATGGACACATGGACTCCACAAAAACTGTGATGCTGTGGTATCTGGCACCAAGACTTTAACAGCAGATCATTTAAGTCCTGTAAATTGCATGATGGGGCCTCTATACATCAGACTTGTTTGTCCAGCACATCTCACAGATGCTCGATCAGATTGAGATCTGGGGAATTTGGGGGGCAAGTCAAGACCTTGAACTTTTTATAATGTTCCTCAAACTATTCCTGAACAATTTTTGCTCTGTGGCAGGGAGCATTATCCTGCTTTGCTCCCCATGTGCATCACTGAGCCTTAGGTACCCATGAGCCTGTTTCTTGTCCACCAGTTGTCCTTCCTTGGACCACTTTTGGTAGGTACTAACCACTGCATACCAGGAACACCTCACAAAACCTGTCATTTTGGAAATGTTCTGGCCCAGTCGTGTTGCCATCACAATTTGGCCCTTGTCAAAGTCGCTCAGATCCTTAACCTCGACAATTTTTCCTGCATCCAACATGTCATCTTTGAGAAGTGACTGTTCATTTGTTGCCTAATATATCTCACCCCTTGACAGGTGCCACCATAATGATATAATCAACGTAATTCACTTTACCTGTCAGTGATTTTAATGTTATGGCTGATCAGTGTTCATCACTTGCATAATCATGAAATCATTTAGTGAACACTCGTGCCCTGTGGATAATGGGCATGGTCATCGTGGAAGAGATTACTTCCATCAGGATAGAAATATTTCAGCATAGGATAAAGGGGAACAGTCAGATAAACCTTTAAATGATTTGCAGTGATGCTTCTCTCTAAGGGGACAAGTGGACCCGGAACATGCCAAGAAAATAAATGCTCTAGTTTCTCCTTTAATGTGTCACATGACAGTACTTTCTGTATTCACTGTAGAAAAATGGTTAGGGTATATGTTACAGTGCTCTCTACTAATATTGGCACCCTTGGTAAATATGAGCAAAGAAGGCTGTGAAAAATTGTCTTTCTTGTTTAACATTTTGATCTTTTGTTAAAAAAAAAGTCACTAAAATACTCTGCTCACATGGATATCAAACAACTGCAAACACAACACCGGTTTATCCAACAAAAACCTTGTTAAATATATGTGTAGCACAATTATTGGCACTCCCATGAAATCATATGAGAAAAATATATTTGGAGTATATTCCTATTGATAATTAAAAACTTTTAATACACCTGGGTGACTAGGAACAGGAAATTGTTCAACCATGATTTCCTGTTTCACAGGGGTATAAATATGAGGTAACACACATGACAAATTCCCTTATTCATTCATCACAATTGGTAAGACAAAAGAATATAGCTGTGATGGGCAGTTGTTGAGGTTCACAACAGTGGCTATAAGAAAATAGCACAAGCATTGAAAATGCCCATTTCCATCATCAGGGCAATAATGTAAGAAGTTCCAGTCAACTGGAAATGTTATGAATCAACCTGGAATTGGGCGTGTGTCTATATTGTCTCAACACACTGTGAAGAGGATGGTTCGAGTGGCCAAAAACCCCCAAGGATCACAGCTGGAGAATTGCAGAAGTTAGTTGCATCTTGGGGTAAGAAAGTCTCCAACACTCCAATCCAAAGTCACCTACATCACCACAAGTTGTTCGGAAGGGTTTCAAGAAAAAAAGTCACTATTCTCATCCAAAAACAATCTCAAGCGTCTTCAGTTTGCCAGACACTACTGGAACTTCAAATGGGATGGGGTTCTATGGTCAGATGAATCCAAAATAGAGCTTTTTGGCAATAAACACCAGATGTGGTTTTGGCGCACACAGAGGGGTAGCCATATGGAAAAGTACCTCATGTCCACGGTTAAATATGGTGGTGGGTCTTTAATGTTTCGGTTCTGTTTTTCTTCCAGAGGACCTGGATATTTTGTTAGGATACATGGCATCATGAACAGAAATTAAATGAAAACCTGACTGACTCTTGACTGAAAGAATGCCAGTAATTGTGCCACACATATATTTAACAGAGATATTTTATTTGATAAACCTGCATTGGGTTTGTAATTGTTTGATATCCATGAGAGCAGAGTATTTTTAACAAAAGAACAAAAGGTTAAATGAAAAAGGCAAATTTTCACATATTTTTGCTTTGCTCATATTTACCAAGGGTGCCAATATTAGTGGAGGGCATTGTATATCTATAATATATCTATTTTAGTAATAATATCTATTCTATTTTACCTATTCTTCTGGGTATTCCAGATAGCTGTTTTGGAGGGAACATGGAGGGAAATTTTGTTCAAATGAATACCTTTTTCCTGTGTAATCCTTGAGAAAAAGCTGTAAATGTAGGTCAATAACACTGTTAATGACAGCTTAGTGGAAGTAGTGACATAAAATGCCTGGGATTTTGTGGAAGGGGTTTTGTGCTATGATACAGTGTTTATACTGACTGGAATCATAGTCCATAGTGAGTACTTCCTGTAATAGCCATTTAGCTCAAGCACTGAATTTCCCGAGTTTTGCAATCTGAAGTAAGCAGATATGAAACATTTGTGGCCATCACAAAGCACACAACTATTTCCATTTATTAACTGACCTATTATGTGGTAAATGAGAAGAAATTAAGAATGAGTACATCATGCTAACTCTTTGGACCACTGCATCTCTTCTCCTCTCCATGACTGGATGTTCTGCCTCTAAAATAGTTATTACGACAGTGGCTATGATGAGAATGTTTCCTATTTTATTTTTTTCCTTTACAAATGTTTGTTTTTATTATACCCCACTGTGTCAAGGAGAGAGCGTTTTTACCAAATGGAAGGAATGCAGAGCAATTAGTTTTAATGATGTGCAGGACAAGTCAGCATGACAGCAATTATTGCAACATTGTTATGCCAAGCTGCGTGTGGAAGCAGTGACAGTGCAGGAAACACTAACACACCCAGTACACTACAATATGAGCAGTGTGTTCATGGTGTCAGAGTCCAGCTGCTTCCATCTTTAGTCGTATGATTTAAGGTAGTGACTACTTTAGGGTAATGGAGGCATTAATTAAACCCATGCCTCTATGCCTCTATTGGATACCAAGTTCGCTTTCACTGAAGAAGCGTTGTTTGGTTTTTATGTGATTTTTGACTGATGCTCTCATAAAGTGGCTCAAGAACCGACATAATAAAAGTATGATGAGAATGCAGACCTGGATGTTTAAATTCAAAGATGAAATCCACATTGTAAGATGATGAGACAGCACAGCACAAATGTAATTATTTATTTTTTAAATAAAGTAAAAATAATCAAGGTCATCGAATGGGATGTTTGGATTTTTGGACTTTGGATTTACGTCTTCATGTCTTCATATATGCATGGTTGTCACACTAAAATAAAGGTTTTTCGTGTAAGTAGAGACTATAAAAAAAAAGCGTTTCATGAAGTGTCTGTATACTGAAGGAAAAGTGAAACATCTCTTCTCCCAAGGCATATAATGGAATCTTTTGGAACATGTTGTCCATTTGATTATGATATATATTACATGGGGTATATTACATTTCTACTGGTTCATTTATATAAGGTAAAAGTTGGAGTAATCTTTCCATGTGCATGAATGCACAGTCTGTAAAAAAATTACTGACATGATGGATTTGGACGGGACTGAAATCCCAGCGATACTCCAGTAATAATTACATTACCCCACATACTCATGAAAAACTTGTCCAATCCGAAAACGGTTTAAGATTACAGAAGAATGTAAGTTCGATGTAAAGGATATCAGAATATGAAAAGGCTTCTCGGATTCAACCCAACTTTCATTATGTCATAGTTGGATTAGCTGGACAGCTTGCCAAATAGAGTATGTTTTACTATATCAGCTATATGAAATGTCAGATAGACATCTCGTAACATGGTGCAATAAAGTAAAATGAACACTCAAAGTCTGTAACAGTGATATCACAATAAATTACAACAATTTGAGAAAGTGATTATTATTTTACGATGGTTATTCTTATAACACTAAATGCTGAATTATTATTTCTGCGCTGTTTACTGGATCTACAGACAGAAAAAAAAACATAAAGTGTCTTCAGAAGTTTGGCCTATACAAGCCATGAGAACAGCTTCACTTTCATCATGCACCTTGGCATAGATTCTACACATCTCTGGAAGTGAACTGGAAGGATGAACATCATTTTTTATAAAAAGGCATTCCCTCAGTTGGTGTTTTAATGATGGTTGTGAAGAGCAATGTCTAACACGTGGGCCCAAAATTTCCCATAGGTGTCTAATCGGGTTTTTTGCCAAAAATATTTGAGGGGTCAAAGTGGTTTAGCGGGTAACATATTTGCCTCACACCTCGGGGGTGGGGGTTCACATCCCACCTTGTGCTTTAGGGTTTCCTTGGGGTACTCTGGTTTCTTCCCCCCGTCCAAAGACATGCAGGTTGATTGGCATTTCCAAACTGTCCGTAGTGTGTCAATGTGTGTGCGATTGTGCCATGTGATGGGTTGCCCCTCTGCCTTGTGCCCCGAGTTCCCTGGGATAGGCTCCAGGCTCCTACGTGACCCTGAAAATGGATGAAAGGATGGAAAAATATGTGAGATTAAAATATTACTTTAAAATGTTAATGAAATATAAAATGGAAAAGTTGCATCTGATTTGGTCATATTGAGGGTTGATATTTTGTATCTTAAAGCCACAGGAGGAGCGCAGGCCAACAGAATCTGGGATGAGCTATCTCTATCTTGCTGTTCATACCAGGCCAACTCTGGTCTGAGGTTCAAGGCCTGCATGACAATAACAGGAAAGCCAGCAGGCCATGCAGTCACTCTCCCAGAAGAGCTAGAGGAAGCTTTTGGGCTTGTAATCTGTCAGTGTCTCCAAGCATCTGTGTCAATAGCATTCCTGTGCTGTTGACAGAGCGTCGCTGTTTGCTTTAGTCCCCAGAGAGCAGTGGCCTGATTTACTGTTTGAGGACAATGTAATAAATTCTGGGTTGCCATCCAGCACACACAGGTGCTTCACAAGCCAGAGAGCCTTGTTTGGTTTGCATGGCATGCATACAAGCCCCTCTGGACCACGTTAATGTAGCCAGGCGGCCGGCTCGAAGTCTGCGCGGATTGTTTTTCAGCCAGCCGTGACCACAGGGTTACCTCACGCTGCTTGTATTTGCAGGCAATTGATAAATAATGTTTGTGCATAAATCATTTGGACCTCTGGTGGGGGGAACCTTCGCGTTTATTTAGCAAACACAGACCTTCATGAAAACATACTATATATAAGTGTGATGCAGAATAAAATATTTATTGATGCAATTGAAGAAGTGCTTTGGGATGTAGACCTGCTCACTGTAAAGTGTTTGCATTCTAATTTTTGCTGCATTGCACAGATTCTTTTAAACTGCAGTTTGGCTCTTGCTCTGGCAATGAATACATCAGCACACTTTAAAACTTAAACAGCTTTACAGTGCAAATCGGAAGAATATGCACCTTTCATTAAATCTGTGATAATAAGATTTGAGGCGAAATACGACAACATAAAAGACTGTATCAGTTTGTCCTGTTGTGTATTTATGCTGAAATAAGCAGAATGTGGTGTTGAATAACATGAAAGGAATCAAACACAGTGGGATGTGCTGTTACAGGAAAATAATCAACAATGAAGCGGTGTGATGTGGTACAACGTAAAGAAGAGTTACTGTAACTATTCCAAGGTTGATAACAGCATACCTCAAAGGGTTTTATTCCTCTTATACCACTGCAATTTGCCAAGAATTATCATTTTAATCAATTAAAGTAAGATGTACTTTTTATCCATTTATGGTTAGGATTTATGTTGTGGAATGTCCATGAAACAAACTAGTTCCAGTTATCACTTATATACTTACATAATATACTTGTACTGTATACTTACGTTGTAACAGCTATAAAGGCTGTAACAGGTTGTTCTTTCACCAGGCTTTTTTAAAATCTCAGAACAAAACAGACATACAAACAAACAGACAAACAAAGAAAAAAAAATCTCACACCATGTTATGTTACTGAGAAACGGCAAAGTCCTCTATCTTGTAGATTTTACTGTGTAGGGAAATTTTAAGTTACATCTTTACTTCAACGTGTTACAAAGCATTGTCATTAGAGACTCCTCAAAAAAAAAACAACTCCACTATATCAACGATTGCATGAATTTGTTAATCTATTAATTTGGGGCATTCTCATACACGTCCCTGTGTAATTTGCTACTAGAGAAGGTGATTATGCTTTAGAGAGAGCGTATTATTATTATTCTGTAATTTGCTTTGTAGCTGGCACTACTGTTAGAGCTGTTGTTGTGGAAAATGAATTAACACCTTCGATTCGAGAATTCAGTGCTATAACTAAGAATAACTATGCAACATTTAATAGTTAACAAGTTAACATTTAACTACTTGTCCTTTTCTAATCAGGTATATCATAAAATGTAGCTCATGGCATTTCTATGTTTAATTCCTAGCCATCAAAGGATGGTTTCATTTCGTGCTGGGTTGATTTTATTTCATAAATGAGTTAATGGTTATTTTTATCCTTTGAAAATGTCAAATTTATCACATTATAAACAAATATGTCAATATGGTATTTATTATCCTTTATTTATACGCAAGAAGGTGTTCAGAAATGTAGCTGATAAAGTGGTGGTTATATAGACTTTGAAGTAAATGACTCAAATAAGTCATATATTTTAAAAAAAACATCAGGTTTTGATCAAAGGAGACATTTAAAACATCCAAAAAATGGAGTAACCAACTTACGATCCAGTGGGCATTACAGACAAGTAAGCCAAAGCTAACGAATATAGCGGTGCATTTAGTGTCATGTAAACTGGACTGTTTTATTGCATTTTCTATTGTACAGTTATGGTTTTATGGATAAATATATTGATACAAATCTTGTTTCTCCAAATAAATCTAAGAGTCTGTCCGTGTGTAAACAACTACCTCCACCTGAGGCGAATTCAAATAGTCCGTGCTGAGTTGATTTGACCCAAGGAGCTGGGCTGATGCGATGGGGTGGGGGAGGGGTGCATTGATTCAGCTGTTAGTGAAAATGACCCAGCCACTAACCCAGCAGTTGGGTTATACAAAACTATCCAAAAATCACCATGACTGAGAAAATAAGCCAATTAAATGACCCAAAAGGCTCAACCCAACGTTTGGGTAGAAAAAAATAACGTAGAATTTTTTTTACAGTGTAAATATGTATATAAATTTTGATGACTGATCTGATTACGTTTTTTATCTTTCATCTTTATAGCGGACTGCCAGCCACCATGTCAAAACCGCGGCTCGTGTAGTCGCCCACATACCTGTGTGTGCCGCTCGGGTTATCAGGGACCACGCTGTGAAGAACTGGCGCCTGAGCAGGTTTACATCCACACTGGCACATCCAGAGTACTGATGCCCATCCAGCCTGGAGAGGACAGCACTCGGCATCAGTCTACCCGCAGGAGACCCACTGAGAGACAAGCAAGTGAAAGCATTCCCAAAACCCAAACACCGAAGCCGCCAACTGGCAGAGTGGGACATTCATCTGGGTAAGTCTCTCATCACCACACAACCACATGGTTGGAAAATCACAGACTACATGAGAGCTGCAAGGGGAAAAGAAATTCTGACAAACAGTTCTTTGGCATGTTCTTTTGTTATTTTTTAGTGAAAAGAATAATTTTCTTGTTATTTAGGGTGACATACTTTTGTAGAAGGTGATATTAGTGCTTACAGATTATTCTGGTTACTGTCTGGCCTATAAGAGAATTTTTTTTGATGGATTATGAAAGATTGTATTTTGCCTATGTATCTAAATAAATATTCAATTTCCGACATTTCTATTAAAGGTGCAAAATGCAGTTCAGTGTCATAGCAAATTAGTTAATTTTGTACCCTCAATGCCTTTCACTAAGCCTTAAAATAAAATCTGGATCTACAATTGCATATGCAAATCAGTACTACTGAAGGGCAAGTGTTATATATTTGCAGAAGCCTGATTCCTCTATTTCACCATTATCAGTCTTAATAATGAGAATGTTTATCAAAAATATGTCTCATTATATTCAAAATTGTTTAGATACTCTTAAAAATGATGACCCATTATCACCACAGCAAAGCTGGTTTCAAAGTACATATTAGCCACATCTCTGATGTTAATACTAATATTTACAGAGCCTTTTATAGATTATTTACCTAACACAACGCACATGCATGACTCTTATTTTAGGCATTTCAATGATTTTGAACATGTTTTTCAATTAAATATCTAACCATCAGGTTTTGACAGATCAAGTGTTCTGCTATCAGTGCTATAAATGTGTTTTGATCCACCAGCAAGCTTTGTTTAATAACTGACCAACCTTTTCTTAATACCACACCACTTTTGCTGGAATGTTTTTTCTTACAAAGATATACAATATACATATAGATAAACAGCACATACGTTTTCCAGTAAGCATTATTCAGCCATGATAGAAAATAAACTTTGTGAAAGTCTTTGTATAGTAAAGTGACATTGCTATTTTAAGAAACATGAAGGGAAACAAAACCTCCAGCTTTTTGACTATGTAATTTCTTCTGTGTGTTTTTGGATACACCAGTAGCTGATTATTATTGCATGTGTTTTAGCTTATAGCTTTATAAATATATCCGAGCAGACAATGAGAGCTCAGATTTAATGTGTTTTGATAGGACAATAGTGTAAGACATAGAGGAACAATTGACCTCCTGCTCAACCTTAATGAATATGTTACTCATATTCATGTTCACTCTCAGGGGGGCTTTGGGGATTCAGAGTTGGGGAATCACAAAGCAAAACATATAAAACCAAGGAAAAACAAAGTAGCTTCAATATGCCAAAGAGGAAAGATTTGCTAACATTTGCCGTTTGCAGCAAAAAATAGTCCCATCATTTGGAATGAATGATGACTTTTGTTTTTATTTAACACTGTCTTTGCTCTGTGAGTCATTGGGCTTCATTAACATAGACTACCATTACACACAGACTAGAGCTGCACTGGCTCACAACTTAATAAATTGAGATATTTCTTAATACATTGTGATATTTTGAGAGTGGTCCCAATAAATATGTGCCAGAAGTACAGTTTTGAACACTAATGCAAGTATTGTGCAGCTCTTGATGAGAGTGTTATTATGGCTTGAACCCTGTTTTACATTCAGTGCTGAAAGAAGCCACTTGTTCTGTTCAGTTTAAATATATCACTGTACGTCAATGATATACAAATGAGGCTTTAGCTTGTCATGATGTTTTCTACTTTGGAATTGATCCCAATGCTTTTCTAATCCTATAAGTGCATATTAAGTTGTATTTCTGCATAAATGCTGACGTCGGAGCTCATGTTTATCCAACTTGTCTTCTTGTCAATCTCGGCAAAGCTCTGTAATATATTTTTTATTTCACTTGAAACTTCTATTACTATTAGCTGCTTCACCCTAGCTCTTTAGTGGTGCACGCATGCATACCACTGGCACACAATCCACTTTGTAAATGTGTACTTCAGCCAGATGTTTGTGCACTCAAATCAAATCAAATCTGTGTTTTGTAATTAATTCAAGGCTTCTGTCTAAAGTGAACAGTTGCCATGCATGTGTTTGCTTTGACATGTTGTCAGTGGACATTTTTGTTCTCTGAATCATGAACCTTTATGTTTGTACTACACGACAGCCAGATACAAGATCTGAATCCTAAATTCTGGGGAGGTGAATGTCCAGAGTGGCTTGCCTTGCCTGAATAACTCATTTGAAAATTAGTACTGTGAATCTACATATAAGACACTAAACAGCTAAGAAAACTAGTAACTTATTTTATAGATCATGTGTAATAGCTGAAAATGTATATTTATTTCTGTGAATGAAATGTAGACTGTTGTCACATATATCAAATGCTAGAATAAGATCAACCCTTAAATGTAGAAAAATCACATATTTGCATGCGTACCTTTTGTACATTTTGAGGATTACAATCGATATCCAATAGAGGGCAGTAAAAATGTTTAGCAATTTTATGGCAACTATTCTAGGACAAAACGCTTTAGCAGGATGGTGAACAGTTAAAAACGGTTGTTTTCTTCATTCTGTTGGGTTCTTGTCCAAACTTTCGAACGGTCATGAGCTGTCACTCTGAATCTAGAATATCCAGTAGATTAGTCAATTAGTAAAGATTAGCAAGATTAGTAAGTATTACCAAGTATACTGTACCTTTGGTCTAAGATGAGAAGATACAGCTTAGAAATATAATTCAACCTGCATAGAAGCAGTAGAAGTCAACCTGCTGTCCCCATACATCAGGAAATCTGGCTCTTTATCTCCGAGATCAGACCCTCTTTCAACTCTAACCAGTAGCACAGAAGAAATGCAAGGCTGGTGCCATAAAGACAAGTGCCAAGGCCAGATTAACAAGTGCAGACGCTGTCCTGCTGTTTTCACCCCATCATCTCTGCATCCTCTTCCTCAGCCCTGTCTGATAAGGTGGCACCTCAGACAATAAGCTCAGAACTCAGTCAACCTGCTGAAATCTTTTCAGACAAGAACATTCCAGATTGTCAGGGTTAAACCTTATGCCACAGAGCAGAGAGCATGTGCTATGTTGGCATGTCCTTTGAACCCTAAAGTGTGTGGTATGTCCGCTGTCTGGTATGCAAGCAACACCTTTTCTCTGTCATAACCTGTGCTTCTTGATGCCCTTCTATGCAAGGCAATGCCAAAAAAGATGCTAGATAGATCTCAAGAGGTGTCTTGGCAAAAGGTCAATGGAGGCTGACATAGTGAAGGGCTTAAGGGTTTGTCTGGCTCTGCTGTCTCTAGCTGCCTGGGTTTAGACGCCCAATCCACACTTCACGCTGTTGCCAGTTGGCCTCCTGCTGAAATGAATTCACTATTTGTGGATTGTCAGCAGGGCTGCTTAAGGTGAAAGTGCCTCTGTATTTTTAAAGGAAGCTATTTGTCATCAGTGAACATCGGTTCAGCTACATTACACAACTGCAATAGGCATTCAAGCTTTCTTCAGATGGCAGCACACTGTTCATATCAAGAAGCTAAGACGCTAGAGGAGATTATATTATAATTTTGATTCAGAAAAAGGGTTCAATAGATAGCATTTTTGTTGGAATGAGGAATTTAAGGAACATCAGGATTTGGGTTTGAGCTTGAATCTGGGTGACACGTTGAGACTGATTTGACTCTCATCTGGAAACACCTTTTTAATTTCTAGTGTACATTACAATTTTGTCAGTATGACTTGCTTCTTATAGTCCCTTACTTTTTTAAGACAGACCTTCCCAAACTTTTGCCTCCAGGAGCATTTTATATGTAAAATATATTTCACTGACCCCCTTGAACATAATCCAACTTTTTAAATATTAGGCTAGTTATGTACAGTTGGTTTAGAAAGTATTCGGACCCCTTCCATTTTTGCATACTTTATTGTGTTCTACTGTAGATTATTGTGGTATTTTCTGAACCCACTGTAAACATTTACAATAATATTTTCACTGTTTATTACAGCCATCTAGTTTTTTATTCCTGGAATTTCCACATTCGTTCCAAGTTGACTTTTTTTTTTATAGTTCTACTTGTTTTTGAGTTATTGGGGTTAGGATTAAACCAATTTAATTCAAGCAACCAGTCAAACAAGCTAATAATGGAATAAATATAAGAGGTAAATGATAACTATAAGTTTGATAACAGGAGGTTGAGACTTCCTGGCTATGCTACTCTCATCAGTCAACATTCTCTGGGATTAAGCTATTGTTTTATCTCCTATCAGTTATTTTACTCCCCCATAATCATTTCTGATAGCATCAATTATGTCTTTCTCTCCTAGGTTTTGCTACAGCTTTCCATTTCATAAAAGTCAGAAAATAAGAGGCTCTTCTCACCTTTATAACTGGACTCATTGTAAATTCTACTTTCCCTGATATTAGGGAATTTATTAGGGAAGTTATTAGGCTATTTCCCTGTCATGTTCCTCATGCTTTCTGAAATATAATCTGATTATATAATCATGTATTATCTTTATATGAATCAGGGCCATATGCAAATGCATTCTACATGTAAGCATACAAGTAAACATCATCAGCATTGAAATGTTAGTATCATACGTTTACTTGAAGTGGTGCATTTAGGCCTTTCTCTTCTGTCCCTTGTCCACATTGCTCCAGTAGTCAGGAACAGCTGGTGAGGTGATAAGTTGTGGCAGACGGGCTGAGCATTGAGCCTTGTTTGGCCTCCCATCCTGTTCTCCATGACATCAGGGCTCCACAGGAAGATGACTAGTGTGAGCTCGGTTCGCGTGTGCAGTACACACTTTTGGCCTCCCAGAGGTGATCTGTTTTACTGGCCAACTCTTAGATAATGCTAGATGGAGAATGGTAACTGGCTTTAGGGGCTGTTTTGGAGGAAGTTCTGCCTTTCTAATCTGAGGTGAGTTAGTGTTTGGAACATCTTGAAAACACCCCAAATCTTCCTACTAAAATTTAAGTTACAGCCTGGAGCTCTGTGCACCACTTGCACTTATTTTCTGAAATGGACCAAGTGGAATCCTTAATAGTGTTCAAGACCACTACTGGAACTTATACTGTACTGCATTAACAGTCCATAATATTTGGAGTGATACATATACGGCCTTTTGGAAAATGTCCCTAAACAACAAAGATAGTCATACACATTAAAATATAGGTGTTAACACATTTGTAACTTAGAACACTTTTATTTTTGCAGTCTATTCTGAATACACAATGGGTGGCTCTCAGATGTAGGCTATTTAAATTTTCACGGTTGGAGGTTTTAGCACTCATCTGAACCCTACTGAGTGACAAACAGGGTGAAAGCATGATTTCCCTTTGCACTTGCTCTTAGTCACATTCTGCTCACTTGTTGCTGTATGACTAAAACCAGCACTTAGTAACCAAAGGTTTACTCAGACACCAGAAACTCTCCTCAGGGGAAATTTGAGGTTTCTGTGGGAGTTTTAAAAGTATTAACAGAGACCAATTTTTCTTTTTTTTTTTTACTGTAGCCTCAAGTCTAAATATAGTTCTACAGAACTACTGCCAGTGAAGGCCGTTGGTATTTATTATAGTATCAGGAGTGTTGATATGAAAGGATATACACCTACTTCTAAATAGGCTGGTATCAGTATTGGTAGGAAATATTATGACTAATACAAAAAACATCCATAAGTAGCAAGAGAATTTTTAGATTTTGGTACTACTACTGTGCTACTGCTCTAAATGGTATAACTAAAAAACAACAGGACTTTTGGGAAGACACTAAAAACACTACTCAAGCTCTATGTCAGTGTGTTGGAAAAATTCTTAACCCACTTAACATTCTCTACTCTTGTGTAAGATGTAGTCTGTAAACATAGTTTCATCACAGTGATCTCAGACCAGCAGCATTTTGTGTACAGTTTTGCACAGTAGGCCTCTGGTAAATCTATCCTTTACTACTAGCTAGCAATCTGCTTTTCCAATCTAGCCAGACTTACACACTTCATCCCCCAAGCCAGACAGGAAGCCGGTTACCAGGGCTTTAAGAATCTTTAATGATAGGCTTCACATATACAATATCTTCCATTCCCTATGGAGACTACCATACGCTTTATCTTAACTCTTATTTTTGTGGCCTGGTTAAACCCGTCACATGGTAAAATGCTTGACTTTTTTTTTAACTATATATATATATATATATATGTGTGTGTGTGTGTGTGTGTGTGTGTGTGTGTGTGTGTGTGTGTGTGTGTGTGTAAAACTAAAGGCTTTC
This sequence comes from Ameiurus melas, assembly GCA_012411365.1. Taxonomy (NCBI): domain Eukaryota; kingdom Metazoa; phylum Chordata; class Actinopteri; order Siluriformes; family Ictaluridae; genus Ameiurus; species Ameiurus melas. The sequence goes on from CM022761.1 coordinate 22,120,630, forward strand.
CTGAGTTAAAAGTTAAATGATTTGGCTTATGTCAATTTCACTGCTATCAATAAAGTGCATCTATCTATCTATCTATCTATCTATCTATCTATCTATCTATCTATCTATCTATCTATCTATCTATCTATCTATCTATCTATCTATCTATCTGTCTATCTATCTATCTATCTATCTATCTATCTATCTATCTATCTATCTTTAACAAGTTAATCAAAGTGTGACAGTCACTGTGTGAGTAAATCATAGAGTACATACAATATGGAATTCTTATATATTGCTCTATAACGTTCAGAAGTGTGACGTGACAGTAGTCAGTGATGGAGTGCTTCCTGCTGCCGGTGGGTGTGCTGGTGATGCAGGGTGGACCTCTGACCTTTGGCTTTCCTGTTGGGCAGTATTACTGTGCAGTGTGGAGGGTGTGAGGGGATGAGGCTTTCCAAGGGGACATCCTTTTCATTGATTTAGGACAGTCATTCTGCAGGGGTCTTTGCAAACACTGGATTATGTAACATCAACATGACAAAGAATGCAGACTCAGCATTCCACATGAACCCATGACCTACTACTCCACATGCATTATTGCATGGATGGAACATTACAACTGCAATATTTACCAATGTTCTAAACATGCAATAATGGTAATCAGTTATAGTGGACTGCTTCAGATGCTTTAAAGTATATTCACCAAAATGAATATTTATTGCATACAATTTGATAAGAAAATTTTCAACATTCAATCCTTAACCTAATCGTATTATTTAGCAATTTAGATTCCACTGCTGGAATGAATCAGAGAGAAAACCATTTGTGACATGCAGTTCATGAGAGTTTCAAAACATGTGGTAACACTTTCCCCAAAGATTTCCTTTAATTTTGTACTCATGAAATTGCCTGCAGGCTATAAACTACTATCACGCTAATATATTTATTATGATTTCCTTATAATTAATTGCTGCTCAAATATACCAACTGTGTTTAGGAGTTATAGAATGATCAGATCTCAGTTGTGTAGAGATTTTGAGGTTGTGTGTAGAACCTAAATGTTTGTTGGCATCGTGCATTTCATCCATGACCATGTCTGTATAATATAGCAAATTATTTATGCATGTGTATGTAGCCAGATACATTGCATGATCTTTTAAATTCTGCACACTTCAGTCTCCAGTCCCTTTGGATTAATGAATTTCACTGCTGAATCACAGTCTTTCTCTTTCTCTCTATCTGACTCTCTCACTCTCTATCTCTCTCTTTCCCTCTCACTCTCTCTCTATCTTGCTCTCTTTCTCTCTCGCTCTCTTTCTCTCTCTCTTTCTTTCTTGCTTCCTCTTTCTCTCTTTCCTCCCTCCTTTAGGAGTGACTGGTCTCTGGCTGTCCTCTCCACCCTCCATTCTCACTCCTCACTTCAAGTGCTAAAGGGAAAATTGATGCACTGGAGCAATTGACATGTTATATGGGCCTCTAGTGGCAAACATGAGTTTCAGCTATTTCACAGTTTTAAAAGATCCCAGCCAGAAAACATTTACTTAGGAAACAGAAACTAGTATGAAAATGTGCTAATTTGCTGAAAAATATCGGAGTCAATAAAGAGATGTAGTCCAGATTGGAACTGGAAAGGTTCCATGCAATTGTTTTGTTTTGATTTTGAAAAAAAGGTCAAACTTTCCTCTGATATAGAGTATTATAATGTCTAACTGTGTAATCACAACCTAAATTACAGCTAAAATCTTTCCAATACTCCTGCTCAAAAGTGACCTCATTTTATGCAACGTTCCATGTGCTTAGGTTATAGCATCTAATGATGATCCTTGAAATGAAAAGATAGAAACCATGAAGTGATGGAAAAAGTTATATTTAAGTGAAAAATAGGGGTGTTCTGTCAAGCGCTGGATTGATATTTGAGTGAAAGTTAAAATGTGACCACCTCTTACAAAATAATGAGTTCTTGCCAACATACGTCCTTGTTCAGAAGAAGGATGGAAGTTTCCATCCAAGTCTAGATTTGAGGGGGCTGAACTCTTTACTAAAGATTCTTCCTTTCCATATATTAAGGTTATCAGCTGTCAATGGTTTGTATGGGCCTTCTTGACACCTAATTTCATCTTACCATCACCAAGGATTTACAAGGTTTGTATCATGAGGCACTGCCATCATTTCCCAATCACCTTTATAGTCATATTGGCCACCTAGTATTGTAAATTAACCTCTTGACCTAGTAAAGTTGAAGGTGACCCTGCAGAGCATTCCTTGTTGTGCCTACTATGCGCCCTAAGGGACCATTTAGACCGGGTGGCGACCATATGATCCTTAGACTAACTGTATATCTCTCATGGAGGAAATATACAAGAGACTCCCTTGTCTAAGCATTGGCTGGCCAACTGGTTGCCGGACGTCATCACAATCGCCAGTAGGCAGGCTGGACACCCAGCCCATAAAGCTACATGTCACTTTACGAAGTGCCTTTCATCCTCATGGGTATTATTTATCGGCTTTCCACTCAAGGCTTTCTGTGCTGCTGGTACATGGGCATCACTGTGCACTTTCTACTGCTTCTACAAGGTCAACTGCACTTCTCCCAGTGGCATTTTGGCGGTCATCTATGAAAACCTTTGCAGTTAATTCCTGAGCTACTGTTTGTCGGTTCCTCGTAACAATGTGGCAGGCATACATCCTCCAGATGATTCTCACCACCGTTGGCAGTTTAGAATGGTAGTTACTTATGTATGTGTGATTCTGTGAACCTATATATACACACATATATGCACATTACATACATATATATATATATATATACACACACACACACACATATATATACACACACATATATATCTATATATATATATATGTATATATATATATTTTCAAACTGGAGCAAACACTGAAATGGCAAGAATATGTCAAGAAAGTTCCAGGGAAAGATGGCTGTATGACAGTTGTGTTTATAGCAAACACTGCATCATGCATCAATTTTATGACTTTGCTGCAAGTTTTCTGCATGTGTGCCTGTGCACACAAGAATACAAACAGGTAATACTTACGGCTCTAAAGGGTTATCTGGGGTTCACAGAAGCTTTGTTATATACTGAGAACTAGCATTTCCAGTTGTTTAAATGAGAGAGCTGAATTTTTTTATGTGAAAATAAAGATATTGGGCTAACTAATGAGTGCCAGTTTGTCAGTCTGGACAGTTTCCTTCTAACAAACTGTCACTGTATAGAAAAAAATTCAAATATTTTGTCTAGTTCTTGGATTTGGCATTTCATTTTTTGGTGGTTCTATTATTGTAAATAAATAAATAAATCAATAAATAAGGGGCGCACAGTGGCTTAGTGGTTAGCACTTTTGCCTCACACCTCCAGAGTCCGGGGTTCGATCCCCTCCGTGAATGTGCGGAGTTTGCACGTTCTCCCTATTAGGGTTGCTGTGGGGGTTTCCTCCGGGTACTCCGGTTTCCTCCCCCAGTCCAAAGACATGCATGGTAGGCTGATTTGTGTGTTTAAAGTGCCCATAGTGTATGAATGGGTGTGTGAGTGTGTATGTGATTGTGCCTTGCGATGGAGGTCTCAGGTCTCCGCTACTAACAGTTACTAACCAGGGATGATGAAAACTGTCATGTGCTTCCTCTGAGACACACAAAGTCAGTCAACAACATCTTTTAGAACTGACTAGAGCAGAGTAACACACTCAGAGGAAAGTGCTATCCACCCCCTTCTGCATGCACGAGCAGAGCATGCCCACGATTGGCTAGTGTCACTGTGATTGAGGCAAAGTATATCTTCCATCTCACCCAGAGAAAATGGGCAGTTTTGCTTTTTGCTTATCTCTGGACGATCTAGCAACCGTATGTCTCTTACACCGCTCGGCAGCCCTGCTTTTCCACCACCTTTGTTGATGTTGTACAAAGTGTCAATTTGTAGACAGTTTTGAGTATTTTGACTGGCATGTTGTACTGCTCTCAAAGTGTCTTATATAGAAGTAAACCTTTGTCATATTTTATTGGCTCTGGTAGTTGGAACGCTGTGAATTTACATGTTTTCTAACTGGGGAAACTTAGTACGTAACATTAGTATTGTAGTGCTTAAGTTTATATTTGTAATTAGTAACTTCAAGGTTCTAAACAAAAGGTATTTATTTTGGTAAAATCCTCAAATCCTTTCAAATGATACCATTTAGTCATGATATACAACATCTTCCCACCTCTGGGAATATGGATTGGCTGGGTCTTGTTAATTAAGACATCTGTCTTGTGGCAGCTTAATCTTTTCTTAAATAAAGCAAAATGTGCCATGATCAGCAGTATCGTCTCCAGAACCACAGTGATTAGAGATGCTATGATACACAACAGTGCAGTCATTGGGATCTAATTGTTCACTGATGTTTGGCCCGGTGCATTATGGATAATAGAGGAGACCATAAGCCAAGGCTTTATCTTAAATGCCAGGTGCAGGCCTGTGTTGCAAGCACATTAAATGAAAACAGAATGCTATTTCTGGACCTTTCACATTTACCATTTCACATTATTATTTATTGATGTTCCGTGTCATCACTTATAATATATATGAGGAATCTGTCTGATTCATGAACAAAATAATTTTATTTTACTTGGTAGGGTAACATGGTGGAGTTATATATTTGAAGAGCTAGGTATATATTTGTCAAGTTGTGTAATATATATTTGTCAGTTAAATCAAGACATTTTGAAGCATTTTAAAGGACAACTACTGTCTTGGTCAATTTCGACTATGTACTAGCACATGAATATGAGTTATCATGCTGCAGTTTGCTGGTTCTCTTAAAATGGCAGAGGAACTTCAGCCAGCAGAATGAAAAATGCTAATAAAAAATTAAAGCTAGCTTTCTATGCTGGATGCCTACTCCCATAAAAAAGGAAAGGCCAAGCATTTAGAGAAGATCATAATGAGTAGAGTCAATGCAGTTCATCATTGAGAGCGACTTCCTTAGCGGAACAGGATGTCAGAGCGATTTCCTCAGAGAAGCCTGGAGTAGAGACGTCCGAGGCAGATTAGGGAAGCAAAGCAGAGCTCTTGGCCACAACGAGAGGCAGAAACACATCCTCAGCTGAACAAAAAGACTGAGTGGTGTCCTCGGCTGGATATGGATGCTGAGTGAGCAGAACTTGGTTGGCCATGTCAGCAGACTCTGGCATGAGCAGAACTTGGTTGGCCGTGTCAGAAGACTCTGGCTTGAGCAGAACTTGGTGGCCGTGTGAGTAGACTCAGGTGTGAACAGAACATTGTTGGCCATGGTGTCAACCTCAGACAGGAACAGGGTTTGGAGGGAGCGACGTTCCCCATGAAGCTAGAGGGGGAGTGACAATTTCCGCGAGGTCTGAGGGTGGAGTGACTCACTGGGAGGCGGAGCGACAGCTAAACAGGGAGACTGAGCGGAGTTCTCAGCTGAACAGGGATGCTGAGCAGTGGTCTCCGTTGACTTGGCAGGCAGGACTAGATCCACAGTGGGAGAGGGAGGGTGGGAGATGGTTCCAGCATGGTTGGAAGGCTCCTCTTTGATATACCACCTGATGGCGTACATCATATCGAATTAGGGAGCATATCCCCTCTTTCTCCCACCTTGGTTTTTCTCTTTTATAAAGGGCCCCTTGGACTCTGAAAAATTCTGCTGCATCCATGTTACGGCGAAGTATTCTGTCACGTAATGGAGGTTAGACTGGATGCAAGTGCAAATAAGAGCTTTATTAGATGAGAGATAAGCAAACAAATCCAAATAGTGAAACACAGGCTTGGTCAGAAAAGACAATGATTCAGGCGCTCTACAAACAGGCTTAAACAAGGCTAAACTAGAATGAAGTAACGAGGATGAGAACAGGATCAAAACTGTGGTACAGAAACAAGGAACAAAGGCTTGGTATTGGAAAACTCACATAATACTTAGACACACGAAGGGTTTAAATAAACATAATCGGGGTGAAACTAAAAACAGCTGACAACAATGATGCTTATGGTCACCTGTAATGAGGGTATTGTGAATTAAAAGGCTTTGGTTCCTATGTATATGATTCACATATTATAGATGGAACTACACTTAAATTAAAGCTGACATCCTGCACTATAACATTAAAAGCAAAGTGTTGGTGTACGGAGCCAAACTGAGAATTGTGTCACTGTCCAATTAAATACAGCCTATTATAAATATGTTGGCACACAGAAAAGGCTAAACAGTGTTTTGTTTTACACCACAACCTCGCAGACCTGCACATAAGAGTGACCACAAGAGGTTAAAGTCTTCCAAAGGGTTGCAATTTATGTTCAATGCTTTGAAGTGACAGAAACGTCTGGCTTATTTTAGGTTTACTTCACTGAGGACAAAGATCATACCAGCTTTCCAAGTGTTGTCAAGAGAGATGTGGCAAAACAGATTTTATTACACACTCACTGACATATATTTAAGGGGAAAATATTGCCGTTTATATATTCCAGAGTCATGGTAAATGTTAGGTGTGAGGGCCCTATTGAAAAGAGTGAGACAGCGACCTTGGAACTGAGACATAATGCCTGGGAAAAGCCGATCCATTAGGCAGGAGTGGTTTACCGCTATGAGGGTAGCTGGGTGTTATTTCTGTGAGTAATAGTGGATCATAATGTGAAAACGGCATGGCTACCGCACCCCTACTGCCTCCCTCGTAGCTCCATTTCCCACAGATTTCCAAAATAAGTAAACATTAGCTAGTCTTACTTACTAACACACTGCTGGGCATGTATTGTATAGTCCAGTGTAGTCCATGGGTATTCAACTAAAATTTGTAACGGTCCAGTTAAATAAAATGTCCTTGCTTGCAATGGAGCAGCTAACAAGACTGAATACAGAATAAGACTGGCAACAGTTAGCTTTTAATGCCCCATGGAATTTAATGCAAGGAGAATAAAAGCATATTTTTCTGTCTATTCATCCTTAAACACTCATCTTTTCATCTTTAAACACTTTGTTTTTAGTTTGCTAATCAGAGCAGAGAGGTAAATAAAACAAAAAAAAATATTTGTTTAATTCTGCAAGAACTAAACTCTCTCCTTTCTGAAGCAATGTCTCGAGCCCTGTAGCTAATCTCCGGTCTAATGAGCTGTCTTCAATTAAGTTATTTATATAAATTCATATGATTGTACAAGCCACAACACAGGAACTGCTGGAGAAGCTGAACTGGTTCATGTTTAGAGTCACTGAACTACAGCCAGGTTTTTTTTTTATTTTTATATGTTTATCAGTGCTTCTACAGTATTTTCTTTCAAGTACTTGGTTCAGTACATGGAAATCCTTCATTGAGTCTGCATCTAGACGTTGACACGTGACTTGACAATTCCTGGTGAAGTCATAATCACAGTGTTGTAATCTCAGAGTGGTATCTGTCGTAAATATCCTCTTCTATGATAGAACCCTCCTGACAGCTATGTATTGAGGAGGATGAATTTGTTTTACTTCAAACCCAGATGTTTGTGTCACATGACAGTGTGATTACATTACTGGGTCATGAATTTATTTATACAAAACTACAATTATGATATTGTGGCATATGCAGCTGTAAATTGAGGTTATATACTGGCTAGAGCTGTCATTGTACTGGCTAATTCAATCAGCTGCAAGATCATGCTTTGGTTTACTTTGCCTTCAGTGAAGACACAACTAATATTTTAAGCTACTAAAAGTCATTCCAGCAAATCATTTCATGGTTGCTGGAAGTGGTTAAAAAGCCAGTGTGGATTTAAACACTGGTTAATATGGAAACATCCTTTTGGTGCAAATCATACTTGTCCCCAGCAATTTTTCTAGGATCTACCCAATGGCTGTGAAACTGTAAGTATATTTGAGATTGGAATATACACTATATTGCCAAAAGTTTATGGACCTGATCCTCACACCCATGCTGTATGTGGGTCTTCCCCAAACTGTGGCCACAAAGTTGGAAGCACACAATTATAGGATGTCTTTTGTATGCTGTAGCATTACAATTTCCCTTCACTGGAACTAAGGGGCCTAGACCTGTTCCAAAATTACAGTGTTCCTGTGCACAAAGTGAGCTCCATGAAGACATAGCTTGCCAAGGATGGTGTGGAAGAACTCGAGTTTCTTGCACCTCAAACCCACTGAACACCCTCGGGATGAACTGGAACCCTGACTGCACCCCAGACTTCTTCGCCCAACATCAGTGCCTGACCTCACTAAAGTCCCCACAACCTCACTCCAAAATCTAGTGGAAAGCCTTCTCTGACTAGTGGAGGTTATTATAATGGCAAAGGGGGAATACATCTGGAATGGGTTTTTAAGACATGTATGCAGAAACCGCTAGCTCTTCTACTGACCGTTTCGTAATATTAGCAGCATTTTATATGCTTATCGCCACTTGTTTTCATATTGATCGAGAGGGAATGTGTCGGTAACTACTAGCTACTCAAGTTCGTTACATTTCCAGGCATGCAAGTAACCATGTTATACTATGTTATATAGTCAGCAAAAGCACGATGCCAAACAGAAAGAGAGGGCAAAAAATGGAAGAAAAGCTGAATGAGGACGTAAAAGGGACAGATTCCTTATCAACATGGGTGAAAAAAGGTGAGCTAATATGAGACAGATACTTGCAAAAAAAGGCATCATTGAATAGATGGTACCCAACAGAAAGTTAAAGCTTTGAGACTAAAAGGCCAGTTCAGCAAGCAGTGCTGCAGATTTATTGAAATCAAAGTGCTGCAGTCAAATGTAAATTTAATTGTAAAATGAATAGTTTTACTGACTTTACAATGAGTGACATACTGTGGGTGTGTCACTACATTTGTGAATGGTAATTTTAGTTTTAATTTGAGTAATTGTAGTTAAAAAAAAATTTTTTTCATAATGTTAAAATTTTCTTTGAAACATTGTTTGGATTCACCTCTCCATTAAAGGTTGCTGTTTTGTTCTAATTATTTATATAAATAAAAAAAAAATACCATTAGCTTATATTAGCAGTGTCATTCTCATATTCATTATTGTGACTTTATATTCATATTCATTACTATGATGTCTACCAGGGTGATAAGAATATGTAGTTAAATTAGCATAAGTAAAGTATTTAAAATAGTAAATTATTTAGTTCTTTGATGATATAGCCCCCGATATGTAATATGTAAGTTGTTACTACAGAAACGATAACACATTAAAATGATTGCATTAATATTATAAACCTGTGCTTTGTCTTGTAATCAGTGCAACTATCAGAGCTGTGCTGCTATAGAAAATTAATCAACAAGCCTCCTGACAAGCCAGAATTAAAAATTCAACAGATCTGTGGTATAAATAAATTGATCTGTGGCCATTATCATATGATCTGTTGGCTTCCAAATGTAATATGAGTCAACATGCAACTTGTTTTACTGACTATCGTGTTATTTGTTCATGTTATTTGTGGCAGTGGTGGTTTAGCGGTTATTGACCGGAAGGTCAGGGGCTCAAGCCCCAGCCACTGTTGGGCCCTTGAACAAGGCCCTTAACCCACTCTGCTCCAGGAGTGCTGTGTCATGGCTGACCCTGCACTCTAACGCCAGCTTCCTGACATGCTGGGGTATGTGAGGAAAAAAATTTCAATGTGCATATGTATATGTGACCAATAAAGACTCATTATATTGTAGGCAAAAGCATCAGTGCTAACCTCAAATAGGCCTTGGAACACATTCACATTTTAAAATCGTACCAAGATATACAGCTGAAGAGCTTAAAACAGTAAAACATTGTTCTGAATTAATAATGGACCTGAACTGTTTTGTGAAAAGTATATTGTATATTTCCATAAGAAAATCACACCCAGCGATTTGATTTTTGAGCCCAAAGACATTTAAAATTCCTCAGTTGGAACAGTTTTGTAAATCTTAAAGCTCCTTTCATATTCACAATGTCTCTCCTGTTTCAGCTGAAAAGCTCAATAACAATTATGCCCTTTTCCAGTGGGATGTTGTTCCAAATTAGCCTGATGATCTACATGTTCGGATTCTCGCACTGAAATTAGGTATGCTGTGGTTAGAGGATTTTTTTATGAGAACTTGTGCAAACTTGGATTTCCACTTGACCTCCACCAGACGCCACTTACCAGCTCTTTGCCAACCAGCGTTTTTGATTGATGCTTTGATTAATGCTAATAATGCCAAGCTCTTATACAATAAATGCCATTTGGACGAATCACCAGTTGGCTCATAGGGAAACATGAACATTGGTCATATTGTGTAAATACAGTTAAATCATTATTTGTTTCCATTTCCCACTTTTTTGAAAAAAAAATTCTTGACATAATAAAGTATTTAAATATATTCAGAACACTGGTGAATTGTTATTCTAATAAAATGGGATATTTGCTATTGCTGTCCCCTTTTTCTCAGTTTATTTCCAGTCCATTCCTAAATATAGGGGCTTGGAATCATGCCATTTAACTGCTGCTTTGTTGCTGTCCATTTGCTCACAGTACTCTGAATCCCAGACCAGGCAGCTGATGCCTGAGGGTCCTGCCTGATGTCAGAGAGATTTGTTTAGACAGTCAGTGCAGAGCCAACTGACTATTTCCAACCCTCAAACACAGCCTTCATATCAGAAAATTTCTGCATTAACTGATAGATGATAAATGCTTGGATGTTGGATGTGGGTTCTGTACTTCCAAACAACTCAGGATGACAAATTGGTTTTGCCATGCTGAAATGGTTTCTCTGACCTTACCTCTTCATGTTCAGACACTGCTGCAAACTTAACTGCATTCTTGGTACCCCGCAGCAAAATGAGGCATTACTGAACAAAATTAAATTTGGTGGTCAAGATGTTTAGAAATTAGTAATTGATAATGCTATAAGTTAGACAGAGGACTTTATTCAGGAGTGTTTTCAAATGGTAAGAATGTTGTAATGTTGTTTTTAAGATAAGGGATGCTCAAAGTTGTGTTATCATTTTGAAGTGCTTTTGTGCTTTTTAAGCAATTCTTTTAAACATTTAAGGAGACAAACTGTTGCTGTTCACAGTTTTTGTTATGTAGCAAAAACAGTCACAATTTATGCCCGATTGCTCTTTTGAATTGTCATAGTTTTATAAACTAGGTCAAGTGTGTTTAACAGTCTATGTTCCAAGTCTTCCTCTCCCATGTTATCATTTGTGGTACATAGGGACCTACAGGATTGCTGTTTCCAAAAGCCACCTAAATGCAAACAATAATCAATTCAGGATTGCAGGGATGGATAGTGAACAGTTTACCTACCTACCAAAGCCCAGTGGTTGGCACACCCATATACTGAAAGCCCATATACTGAATGTCCTTGCAAAAACTTGGCTACTGTCACTCAGCTCTTTCTGCATCCAGTTTTATGGAAAATATTCATGGAATCTCTTCTTCTACTTAAAAACGTCTTCTAGTTTTCATTGAATTTAAGTTTTATTGCCCTATGTTTACTTGATCTGTTGACTAAATGACAACAGTGGAAAGAACACGTTTATTTTCCTCTCTAAGAAAGATGCAATGCTAATGACTGAATGTGGAGAGAATTCTATGAGAAAATGTCAGAGCCAAAAGAACTGCCGTGAGTAGTAATACAATATGTTGAGCCAAAAATAAGAAAAGCTTTTTCTTTCTGGGAAGTAAAACACATTTTCTAGGATGCTGTATATCTAACCTAGTCTAAAAATATGTTCACATTCAAATACTTTGCAGCACCTTACATACCTGTACATATACGATGGATATGATGTGATGTGTTGACATGTTTAAGGAAATGAATCCAATTTCTCCTCTTCATGGTTGGGAAGTGACGAGACTTCTGAGTATTGTGGTAGGTGTGGACCGCCCCATAGGCTAAACGCAGTGGGGCTATGACGTGATGAATGAACGACTCGAACCTGAAGACTCGAGAGGGGAACTAATCATTTTTGTTTCCTGTACAGAACCTATGGGGATGTTGCAGCGCATGCGCAGTCAAAAATGAACAAATCACTCTGAGACAGCTCGTTGTTCCCGATTCATATTAAAGATTCTTTCAAAATGAACGAATCATTCATGAACGACACATAACTATTCTTTAAGTGGAGCCACTCTACCTACAGGCATATTTTTCAGAGGTGGGAGGAAACCCCCTTGGGGGAGACTCAGGGAGGACATACAAATGGTAGGGCATACACTATATATCTTAATTAATCTAAAATAATTCAGAGCAGTGGAGTGTTTATGGTTATGTTATGCTTGTGCAGAGATTGATCTTATATAAGATGCTACTAATAAGTATGTTAACGTTTCTTCTTTCTATGAGGAATGTATGATATATCAGGTATGAAAGCTAAAGAAGATCAGAAGGTTGAGAGTTCAAATCCCACGACCACCAAGCTGCCATTTTATGTTTTACGTAACACCATGGTCATGGAGGAACGTGGTTTCATTTCACTGTGTACTGTACTAGCTGTATATGGCAGAAATGAGAATAAAGCCCCTTGACTTGACAATTGTCGGGTCCTTTAGAAAGGTTCCTTAAATGCTCAATCGTATCCTGTTTCTATTCTAAGTTGTATTTGATGAATGCAACAGTCAAATGAATAGATGTAAATCTATATTATACCGACTCGTGAACTGTTCTAATCAGATGAATTCCCCACACTGTCACCAGGTGGCTGAACACTAATTGTTTGGTGTGTAGTGTCCTCAGTTGGTTTGATTTGAGGTAAAGTTGAACCAGACCTCACTGGTTTCATTGGAAGTCTCACAACTCTGCACAAACTGTCAACTCCATCGATATCACACACTTCCGTGGTTTTCCCATATGGTTTAATTGTTGATAGCACAATTCTCTGTATCGCTGTAACCAGTCTGCTGGTGTGTGGAGAATTTGAAAAGAGTGGCAAACATTAATGTGTCAGTAAAGACATAAATTTCAGTTAGCTTGTAATAAAGCTGGGTTATTTGTCATGGAAATATTTTATATGGTTCATTGTTATATTTCTCTACAGTGGGAATGGAGTATATGACTAAACTACCTATCCTGACTAAATTGACCAGACACAGCTCATACTTACCTTTTGAGCATGTTATGTGCCATCATTTGGGATGAATGAGACAAGAAGATCAGGAAGGACAGACGTTGTCACACCAACATTCTCTGAAGGTCTTCTGTGCAGGGGAGTAGACAGACCTTTTACAATGTGGTTACCAGGTTAGACCTAATGACAGTATTGGAGTGGCAATCTAGCATTGGGCAAAATACTAATTCATATCCATAGAAAATGATAATGTGACTGGCTGCATCTGTGTGTGGGCTTGTCGGTCATCTAGCAGACTACAAAAATAGTCATAACTAACATGACATTGGGCTAACATCTAATGAAGTATGCTAGCACTAGAAATTCAAGATCATTAGTTAGTGGTAGCTAATAAGGCCAAGAAATCCAATGTTATTGTCAGGAGACAAATACAGACAGTTTATTGTGGAAAACACAAAGAAAACTGCTAACATGAACTATTAATGCAAGGCAAGAAACATATAGGCAATAACATGGCACACAAAATTACAAACAGGGAAAAAAAAGCTTGACAGTGATACATATGATGTGTCTGAAATCACATACTATGACAGTACCTACTGCATTCGATTCAGTACCTACTGCTCAGCTGTTGATACGGCATGTATTGATCAGCATAAACAGTAAGCATGAATACAATCCAGACATACTATGCGGTGCCGATTCGGACAGCTCTTCCATACCAGTACCAACATATTATGGGATAGCACAGTATCCACAGTGTCCAGTGGTTCCATACTGCAAAATTGAGGTGGAAGCAGTAGGTCACCCAGACATTTCTGTCCTAATATTTTATGAATACTGAGAATTCAGCCATACTACTCCTTTGGCGTGCTGATTTTTACCTACTGTGTAGTAGGGATATCCGGACGTAGCCATACGTAGTGACACTAATAAGGTGAAACTGGAAACAGGTGTAAGTGATCACGGACTGTGTGGCAAGATCATGTGACATGCAGTGGCTCATATATTATACATGTTCATATACATGTGACAGCCAGGGGCTGATGGGGAGTGTAGTTCTTCGCCATTCAGTACTAATATAACAATTACGCCTTCAGATATTGAATGTAGTCAAAATATTAATAATAAAAAAACATTTGACCTACATTTGCTCATCTGTTTGGTGTGGTCTGTTGGCTCAGGTTATAGTTAAGTTTCTAAGCTTAAACTTATAGATAAATTTCTGTCTTAGCTAGCTATAATTGTTTGTGCCTGCACTTGTTAATAGTCCTTGCCATTAGTAAAATGATTAAATGAACTTACTAGGCATGGGGATTGTTCGGGAATGTCTCATACATAATGTCCTTCTCGGACTTGACCAGATAAAGTCAGTGAACAAAACCACAAAGTTCCAAACCAAAGAAAATGCTTTCATCGATTGTGTCCACATCTGTTGGAGCTTTTGGGCTTTGTCTCATTTAAATTTAATGACATAATGAACAACAATTTGAAACAATATACTTGTAAATCACCCTAACACACTTTACAAAGCTCTTATGTAATTAGATTTGTCTGTTTGGATTACAAAGAACATGATGTTACTTGGTCTTATCATGCCTCAAGGGATTGATGATGTCTAGACTATAGTGATTCTCTTTAATAATGACCTTCAGCTTCTGGTCTATTTTAAATCAGTTACAATGTGTTACATAATCCCCTGTTCTTTAGTTACACAATAAAATCTGTCTATGAGCCAACAATGAAACAAACGATCATCATTTTTTAAGTAACTAACTGGAGATCACTTTTTTTAAACAAATTTTTAACATCTCAGTCAACCATCATCCTCATTTCATGACCACACACATAGTGTATATGCTTTCATGGTCATATCTAATTAGGTGAATGGTAATACATGAGGCTTTAAAAGGAGCTTTCCTGCTCTCCAGCAGGTTTCGTGCATTTAATCCTGGCTACAGGGTTTGCAAATTTGTTCACCCAAAGCGTAAGTGCAGTGAGCCTTGAACTAATGATAATGACATCAAACAAAGAAAATGAGGCCTCTTCGTCCAAATATAGCGAAGGGCAGCAGTGACTTCATTCAGCGAGGAAATGAACTGAGATTGCAAGGCGAGACATCTGGTCTGAGGCATGCACGTGTGCCAGCGTGAGAGTCAGCCAGGTGTCTCTCACGAAGACGGGTGGGGAAAAGGTCATTACAACACACTCAGCTACAATGTTTTTCAGTATAGCCTTGCTGTAGGAACAGTATTGATGCATCTACCAGCTGAGACATGGATCAAATGCTGTATCAAGTGCTTTATTTTGTTATCGTATTATATTTTTGCATTGTTGAAGTTTACTTTTTTCATGTGGCCTGGGTTTCTGAACATACTGTATATAGATGTGCTGATACTTGCCCAGGTTATAATTTCTATGACAAAATTGAAGAAAAATGTGCATTGGATGTCTCTGTGGCCGAATGTGTCTCAGTTTGGCAAACAGCCAAAAAAGAGAGAAAGAATCAGAAATCAGTTTAAAAATTTGCTTGTAATATACTTTGACACCTCAACTTTAAGCAACTAAAACAATATCCCAAATTGATATGGAAATATGTTATTTACTGTGTAATCTTACCTCAGATATCATCCTGCAATGAACCTGTTGGGTAAGGAGCCAGGAGCAAGTGGTGGTAAAAGCAGTCAGCTTGCCTAAAAGATCTAAAACTTCACTAGCCAAGTGTGATTTCAGTGTTGAATGTCAGGCTTTGATAAAATTTTTGGACATTTACATGCTGTAGTGAAAGAAACATAAGCCTAATCAGTTCAGATTGTAATCAGACACCGGCTGTCAGAATGTCCCGTGATGAACCGACACAGCAATCTGATTGTGGTCTTTAAATGCAATTTTCTCCATTTTCACTTTTGGGGGTAACCAGACCTTAAAATTCAGGTTGTGATATGTGCATATGAGAAACATATTGGAGTTCGGTGGTTTTCAGAGCTGTGTAAATTTTTCAAAAATCAGAAATGTCAAAATTTTTACCATGTGAAGGGTTTTCCCCAGCCCTGTGTATGTTCAGGAATTGTCACCAGACAGATAATGATATATTACCTTACTACTGTGTCTAATGTCCCAGAAATGTAGGCAGATACAAGTCTCAGGCAAATCCCACAGGTTTTTTTCTGTTTTGTTTTGTTTTTTGCCTACAGACTGTATGTAGAGTTTTGGGTTAAACACATGCAGTCAGAAGAGGGTTCTTATCGTCTGCAGATAAACAATTAGTTTCATGTGGCATTTCTTGTGGCATAATACATGCTTATGCATCTCATACCTGTCAGGTTAGAATGGCACCAGTTTCTTGAGATTTTAGTCCAGTTTTCCACTGAGTAGATGCAACATTCCTAGTATATTCAGAGTGTATTATTGTGGTTCCCTTGCTTTAACTGATGTCCAGTGATTTTTCAGAATGGTCTAAATGTCTAAAAGTTCCATCATGCTCGACAAAGTCGCACACAGATTTATCCCTGTACATCCTGGTACATGGAGGTTCAATGTTGTGTTCTGCTTGGACATCACGTTCAAAGGGAAACCACAAAATCTGTCCAACAGGCTGATCGTCCAGTTTAAGTTATTTTCACCCAGGTGATTATATCTAGTAGTACACAATACAGTAATTTCAATACATCAGTACTAAAACATGGTCTGTGCTTTGTTTGCTTGTCTGAGGCCGTATTATTTTCACTATTATTTTACCCCTCTTGTTCACTTTGCACACTTACTCACAATGAAACGTCCTGGAAATTATTACGAGAAATTTGTTGCAGTTGATGAGCAGGGCTGTTTGAAGCTCATTTTTGATAATCGTGCAGCTATTAAATGTAAAAAAAATTTGGATTGCAGTAATTAGCTAATTGCAGAACACAAACACAATAACATGAGAGCATCCTGTTTTTCAAATTAGTCAAAATTATGTTAAAATGATACCATCAGCCTGGTAGGGTCTGTTACCAAAATATTTGACGTAATATAGATGAGGTGCATTTTTCCATGTTCTTGCTCTTGTTCTCGCATGCTGTGCTGAAGTAGTCGAATTATCTTCTCTCATTTATTCTTTCATTTTCTGGGAATATGGAAGGCTGATAAAGGCTGAATATGGATTAGCGAATGAAGAACTGTGGGATTCATGTACCTAGTTTTGGTGAATCATTATGTGAAAAGATGGCTGAAGGTAAAGAATCTATTCAGTGACTTGAGACATTTTGTTCTGTGTTTTTTTTTCTGCACTAGTACACTAAAAAGTGTATAAAATGGCAAGTTTAGCCCTAACCAACCTAAGTATTTTCAGTTTGACTTTATAATTCAATGAATTCAAAGCTGAATCACTCGTATATGTTTTTTTTCTTTTTCTTTTTTCAGAACCCAGGTTAGACGAGGTTCTCCTGAGGTCACCCTGCAGCAGACCGTTTCAGGACAGTCTCATGTCTCCAGGACTGTCAAGCGTTATCCTTCATCTACAGCACCCATAACCTCAAATGCTCTGCCTATTGCAAACGGACACAACCATGGACACATGCACACTCAGCATGTCACCTACTCTAATGGCCAGCCACATACCTCCAGCAACACAGTGACTCCAACAGGTTAAAACATACACACACACACACACACACACACACACACACACACACACACACACACACACACAGTGTCTCCAGGATGTTATAATCCACTTATTCTATCAGATCACACTTTACTGAAGGGCAGTGAGAACCACATAAGCCTGTCATGACAGCTGATATAAACCTACCTACAAGAATATTCCAACAGGTGTCAGCCATCATAAAGGCTGATTTATGAAACAGCATCAGTGTTATGTCATTATGAAAGTCTGTCTCTTGACATTGAGTGAAGTAAGTATATAGACATTTTTGTTTTTGTTATATAATATGCTTTTGGTACACACACACACACACACACACACACACACACACATATAGCATGAACTCCACAAGACCTCTGAAGGTGTGCTGTGGTGTCTGGCATCAAGATGTTAGCAGCACATCTTTTAAGTCTGGTATTCAATTAATGGATCTTGTATAGTAGCACTACTTGTATTGTTCCCTGCTTGATATATCGCTTTGCTTATTTGTAAGTCGCTTTGGATAAAAGCGTCTGCTACGTGAATAAATGTAAATGTAAATGTAAGTCCTGTAAGCTGTGAGGTAGGACCTCCATGGATCAGACTTGTTTGTCCAGAACATCACACAGATGCTCCATCAGATTGAGATCTCGGGAATTTCGAGGCCAAGTCAATATTTGGACTTATTGTCATGATCCGAACAATTTCTACAGTGTGGCAGGGTCCATTATCCTGCTGAAAGAAGCCACTGCCATTAAGGAATACCGTTATCATGAAGGGATGAACTTGGATTGCAACAATGTTTAGGTAGGTGGTATGTGACTTAGTAATATTCACATGAAAGCCAGGACCCAAGGTTTTCCCAGTAGAATATTACCCAGAGAATCACACTACCTCATCCGGCTTGCCTTCTTCCAACAGTGCATCCTGGTGCCTTCTATTTCCCTGGTAAACGGTGCATACGCACCCGGCCATCCACATGATGTAGAAGCAAACGTGATTCATCAGACCAGGCCACCTTCTGCCATTGTTCCATGGTCCAGTTCTGATGCTCATGTGCCCATTGTGGAAGGTTTCAGCGGTGGACAGGAGTCAACATGCGCACTCTGACTGGTCTGCAGCCACACAGACCCATACAAAGCAATGTAGTAGCAATTAGTATTGCAGTAGCTGTTCTGTGGAATCAGACCAGATGGGCAAGCCTTCACTCACCACGCACTTTAGTGAGCCTTGGGCACCCCACAAGACCTGGCGTTTTACACATCCTCAGAGGAACCACGAATGGAACGATATACCAGGACATATTACTTTTGTTAATGGTTATGAATACACACTTTATTCATATTTATAAGTACAAAGACAAAAGACACTGAAGTGGATATATGTACTGGAAGAATATTAAATAACAAAAACAAATGTGTCTGAATACTTATTTCCCTTCAATGGAAATGTTATGTCTATTTCACATTATAGTTGACCAAAGCAGCCTTTATGCCTGGAATAAGTGTATAGAAATGTTTATGTAAGTTTATGTCAGTTGTCATGAACGGCTTATGTAGGTGTACACTTCGGAACACTGCCTTTCAGTAAAATGTTAGTGTCTGTCACACAAACACCCATAGGTACACACGCGCACACACACACACACACACACACACACACACACACACACACACACACACACACACACACACACAAGCCTTCTCCATGGAGCTGATTTGTGTTTCGATACACTGGAAACTCTTGTTAATTGAGACTGTTAATATGTCCACATGGAAATTTGTGCCCAAACAAGCACATACAAACATAAACAGAGACATGAAAACACTCATTTATCACTGTCATCTTAACATAGTTGCAAACAAACACATGTCATGCACGCTCTTCATTTAAATTAAGTGTTACACTAGGTGGAAAAGTTCCTCTCCTTGATTTTCGTCACACAAGCACACACAAGGTGTGTTTGATGTCTTGCTCCTAGTGCCTTAGGGCCATTTTTTCCCCCCAGCTCAGCACATGTGCGCTACACAAACCCCATAAACACTTTGAACCATTACTTTGTACTTCAAAGCTTTTCCTTTGTCATTACATTACATATTGCAAAAGCGAAATTTTAAAAGCTAACGAACCATAGTTCCAGTTAAAAAAAAAATAAAAAAGTCTATTAAAAAATGAATAAAAAATAAAAAAGTCATGTCGTATGGTACATCTAACAACACCCTCAAATTATACTACAATGGCAATGTTTAACAAGTTCAATCCTCACAAACATTCCAAGAGATCCCTGCTTTCAGACGTCTGTTTTTCCATCATTTACAAGGCAACAGGAGTTGAACAGGTTCCCACCATTACACAAGACTTCCCTTCCAACTGCAAACGGACACACACACACACACACACACACACACACAGACATACACGTGCGCACGCTCGCACACGCCTTATCCTCGTGATGCTCTCTCTCTCTCACTCTATCTTGCTCTGGAGAGCTTTTGCAGTGACACGTTCTTCCAGCTATCCAGACTCGTGTACACACACACTCACACTCACACACACACTGACACGCATATGCACTTACACTGTTATAAACCTCCTGTTCTATCAGTGTCCAGGCAGGGAGAGTGTGACTTGTGAAGATGCAGCACTTCTTGTTTGTGTCTGTTCTGTGCTTTCAGCTCTTGTTTTCTCGTTGCCATTCTTCTCCATTACCATTTTTAGGAGCAAACCTTACAACTAACGTGGACCGTATCAAGATCGTCTTTACACCCATGGTGTGTAGGAGGATTTGCCATGGGGGACAATGCTACACTAGCTGTGAGCGTGGAGATAAGACCACAGTTTACAGCGAGAACCAGGGCCCGCCGGCAAAGACCAACGGCTTCAGACTCTGTAAGTCTCTCATAGCCTCACAGCTTATGCATTTCTGAATTTCTTTGAATTTCTCACAAGAGCATGTTTTGTCTTTGACAAAAAAAAAAAAATCTTCCTCTTCTTTGAGATGCACTGAAATGAAACATTTTGTAGAGAGCTTTCAGCATGCTATTAAAAAGTGAATGAAAAGGAGAAAATCGGCTCTGTGATTGTGCACTGAGACCTAAGAGGTGTTTAGAGATGGGGAAACCACACACTCGTCCCACGCTCCCTCCCGCTCCCTCCTCTCTACCCCCTGCTTGCATACGGTTTACACTTCGCTTTGAACCTCACCTTAACTATTTCATATGCTCAACAAAGGAAAAAGAAAGACAGGGGGCGGGAAAGAGAAGGAGAAAGGGAGCAAGATTTAACTGAGATTACATTAAAGCCACTTTTATCCACCTGCTTTACCCCCGAGCCAGCATGGAGGGCCTGAGGAGCGGCAACAATGCTGATCTGCCTCTCCTAACAGCTCAATCCGCTTTACAGGGAAATCTCGCACTCTCCCACTGGATCTGTGTGTGGTTAATGAAGCACATTTCATACACCAGAGCTCAGTTAACACCAATGGGCCGTTTAATGCCCAGCCAAGTCCTTTTTATCACTGGTGAGAACATACTTGTAGTATAGAGCAGTGACTCAATGGGGCTTGTAGTTGTTTCTTCTCTTTTTTCAATACCATGACACTGGACTGATGCAAAGAAGATGCAGATCGTTTTTACGAATTTATTTGTAACTGTATATGTAGAACTACAGTCCACTCTGAAACTATTGGAATGGTAATGCCAATTAAATTGTTTTTGCTACAGAATAAAGAGAGTTTAGAATTTCAGCTTTAATTTCATGGTATTAATATGTAGCTGTGTTAATTAACATAAAACATTTTTTATCAGACCACAATTTGTAGACGAGCAAAAAAATTGTACTGCGTTACTGACCAGTATTTCTTGTTGCCCAGGTGTGTCCTGTTAGATTCATTGTTCAATAAATATCTCTGAACATCTACTTTTGAGTTTAGCCTTCAGTTTCTCATTTGAAGACTGCATTTGTTGTTAAAAGGATAAGCCAATATGATGATCAGAGAGCTTTATATGGGAGAAAAACAAGCCATTTTGAAGCTGAGAAAAGAGGGAAATTCAAAGAGGCATTGCACAAACATTGGGCATAGCCAATGCAACAATTTGGAATGTCGTGAAAAAGAAATAAAAACCAGTGGTGTACTGAGCAACAGGAATACAACAACAGCTGATGACAGAAATATTGTCAGAGCTGTGAAGAAAACCCCCAAAACAACAGTGACATCAACAAGAACCTCCACAAGGATGGGGTGAAGGTATCACAATAAATCGTTCGAGAGCAGAAATATAGAGGTCATACCTCAAGATGTAAAGCACTCATTAGCAGTAAGAATGCGAAAGCCAGATTGGAATTTACAAAGAAATACAGCGATGAAGATCAGAGAGCTCAAAAAGGTTCCCAAAAGGTTCTGGAACCAAGATTTATCTTTACGAAAGTGATGGGAAGGCCAAAGTGTGGAGAAAGCAAGGATCTGCTCATGATCCAAAACATACAAGCTCATCTGTGAAACATGGTGGAGGTAGTGTCATGGCTTGGACTTATATGGGTGCTTCTGGAACAGGCTCAGTAATCTTTTTTGATGAGATAACTCATGATGGCAGTAGCAGAATAAATTCAGAACTTTACAGGAACATTTTGTCAGCCAGTTTACAGATACATGCTTTGAAATTAATCCGGAGGAACCATTGAGAACTAAAGGGGGAGTTTAGTACTCTTTTCTGAGAGTGTAGTGTAGGAAAGGTTTATAGTTAAGGGTCTGGACCCATGTCCTTGGTGTTAGAGCCTTTCTGGTGTGGAAACACTTTCTTGAAGGGTTCTGTGTAGAACCTTTAAGGGTTCCCTCTGAGGGAGAACTGAAATTTGATCTTAGTTACACATAGCCTGTGGCCAAATGATTTGGGAAATGTGATTCATTTGCTTGAATTAGCAATCCATAAACAAATCATTTTCCATATTTATGCTAATCTTAAAGGAAAAATCCACCCTGAATGACTTATAATCAGTTGTTCAGTGGTGTCCAAAATGTGTTTTGCAATAAAATCCTGAGTTGACTTTTTTAATTGAAAGTTCTTTCATTGACATCTTCTTTCACTGACACCTATTTTTTCACTTTGGTTAATGGGTTCCTTTATTACCCAGACTACCTGCTGATAGTGGTGCCAGTGGGAATTAGCTAAAAATAGAAAACGATGCAGCAGCTCTTTCATCCTTTAGCCTCTACAGATAAGGAGCTCTCTGACCTCCTTAACTGTACACTCTACTCAAACAGATAAGGTTCCAAAGCTTCAAATTTCATGTTACTACCACTGTCAACACCATCGTGCTTGTAGATCTCTTTTTAGATCACTGACTAGCTGAGTCAAGTCTCTGCCATAAATCAGTGAAACTGTGCCATATAGATGCATTCAATTCTGGAAATATGAGTCCAACATTTGCTGTCTCCGTTACTTCTACATTGGATTGATATTAAATTAAATGTCCCTTGAATATGGTGAGTGAGTGAGTGCTCTTTTGTTTTTGATGGGCTAACAGCGAAATCTGACTGTTATTACTTATAATATTAAGTACCATTGTAGCTGCACTAGCATTGTCCTCCTGTGACAGTTGCATGGCAGACACCATCTAACTTCACATGGGAATAACGAAAATACAGAACCAAACCAAATTAGCAATAGAATCTCTAGTCACATCACAGATATTTCAATATAAACACATTTAATGTGCTTCAGTGTGAAGGGCTCCATTAATAGTAGCTGTTTGGAACATGTCGGGCTGCTTTAAACACTTTCACAGCTTGGAAGTATTGAACGTTGGAAAGTACATTCCTGACACCTGCCAACATCTGAGATGACCTGAGTTATATTTTTATCCTTGTTCTAATATTGAGCTTCCTCAGATACAGCATTTGATGTTGCTAGTGTAATCCATGTACTATTCGGAATGTAAGGTGGCATCTCATGTTGTAGTTATGTGGAGAATTTCAGGCACTGATCCCTGCATAGGTGGTGAGTCATGTGCCACATGTCCTGATGTTTAATATTTAGACCAGTGAAATCTGGAAACTGTATAATGTCACACCCACATGCACATATGAAAAAAAGACACAAATAAGTGTGCTTGAGGAATATGGATCATCAACAATAAACAAGGATTGGACTTTACAATGCTAACTGCATGATGAGACCTGGCTATGAAACACAGAAATATCAGATATAAATAGACAATCTAATTAAGTGCTAAAAGCAAACAGGTGTGCACAATAGGTAACAGACCAATGACAGGACAGTGGCACAGGACCAAAACCCAAACAAATGCACATGGCAAAACAAACAATAGCATGGACAACGAATGACAACCGTGTGTTGAGAGGGGGAATTTGTAACATTGGTCTCTTCCAGGATTGCCATACCCCCATTCACAAGGAATCCTCAGGGAGAGTTCACTGAATGGTGTGATGAGGATGAAAATGATGTTAATCACATGCTATGGCCTTCACAGTCACCAGATCTCAACACAATTGTACAGTTATGGGAGATTTTGGCGAGACACTGCTGTCCACCACTATAATCAAACAACAGCTGAGGGAATATCTTTTGGAAGTATGACATTCATTTCTCCAGTAGAGTTCAGGAGACTTGTAGAATCTATGCCGAATATTTTTACCCAGACACTAAGACACTTTATTGTTTTCCCTTTAATTTGTCTCCTGGTCTTTCACAGACAGGTTGTTTCATTTCTTTGACTTTTTTCTCTTTCTATTTTGCCACACTACAACTATTATCTCAAAAATATGTTTAAACAGTATTGTTCAAATGAGGAGAACATATGCGTTTTTGCGGTCAGAACTATTTTCACCGTTTTGTGACTACAAAGACCCTTCCTTTTATTGCTTCTTTGAAGTCTGACTGCAAGTGGGTTCAGTTTGCTGGGCTTGGATTCTCCGGTCACAGGTATATAGGGCACAGGCACTGCTGACAGAAGAAAAAAGAGAATTAAAGAAGCTCTGTGAAACCACAGCTGTTCATCTGTATCATTCCACTCTTGCTCTCCATGACTGCAAAAATGAGTCTGGTTTGGGGTGGTTTTGTCTGTTCAAAAGAGGATTTGGCATGTAGTTTGAAATATTTTGGTGTTTATACACTACAAGTGGTTAAGTAATTTGCTTATTAAACAAAATTAATAGCAATTAAAATATCAGTGATTTCATATCACAGAACATGTGGTTATTGGTCTGTAAGTTCAGTCATGACACTGTTTGGCTATTAAAATATAGGAGGTTTTTACTGGTTCTTAGGAAAGCCTAAAGGAAGCAGAGGTCATGCCTCATCCTCCCACTAATATGAGGACCACCTTAATGTGTTTTTCCTGAGGGTAAATTTTAGAATTCATAAATCCCCATTCAAAGGAGTGTGGTCAAGACCAAGTGGTCACGAACAGTTCAGAAGCTTTTCTGTCCAAAGAAAAGCTCATTATATTCCTCTTTTTGCAAGTATTTAAAAAGCTTTTCTAATGAAGTACATTTTGCCCTATTTGTGGGTTGAGATTTCCAAAGTATCCTCACACTCTCATTTCTTATCTTCTAGTTTTCTGTCAGATTCCGTGCTTGAATGGAGGACGGTGTATTGGGCAAAATGAATGCTGGTGCCCATCAAACTCCACAGGAAAGTTCTGTCACCTTCCGACTCCGACTCCCAGCAGACCCTCACAGGGCCGACAACCCAACAGCAACAGAGTGCAGAACGGTTCATCTCACACTGTCTACACCCTGCCCCTGTCCAACCAGCAAGGTAAAGGCAAACAATCATGGTCCCAATGTGGCTTTTCCATACTGATACATCTTAATACGTTTCATAAGAGAATTAATGAGGAAGGAAAGCAGCATCTGCTAACATCTGGCTGTTCATGCTTTTAGACAAATTTGTAAGTTTACACAGTTTGTGTTCCCATGTATGACATAATTTTTTATTACTTGGATTTAGGTTTACAAAAATCAGAAATTGTTGAAAAAGTCAAATATTAATGGTTATATCTGGATCTCGTTTTGTGCACATGTTTTATGTGGCTCATATTGTTCGCAGAGTGTTCCTTGTTCAGCAAACTCATTACGAATATGGAAACCAGAATGTGTCTCACCAACGCTATGTCCATGTCTATGCTAACAAGGAACACCTGTCACTTTCAATTCCAAAAATTTTTAATATTCTTCTCCTAGAAAAAAAATAAAAATAAAATATATATGTGTATATATACACATCACTCTTACCTGCTTTCTTTTCTTTGTCCAGCATTAAGTAGATGCAGAAGCTCTCGTGTGGCCTTCAATCCTCTGCATTCCATTCTCATTTGCTTGTTGACCTTTATGCTGTGTTTTAATAAGTCTAATTCAGTGGCAGGGATCACATCTGGCCACTGTTACATCACTGTACAAGCATCTCAGGCTTTGTGTAGCAACTGAAACAGAACCATTGAAGAGCTTCTTCTGTACTGTGTAATACAAGATGTTGAGTGTACATTTGAACAAGGGATTTCTGAAAGGTATGGGCATGTCAGATTTCCCTCAGGCACTAGATGGTCAAGGGAGGCATGTTACCTACTGCTTACTGGTCCAAGCAATCATTTATGTTTTTACTTGATTCAGTATTTCTATAATATAATAATAGAGTCAATAACTGTGTGTGGAATTATCATTGCATCAGTATGTTACATTGTTTTTCATTAATACATGAGTCATGTTATGCTTATAACCTTCCTATATGGTCATAATGTCATGACTGTTTCTCTGTTTTTGTAGCCTCCCTTTTACCCTCGCTGGTGAACGTGCATGTCCAGCACCCACCAGAAGCTCAATTTCAGATCCACCAGGTTGCACGGGTCAAACCGGGCCAAACAGTTGAAACAGGACACTCAGTACAACAGCGCTCTCAGCCTGGCAATAATCATATGATTGGCAATGGAAATGGCAATGGGCAGAACAGCGTGCGCAGCACTGGGCAGAACAATGGGCAGAACCACCACAGGCCACATATTAACCTAAATGGACATGTGGGAAGGTGTTTCCAGGAAACAGTTGATGGAAAGGTATGTCAAGTATACAAATTAAAACTGGACTGACTAAAAGTACGCAAAGTACAGATGCATTTGAGTTGTGGTACTCATGATTTGTCATAGTCTCAGGATCATTATCATGTACTGTTTCAGCACGAATGAACGTTAGTGTGTCAGAATTTTGATACAACACAGTCTTTATAATTGCATAAGGTAACAATTTCCTTCCAGGTTCTCAATTGGCTTGAGTTACTTGGCCTCAGCTCAGTTCTCATTGACCCCTACTGAATATTTTCCCTGTCTCTGAGTTCACCTCCTCTTGTCTCAGTTATAATTTGGACTCGGTATAGATGGTACTGATTACAACACTCAGACATGTCTCAGTACAGTACTTGCATTCCATCAGAGCCACAGGTGTTTGGATGGACACACAGAGTCTGTTTATAAGGCATTTCCGAAACTCATGGTCATAATCCAAAGCAGATATCAGTGCACGGGAGGTCAGCTTAGACTGTTCTATAATCCAAATGAAGAAACAATGGTAAGCTAAGTCCATACATTATAAATTAAACATATGACAAACACAAGAAGCAGTAATATACACAGAGCAGGAAAACATCTCAGCATACAAACGGAAACAAAGATACTGATGCTACAATTAGACACAGGTAAATCTAAAGATGAGGGGCATGGCCCAGGCAAGGCCAAAGGAGTCTAGAGTAGCCAGACCACCTAGTGGCATGTTTTTGAGAGTTGGGAGGAAACTGGAATACCCAGAGGAAACCCACATGGTCATGGGGAGAATATGAGAAACTATGCACAGACAGAAACCTGAGCTCAGCTTGGAACCAGAGACAGTGGAGCTGTGAGGCGGCAACACTACCCGCTGTGCCTCTGCAAATTATTGAATTATTTTAAATGCTATTTGGGCAAGAGATTGCAGTCCTCATTTACTGAAATTCATATTAACTCGATTTATTGCACAGCATTTTGACTGTTTTTTTTTAGATGCTCTGTATAAATAAAGCTGACCTGACCTGACTCACAAACCTAGGCAGTAAACAAAAATGAGAACAAGTTAAGAATAATTTTGTCCAAATTTAATGTGAAGCACGTATGGAGCTTGTGCACACATAGTAAGCTTTAGTATTTTAATATAAACTGTATAAATGAATGTAAAACACTAATAAAAAAAAACAACTCCAAATGTGCTATAATATATAATATAGCATACTATATTTTCATTGGTAATTTTGCCAATTCCTCTAATCATCAAAAACTCCATCACATTTCCAAATCTCTTTCTTCTAATGTTTTATTGCTCTAAATCACAACCAAGGACTCAGTGAAAGTTCATTCAGACATTGCAATGACAGCAATTTATTTTCTAAAACAGAAACATACAGTAGCTAGTATATGTTGCTGTCAGACAGGAAGGATGCTCTGCTTCTGATTTACTCCGCAGTTGGAATGTATGCACCCTGTGAAGTTTAGCACTCTCAGATTCCAGTCACATTAGCAGAGGTGTAATGATTTGGGGCCAAAAGGGCAGACATTGTTAGGCAGAGGATCCATCTGGAATGTGGTAAAGAGACAAGCCATAACAAACATGATCCTTCAACGCAATATTATACAGCTCATTACATCACATAAGGTTATATATTTTTCATTTGCTATGGTCTCAGTTTCCAAACCAAGCATTTTTGTGTGCAAGGCTTAAACTCTATTAGATAAATGGAGCATGAGTAGTCTGAATTGTAAGCTTATAAAAGATTTGGCTGAAGAACCGTACATTCCGTATTTGTATCTTAATTGTCTTTGTCTCGCCTATTAGTAGTCTTGACAAGAACAGAATGTACTGAATGCAAAATGACTCAGCATTTTTTCCATTTAGGATAAATTCATATACAGGCATGATTACTGGGACTAGAGACATGATGCCAATGCCCTAGTAGTATAGCTGACACAACAGTGACCTGGCTTCCAAAGTCCCATAAATCTGAACTAAATCTCACAGTAAGCTCAGATCCATGAGCAATGTGCCAGGGTAGGAGAGAGTGGAAAAAAAGAGACTGCTTTTGTCCTCTCTAACCAGACTCAGCTGCTCCTCATCTTTTTTGTTTTAAATGTGACGAGGCACATGTGTAAGCCCTTTTAAGCACAGCACACATTTCGCATTTAGGTATCAGAAGGAAGGAAGGATGCTAAAAGAAAAGGAGATTTGGGATGATACTGCCTGGGTTTTCTGCAACTCGTCTGATGCTAGAACAGGCCTGGGTTTCATAATATACTTCAACTGCCTGTTCCAAACCTTTTGTCACATTCATCCCCTTGAAAAGACCCTTGTGTTTGTTACGAAACATGAGTCGCTGGAATTTGTGCTATTGTATGTTTGTGTGATTATGTTGCAGTGTGGGAAGCCTCTGCCAGGTTTTACCAATCAGGAAGACTGCTGCGGCAGTGTGGGAGCGTCATGGGGTCTACACAAATGCACCGAGTGTCCCAGCAAACCGGGTGAGATTCTCATACACTAAGGGCTAACACAAACTGTATGTCTGTGAAAATCTATCAGATGTCTCTATGGCTGAATTCTAGCCAGCTGCCAAAAAGAGAATCAAATTGATTTTTGTTTTTTGACATATTTTGACACCTCTACTTAAAAATTTCACTACTATACATTTCACTGAGATGACATGGAAATGGTATTTACTTTTTAATCTTGTCTAGGCTTTCATCCTGCAAAGATCATGTTGGTAAGGAGCCAGTTTAAATAAACACGGTGGTAAAAACAATCAGTCTGCCCAAAGATGCTAGCTAAAGCTGATTTAACACTGTGTAATTTCAGCTGTCTTTTAAGATTATCACACTATATGAGACGATCCCAATAAAATCTGGGCCAAATTCTATAACAGAGTGTGTAATAATGTGTTCTCCATGTCAGATTATATGATGGAGATTCATTAGCAATGGAGTTTGGAGAAAATTACACATATAGAAACATATTTCATTTCTTGAAGGTCTGTAGTTTTCACAACTATAATTTGTAAAAAAAAGAAAAAAAAGAAAAAAGAAAAGAAAAGAAAAAATCAACTTTTGAAGGATGTTCACAAGCCACCATAAATATATACCAAAATCCTCTTCTTCTGAGTTCACATTACTGAAGGTAGAGTGTGCATGTAGTATGTTTACTACCCCTTTCCCTTTCAAACGAGTTTGTGTTTTAGAAACTCAACAAGGCAACAAATCTAACCAGGCATTTCTTTGGATGAAGGCACCTTGGCAAAACCCACTGCTGTGAGATTGTTGAGCTTTGCTCAAGACAAGCAAGTGCCAACTCTTTCTCCAATCTGTAGTCCTTTTGAAAAGCCACAGTTTACACTCAGCCTGGTTTAGTTTGTGTATACAGAATGGAAGTTGACTGTTGGCAGAGTTGCAGTGCTTCATGCTGTGTGGTACTAAATGGACAATGTGTGAGGCATGCTGTGCATGTTATGTGCCTTAGTAGTTATACTTTTAGGTATTTGTTATACCTCTTTATCTATATTACCTATAGATGTCCAGATAAGGATAGGAATAAATTATCATTTACAACATTATTTGTGAAAAATGCTTCACAAAAAATAATAATAAAAATGTAAAAATACTTAAAAGAGTTAAGATTAGGGATGGGTTTAAGCATAGACACAACACATTTAGCTGTAATGATAAACTGGTTAGTGGAAATGCCTCAAAGAGATTTGTAATACAAGACACTGGTTCCAATGTACTAATAATGAAGCTGATTTGTATGTAATGCAGGTAGAGGCAGAATTGCAGGCCATCACTTTATTCACTCCCCATATCCTTCACTTTTTCCCTTCAGGAAGGGGGAACATGCACTATCACTTGTACATACTGACTACCAGACATACTGTAAGACCGTCATATTTGTTTCCTTATTAAGCATAGTCAGTAATCCGATGCAGACATCAGCTCACTGGTGGCGAGCCTTTAGATCATTGACAGATATTTACTCTCTTTTTTTCTGCCTGCCAGAAATTCTTCATCTCCTAACTTTCCAGATGTGTCTCCGCTCTCTGCTCTTTGAAGTTTGGATTTGCAGAAGTGTCCATCCATTCTCTCATTTTCAGTTTGTTTGGGAATAACTCTGAACATCTGGTTTGGGAACGCTAGGAATGACATCACTGACTATTGTGTTGTTGAATGTGTGCAGTGATTAGGAACAGTAAATGTGTGAATTATGGAATATACAGTATATAGTGGGGGAAATAAGTATTGAACGCATCAACATTTTTTCAGTAAATACATTTCCAATGAGGTTATTCACATGAAATTTTCACCAGACATCAATATTAACTCAAGATATTTGTACATATAAAGCATGCACAACATTAAAGTCCATAAATAAAGTTAAGTGTAATAAAGAGGAATGACACAGGAAAAGAGTATTGAACACGCTAACAGCAGTGCTCCAAGGCAAGGTAAGGCAAGGAACCAGCTGAAATCTGTAAGTAGTTAGAAAGTAATTATACCTCCTACCTGTGCAAATTAATATAAGCTGAGTTAGTAAATTGATGGTCTATAAAAAGGATTTTTATTACCAGGGTGTCACACAAAAAACATCTCATGATGGGTAAAAGCAAAGGGCTCTCCCAAGACCTTTGCAACCTTATTGTTTCAAAACATATTGATAGAATCAGATACAGATACATATTTCAAAACATCTGAATCTTCCAGTAAGCACCATTTGGACCATTATCCGCAAGTGGTAGCAATATCACTCATCAACCAGCCACGCACAGGAGCTCCTCTCAAGATTTCTGACCAGGAAGTCAGAAGAATAGTCAGAAGAGTAGCCCAAGAGCCAAAGACCACTCGAAAAGACCTCCAGAAACAATTGGAGGCAGCAGGTACCGTCATCACAGAGAAAACAGTAGAACTTTTTGGCTGTCATGTTTGGAGAAGAAATGGTATTGCACATGACCCTAAAAACACTATACCAACAGTGAAGTTTGGAGGTGGAAGTATCATGCTGTGGGGCTATTTTTCATTTTTATTGGCAAACTTCATATAATTGAAGGAACGATGAATGGAGGATGATGAAGATGAGACATAGGTGGACCATCCAGCAGGACAACGATCCAAAGCATACAGCAAAGGAAGCTCTCAATTGGTTTCAGAGAAAAAAAATCGGTGTTAGAATGGCCCAATCACCTGACTCGAATCCAATTGAACAAGATTTAAAGACGATATGTTTAGAAGAATGGGCCAAAATCACATCTGAATACTGCGGCCGATTAATTTCTTCATATAGGAAATGCCTTGAAGCTGTCGTTACAAACAAAGGCTTCTCCACTAAGTTTTAAATAAATTTCAGTTAGCGTGTTCAGTACTTTTTTCCTGTGCTATTACACTTTATTACACATAACTTCATTTATGGACGTTAATGTTTGGATTTATATGTGTGGATTTCTTCAGTTAATACCAAAGTTGTTTCATGTTAATAGCCTCATTGGAAATATATTTACTAAAAATAAATTTCCCCCACTGTACATTGTATTGCTTAGAAATAAAAATATAGTAAATGGTGCACTTATATAGCGCTTTTATCCAAAGCACTTTACACTGTATCTCATTCACCCATTCACACACCAATGGTAGCAGAGCTGCCATGCAAGGCGCTAGCTTGCCATCGGGAGCAACTTGGGGTTCAGTGTCTTGCCCAAGGACACTTCGGCATGTGGAGTCACCTGGGGCAGGAATTGAACCGCCAACTCTACGATTAGTGGACGACCCGCTCTACCACATGCGCCACAGCCGCCCCATAGTAAATTGTAAGATCAAGGGTTAAATAAAGTGAGCTTAGGTTAATGTAAATGGAAAGCAGAACTGAGCTCTAGTATTATAATTTAATTGAAATGCAAATCATAGTATGGGGTAATGCTGAAATTAATAATGATGATGCAATGCAGATTCTAAAACCACCAAACTTAGTTAGATAGAAACTGACATATCAAAAACATATATTGTATAATTAATTAAGCAGTGCTGTTCCCACATTGGTGGTAATCATAAAAGAAATAAGTCTCTTCCAATATATAAATCCCAGTTGAACACCTAAATAAGGTATATATTTAATTTGGTTAACATTGTTAATAGAAGGCCACAGGTTAATAAAGGTGGTTTAGCTCTTGCGATTTACTTGTTAAAAAAAAAAAAAAAAAAACCATTCTACAATACTGCCAAGCCAACATGTTTTTGGCATGTGTCTTATTTTGAAAATTTTATCTTTATTTATCTGTGAGTAGAAGAGGCATTTTGGAGAGTGAAGAAGCGGTTATGAGGCACACGGTTTGTGGAGCAAGTGATGACAGTCAAGAGAGCTTGTCAGGAGGCTACGTCCTTGACAGTAGTAATGCATTACCATCTCAGATGTTGCGAATTCCGGGCTGTAATGAACACCAGGCAGAAATATCAAGAGAGATAAAGAGAGGGAGAAAGTGTGATAGAGAGAGACAAAGAGATCACATTCATGCCTTGGACCTGAGCCTCTGCTTTTTCTTGGATTCAAGCATCAGCTACAGACTGAGGGACTTATCACTGCTCTTTATCTTCTCAGGTTTAGATGAGACTAAACGTATGCTCCTGTTTTGAATCTTAACATTCTTATCAAGGGTTCACATTCTGAATTTTGTTGAAAGGTTAGCTGTTTCTAAGAGTTTTGGAATAAGGTCTTTAAGCTTGAGTGAGGCAAGAATATTTTGTCTTGGAGACAGTAAAAATAGAGAGTGAATAGAGAAAAAGGAATAACATTAATATCCATGGGGATTGCGTCATTGTGCATTGCTGTGATTCCAACTGATTTTAGGAAGCCATTGAGGAGATTGATTGGCATGTCAGAAAGTTCCAGGTTAAATCTAATTGAATTGCTGGAGGGTTGTTTGTGTGTGTGCGCCAGCGGGGCATAGCCAGTGTGACACAGTTTCACAGGCCAGATCACTGGTGTTACAGTCGACTTGATTTGGTCTCTCATGTCCACAGTACAGGGCCATGAAAGCTGTCTGAGACACTGAGCTCAGTAAAAACTGGAAGCTTCCAGGTTCACAGATAAACTGTGAAATACAAGGATTTTGTTAGAGGAGACAAAACTTTTCTCAGCAGTTTGAACTTGTTTCCAAAAAGTACAGGTTTTCCTAAATAAACTGATATAACACACTAAAAAAAAGACTCCATAGAAACTGTGAGCAAACTACTCCTAGTCCAGGCTTTTCATAAAATTTGTTTTAAATTCTTTGGACTCTAAGGACATGTGTGTCTTACTTTGGAGTGAACTTGCTTTCTTTGTTTTCAGTCATTACCAATATATTTTTCCACTGGACAGTGCCTAAGTAACCAATCATGTACTCTATATAATATGAGAGGAGCTATAAATAGTGTAAACCAATAGTGTAGACCAGTGACCAAAGTCTCGCTTAGTTGTCTTGAGCTCTGAGGGTACGGATGGTTCTGTGTTTGGATTAAGAATCATACCACTCCTATTTCCACTGTCTTGAAAAGTGCCATTAGAATTGGAAATTGATAGTGTTAGTGAAATTGATAGTGTCTCATTTGTAGGGACATCTCTATGTATAGTATGTGCCCATGAAACATTCACCCTACAGTATGTGACTATGAAGGCCCATTTGTCTGTGTGCATCTGACACGGTGCTTCTTGGGTCATCACTTGGCCTTTTCTTTTTGCCAGTCAGCATAGACAGAAATAATGACCATCCGAAGGTTACAAATAAATAACACTTTCTACAGTACCCCATAAGCTATCACTGACACAGTATGGGGCGAGAAGTACATGAATCCTGGTTCCTTCCTTCCAATTTGAACATTTTCCTCTGCTATTTCTTAAGCTAAAATACATGTGTGCAGTTATTTATTCATTTAATCTATTTATAACAAGATTAGCACAGTTCACCTTAAATGAGTGGCAAAAATAGCGATGATTTAGATGCAGTATTCCTCTGAATGGCTGAATGATTGGAGTTTAATGATCATTATTTAAAGTATGATCAACCTATTTTCTTAAGAATGCTGTCTCGGCTAGCAAAGATTGCTTTTAAATGCTTCTGAACGTAACTCTCTGCCATAATAATTCAAATCTAATGACTAAATCTTGAGCATTCATTTGTTTATCATCAGTAAATGCTTTATTCTGGTTAGAGTTGGGGTGGATCTAGAGCCTATCCCAGGAACCCTGAGGGTGAGGCAGGACCACACTCTAGATGGGATGGCAGACCATTTCTGGGAATAAAGCACATCCTTTCACTTACTTATTTGCATTTTTAATTTGGAGTTGCCAATCCAAATACCAGCATGTTTTTGCGAGGTGGGAACAACCTGATCTTGGATGTTTTGCTGCATGCTGAAAGAGGAAAGATTACATTGGATTATATATTGATGCGAATGCAGTACCAGTCAGTGAATACCATAAAACTGGCTGAGTGCAAGTTGAAAGCTTCAGATTCGCGTAATTCTCCTTTGCTCTGAACCATTCACCCCTCAGTGGAAAAGAGGCTGTAGCAATCAGCTTAATGTACTATTAATCAATGACAAATTCGCATGCTGAGGCATGATCAAACATGACACACTTGTTAATGACCATCATCAAAATCATGAACCTGGCCCCTGAATCAAAATGTAAAAATAATTGTACAGATGATTTTTTCTTGGCATATTCTTGCACTTCATCTGCTTAATACAGTAAAACCCAGAGATTAGAGTGATAGACAAAATTGAACAGAAGTATTTTGCTACATGTCACTTTCATTTGGCTGTATTATTAGACAAGGAAATCAGTTCTATTACAGGGATTTAGTTTTTTATTGTGGCTCATCACAATTAGCAGTTGAGGCTATTTTTCATTTGCAAGGGACTGTGACAGCATAGTAAAGACACAATAAATCACACATAATGTTGAAATGTGTTTCTAATGAGATCATAATTGTTGCGTGCGCCTTGTTACTTTGTAGTTTGTGCCTTAAAAAGAGTCTCATTGAACATGCAGGTTTTTCGGATCTTGGACTAATTGAAATAAATGAAGGTTCATGTGGAGGGGGATACTGTGGCTTAGTGGTTAGTGTGTTTGCCTCACACCTCCAGGATTGGGCTTCAATTCCCACCTCTGCCCTGTGTGTTTGGAGTTTGCATGTTCTCCCTGTGCATCGGGGGGTTCCTCCCTAGTCCAAAGACATGCATTGTAGGTTGACTAGCATTTCCAAATTGTCTATAGTGTGTGTGAATTTAATGTCCAGGGTGTCCCCTGCCTCATGCCCCAAGTCCCTGCTGTAGGGTAAGCAGTACAGAAAATTGAAGGATGGATGGAAGTTTGATGTGGTGCTTAACTTTGAAAACTAGAAACAGTTCTCTTCCACCTCTTTATGCATTATGCAATGATGCATTTATGCATCATTAAGGATGGAAACAGCAATGCAGTCATGTTGAATTTGCCACAAACAGCACGAGAAATTGTCTCCGTCAGCCCAGCGGGTTGAAATGCCATTTGTTTAAACACAGAGCTGAAGTATTATACTACAACTATTAAAAAGCAAACACATCAGATGGTTTTTTAACATATTAATGTTCCAGGAACTTTGTTTTGATTCATTAGTGAGCCAATTTAAAAGCAGTGTCTAATTTCCTAAAGTGTATTCGCTTAATCTAAGCTGTTTATGGCTAAAGCTTTAGTTTTTAGTGGAAAAAGTAAATGTTTCCTTTGAAAAAGTGACTTCCTCTAATCAGGCTTAGTCAGTGGAAAAAAAACAGGGCGACTGCATGAGCTATGAGATTAAATGGCGACAGCTTTGTCATTTGCCTGATTAAAGAGCTTTGAGTTTCTCCTAGTTTTGGCACATATAATACTGTGCAAATCTTCTAAATATAAAAAAATGCACTATAATAAGAGGTAAAGAGTAAAAAATGAAGTTAAATCAATATTTGGTCTCACCACTCTTTGGTTTTAATCATCAGGGACTCGCCAGACAGCCTTGATTTTTTTTTTTTTTTTTATCTAAAAAGTGGTCAATTACATAAGGAATAAAATAAAGTAGGGTGTGCTGTTATTGGAAAATAAGGGTGGTGTGATGGAGCACTTTATTGATTATTCCAATAATGGCACATCCTGATTTTTTTTCTTCCTCTTATTTACATTTATGGAATTTGGCAGACAGCCTTATCCGGAGTGATTTACTTTTATCTCATTTATACAACTGAGCAGCAACTACTATCAGAGCTGCTGTTAGAGTAAAATAAACAACATCCTTTGACCAGAATTGAGCATTCAACATCACTGTAGTCCATCCATCCGTCTTCAACCACTTACTCCTTCTTCAGAGTCGCGGTGAACCTGGAGCCTATCCCAGGAAGCATCGGGCACAAGGCAGGGTACACCCTGGACAGGGTGCCAGTCCATCGCAGGGCACAATCACATACATACACACACACACACACACACACACAACACACACACACACCCATTCATACACTATGGACAATTTACCAACCTACCAATCAACCTACCATGCATGTCTTTGGACTGGGGGAGGAAACTGGAGTACCTGGAGGAAACCCCCGCAGCACGGGGAGAACATGCAAATCTATATGCCATCACTGTTCACACTGTGTCTCATCCTGCATTCACACACACACTCACACACCAGTGGTAGCAGAGCTGCCATGCAAGGTGTTAACTTGCCATCATGAGCAACTTGGGCTTCACTGTCTTGCACAAGGACACTTCAGTATGTGGAGTCACATGGGCCATCAATTGAACCGCCAACCCTACGATTAGTGGACAACCCGCTCTACCACCTGAAATACAGCCGCCCCATTATTAATACTAACATGGAAGTCTTTACTCTTCATTTTTTCAATTACCTCCTGTTCACCCACATTCCAGGATTCTCAGGTCAGCCTGCATGAACACAGATATAGAACACCTACTGTAAGGAACATGGTTGTCTGTCCTCCTACTCACATTCTACTCCATTCTGATGCTTTTTGTTTGGCTGTTTGGCTTTGCGTAAAGAACACTAGGTCCTGCAGGGAAGCTCTCATTGCACCCATGACGTTATTCCTGAAGTAATCTGCACTCCCCACTCTACAGGGTGATCCTCCTTGTGATAGCTCTAAATCATCAATCATTGCTTTTTATCAATGAACTCATATATGCTTGAGCCAGTTTGACTCCCTTTCTTGGCCTGTTTCACTATAAGAGCCATTCATTTATCTCCTAAAATCTTGCTTCCTGTGTGGTACTTCCATAATAGCACCACTTCACCATGCAACTATACAAACCATACATATGTATGTAAATGTGCTGTAAAAATAGCAGAAATGTATTTTGTGGTGAATAGTACTGCTGTAATTAAGAAGCTTTGATATAAATAGACAAAACATAATGTGAGCAAATAACAGCAGTGACAGAAAGACACACACAAACATTCTACAAAAAGAGCTCCAAATATCTGTATATATGTATTTGTATTCGGATTTTAACCTCCAAATATAAATACATCTATATCTTTATTCAGATTTCATCCCAATTTCTTCTCAATTTGGTCTTGCCAATTCCCACTCACTAGCTAGCTCTACCCACACATGACAACTGCCAACCAGGGAGGGTGGGTCAAACATGTGCTTCTGCCGAGACATGTGAAGCTAACCCCCACATCCACCTCCACAGGGCAGCATAACACACTTGGAAGATAGCGCTATCTGCACCATTATACGTACATGAACTCTCAGACATCCATGATATTCAGAAGATTTTTTTTAACTAAATAGCAACCCTCTAACTACAGTATGCCCCAGGTCTCTGAATTCTGGCTCAGTTCCTCAACTCCAGCTACATCACTCGAGTTCATAATTTGTCCGGACTAGAGATGAGCACTGGACTGTTTTTGATCATTTTTGGTTGTACCTGCCAGAGATATTTTTTTTATAATTTAAACCACCATGACCCTACCCAGACAGTTCTAAAAGACAAAATGATGTAAATGCATCGCATGTTAATGAATGTGGTTGTTGTTTGTCCCAGGAGCCTCATATCTGACCACTTGCTCACATCCGTGTGAAAGTA
The DNA here is from genome assembly GCA_012411365.1 of Ameiurus melas. Lineage (NCBI taxonomy): Eukaryota > Metazoa > Chordata > Actinopteri > Siluriformes > Ictaluridae > Ameiurus > Ameiurus melas. The sequence continues at coordinate 22,159,413 of CM022761.1, forward strand.
AAAAGCTCTCACACACGCAGTTTTTGTTGTGTCTTGCAGAATCTCTTTCCTGATGCTAACATTACTGGCAAGCTTTCTTCAAAAGAAAAACTGAATAGTGCATGTATTAGTTTAGAACACATTATCTGTTCATTTTTAATAATGTGTTCATATTCGGTTTCCTGTGTCACTCTGGATGCTCCTTACATAGCACATAAAATCTAGGATCCATCTGGTAATTGTCTTGAGCTGAGCATTCATGTTTCATGTTGTAAAGAGCAAGGTTTAGTACACAACTGCGTGCAGACACACTCATGTTGTACGTAATTATAATCTCCGTTTTAAAATGTGTGGAACGAAGAGGTGTCTGTCAACAGGCTTGATCAACACATACACACATAGTGATCATTTTTTTTCCTTTCAAAAGACATAAAAGTGAAACACTTCTGAGTTCTCAGATCATCTTTTCAGATCCTGAACTCTCTTATCTCCTCGTTAAATACAACCTTCTCACTCCTTAACTCCTCTTTCTGCCATTTATCTCCTCGTGCTTCCAGCTCACTTTCTCTGTTTGTGAAAGCATTTTTGAACTGCTTTGGCCCAATCCAGCACTTATAGGGGATCAGAGACTCCTCTGACACTAAAACTCCTCAATACCAGGGAGCAGGATCAGATTACTGGTGAAACAGGGGTTTAGCAGCTATTATTCACATAATCGGCTATGATTCCCCACCGCTGTGCTACCTGATACACTCTGCCCTATATCTGAACTGGAATATGAGCAGCAAAGTAAAGAGAACTTCCCAGTTCAGCTAAGGGTCCCATTAAACTAAACGACAACTTGATTGACTTTTAGTTTTCTGATTAAATACATTAATCGATGATAAATCACTTTGCAAAACTTTAGCATCAGTATGAGACCCATTTTAAACCTGTGGTCTATTTGAACTCCGTTCAATCTACTGTGATTAACTTCAGTTGAATCTTATTGTAAGACATTCCTAACAATTTTTCATTCCAGCTGTTGTTTTAGACTCACCTTGACCATAACTGCTTCCTCTGCAATGTCCTTCAGTTTATGCACAAAAGGTCAGCATACTCCCAGAAGGACAGATCGTTGGCAGTATAGCTTGAGTTGGAGTGAACAGTTGTCACTTGGGAGGAAAATGAAACAAATAGAGAAGCTTCCTCTATTATCACTAGCTGGAAGAGGGATTGGGTTCCTCCTCTTACCCACTGCTGATGACATACAAACATGGGGTGGTGGACTTTATCAAATGACTGGTTTTATACTCTAGTGTTTGTACTGTAGTCTCTAGTGTCCAGTCCTGTAATGGGTCATGTGAATGTGTGGTTTGTTTTTACACGCAAAGCACCACTTGAACCTAGATTATTCTTCATTCACTCACTTATATTGGAAATAATATGCATTTTATGATTATAACTACAGTACAATATTACTGACAATTATCAGTGTAACCGTTGGGCCAACAGTCTCAATCCCTGGGAAGAGGTCTTACCAGACCTTGCTTCTAGCCCAGATTTTTTTCCAACCAGTAAAATTCTATATAAAGGTCACAATACGCCAGGTGTTGAAACACTCAGATGTAAAATTCTTTCATTTTTGACTAATTATTGGTGTGTGGAATTGACTCCTAACCATTGGGGTTTACTCTTAATTTTGTCTGGAGTCAGGGAGTCAATTGAAAAAGAACAGCACCTTCAATGTGAACTGAAAGCAGGATGGTGACCTGATGCATGTTAAGAAAAATAAACAATATAGTGTTTGTCTGTTATACTGGGTGTACAGAATAGTTATAGTACTGTATATAAGTACATACAGTTAATAGTAATAAATAAACAAATGAATAAATAATAGTTAATAGTAATAATAAAAATGATTCAAGTTAACTGATTCAAATTGCTTTGGTACTGATTAAGTAAAATTCTTATCCACATAAATGAATTATTAACAGAAAATTCATTATAAATAAATATATAAGTGAAAGCGTAATCAAAGATACAGAGTCTAAACAAGCTTGGCTTCATGGCATGAGTTGTTTCCTGAAATGAGAAAATGTTTGTTTTGTAGACTAACCAATAATTTTATTTATTTATTTAAAACATTTTTGGTCATTAATTGCTGCAGTATTAGTGTTTTTTTTTATTTACTGTATTGTGTATATGTTCATTAAGTGAAGGAATATGTGGATGTGATATTCGGTCCTTTTAACCTGCTGCATTAATTAAAGAACTCTCATCTGGACTTGGACGGTCAAGGCCAAGAATTGGTCAAGGTGCTAATCTTATTTCTCCATTGAGTATGAAAATCAGTCAAGGTGCCGATCTTTTTCTCCACAAAGTAGTGTGGGAATACAGATTCGTGTAATTTTATAATTAGCTTGAAAAGTTTTTTAATCCCCTGAAGAGCAATTTAATGTTGAGTGGAAACCTACTTGCTGTCTTTTCAATTATTGTGATATTTAATTGGCTGTTTCCTTTTTGAATCTAGCACATTTGAAATGTTTGAAAATGTAGGATTAATGGTCCACTTCCTATCAAGTTCACTCTTTTGATTAAAATTGCTTCTGTTTGTTTAATTGATGGTTGTTACATCCAACTATTTGAGCCTCATTGCTTTTACCAGGGAAGTACTCTAGCATGCTGCCTTTTTCTCTGTCGAATTGTGGTTTTGTTGGTTTTTGGCACTTATTATGTTACATACTGAATATACATTTTAAACAGATGACTTCAATCTAACTAGAATGTATTTTGTGCTGTAAGTTTTCTCAGTGTGGATTTTAGCCCTTTTTTTAACCCGGGACTTGACACATGGTATGATGTACTGTATCTGGTTGTACTTTTCTGGATAACAGCGTAAAACTATAAATGGAAATGATGGAGATCAGTAACATATCTCTTACATCTCACTTGGCCAACCGATAGACCTCCTAGTTTTTCGTCCAAGATGTGAACATCTGCAATTTTCAGTTTAGTTTCTTATATTCTTTCCTGTTCCTTTCTTTACAGCTTATGCAGTGATTGCAAATGGCCTAGTGGAATGTCCTAGAGGCTATAAAAGAATGAATTCAACTCATTGTCAAGGTAAGTAATGCGATGTTCAGTAGCGTCTGACCTGCTCTTTTTTTTCTTGACGTTTGCCTATGACTTTGCAATTTCATGCGTCCATGTGGACCTTTAAGAATTCTAATGAAGGCCTCATATTTTCAAGGACTGACTGGAACGAGGTTTTTATTCCAAGCTTTGGGGTTACATTGCACCATAAACGTTCCTGTGCATCTTTGTACGTTCATAAATATCCCATCAGGCCTTTATAAAAGAATTGGGAATTGTGATAAAAAAATACCAGTGGGAACAAAATGACTGGTTCAGAGGGGTTGCGCTGAGGTTAGCACACACCGTCATCCATCTACTTCAAGTGAAAATAAATGCGATCTCCAACAAAACTAGTGCACACACATGGCTTGTAGACTCTCTGTGTAAGCTACTCGTCTTACCAAGAGTTTACACTGAAATGAATAAGAAAACAAACGTTCATAACTCTGACTCTGAACAGGAGAGATTTCATTTGACATAGTGAGGAATTCATATAATTCATATATACTGCGATTACTATGCCATAACGAGTATGAGGTAATCTCCTAGTTTTAGTTCACATAAAACTTATTTGGAATGAGTGGTTGAGGCTAACGTGGTTTAATCGCTAGAGGAATTTTGTTTATATATATATATATAAGTACAAGTTTAATATCTGGTTTTAGTTATTCATAGACATGTTAATGTAACAAAGCAAGAACTTATTTCATGAATACATCTCTAGCGTTTAACATGGTCTCTACCACCTCAGTTGTGCGACCAGAATCTAGCCTTAGTTCTTGCCAAGGATGATAAATCAAGCCTGCGGCTTTTGAGACGGTAGGTCCACCCTAAGGGCTCAAATGGGGCACCTGCCAGACCTTCCAGGACCACAGCAGGTCCCAAGAAGGTATGCGAAGCCTGCAGATGGGCCACAGCCGTCTGACACCACGCATGGACCTTAAAGTTAGAGGATGTTGCCCCACAGAGGCTCCATCAACAGGGTCATGGCTGGCCGAAACGGTGGCCAAGTAACCCTGATTGTAGAAGTAGCCCAGCCCACTGAGAAACGTTCAGTAAGAACTCCAGGACCATAGCTAATGCGCAGTTCACTGGGTCTAGGTGACGTTCCTCATGCCACAAGACAAAAAGCTGACACTTGAGTGCGTACGCTTTCCTTGTGGATGGTGTTCTAGCTTTTAACATGGTTTCAACAATCTCGGTTGTGAGACCCGAATCGATGAGCCGGTGCCCCTCAGGGGCCAGACCCACAGTTACCAAGTTCTGGCCGAGCGTGATAAATCAGCCCTCCGGCTTGAGACAGTAGATCCGCTCTAGGGGCTCGAATGGGGCAGTGGACAGAGCTTCCAGGGGCATAGAAGGTCCCAGGAAGGTATGCGCGGCCTGCAGATGGGCCTCAGCCGTCTGACACCACGCATGAACCTCAAAGTTAGAGGATGTTGCCCCATAGAGGCTCCATCAATATGGGCAAGGCTGGCCGAAATGGCGGCCAAGTACCCTGATTGTAGAAGGAGCCCAGCCTGCTGAGAAATGTTATTGTAGGAGCTCCAGGACTGTAGCTATTGCGCAGTTACTGGGTCTACAGTGGATCCCTGCGGACGGGAATCTCCCAAGGAGTGCCATCTCACAGAGATATTATCTCTCAGAACCATGTTCGAGCTGACAAAAGGGTGCTACTAGCAGGCCATCTTGGCGAACTCTCGCTGGAGCTTGTGGGAGCAGAGTGATGGGGGGAGCAGCATACAGATGTGACCTCGGCCACATGTGTGGACTCCACCCCAGGCTCCCAAGATACAGCTTTATCTTGCTCATTGTTGATAGGATTGACACATCTAGCCTGCTTGGGATAGAAATGCCCTCATAGTAGTAGAATCCTATAACCCCTAGAAAAGTTGTCCACTGCACCGGGGAAAGCCAACTTTTCTGAGATTCAACCTGAGCCCCAAGCTCTTCACGTGGGCGAGAACAACATCTCAATGTTGAACCACCAGCTCCCTGGATCGTGCTAGAATTAACCAGTCATCCAGGTAGTTTGGTACACAGATGCCCTGGTGTCCCAATGGAGCCAGAGTGACATCCATGCACTTTGTGAAGGTGCGAGGGGATAAAGCTAGCAATATTCCTATGCGGAAGCATGCACCTTTTAGATCTATTGCCACAAACCAGTTCTCGAACTGGATCTGTGGCACGATAAGTTTGAACATCAGCCTCTGAACCTGTATGTCCGAGGAGTACGGTTCAGATGATGCAGATCTAAAATTGGCCGCATATTCCCACTTTTTTGCGGAACAGGAAATAAAGGCTGTAAACCTCCCTCCCTGAGGGAATGGGGTACATGTTTCAGGACCCCATTGTCCAAAAGGGAGCTTACTTCCTGCGCTAACGTCGGGCTCTGGTCTGTGCTGACTTCTGTGGTGAGCACACCTGTGAACGGGGGGGGGTCGAGCTATAACTGGACCCAGTAACCCTTTCTATGGTAGACAGAACCCATGGAGACACATTTGGCCGTAGCTTGCACGCTGCCCGATGGTCTTCTAGTGACATTAGCTATTCCACATTCTATTGGAGAGAAGCATCAGATTTTCGTTGCCCTGTGACAGCTTGCTGACCAGGGAACACAAAAACTTGGGGACCACCTTGGGGAGGCCCCACAGTAGCACTGGGGGCTACTTGCCCTAACAACCTCATGTCCCCAGATACATCCCTCCACAGCCCCTCAGGACCGCTCATCTTTGCCTGCTTGGCCTTTACGACCATTCTCAGATCAGGCCTAACAGCAGACCGCGACTATGGCCGCACTGTTCCCCTGGCTGTTTGCGGGGGTTGGCGGGCTGCCATACTCGCCTTCTGGGTTTCCCTCACACTAGTGCTGGCCCAGGCTCCACTCGTGGACACCCAGATGAGCTTGAGACAACTTTTTTTTTTTTTTTTGCCATATGTCGAGCTCACTCAGCAGGTCTGCTTGGTAGTCCTGCAACCCTGTCATTGTCTGCAGTGACCCACAAGCAAGACTACTACTGCATAGGCTTGCCCACCAATGTCACCTTGGATGCAAGCCGGCCCCTGTAATTACCTGCCATCGGTGGAGAGAGGTAGCTAGCAAGCGCCTCCTCCACCTCGGGCATAGCTAAATAGCCATGCCTTTCATTCCCACAATGGCCGAATAATCCAACATCGTGGGGTTATGACTATGGCTTAAGCATGGTTTTCCCCCAGAAGTGAGATTTTGTCATAACTTCTGGAAAACTGGGGAGTTTCTGCAGTGTGAAGTATTTGCTTTCACTGGGTAATCACTTCAAGCAGCTCTTTATACGCTGCTCTCAGTTTTTAACACATCCTTCTAACTCCTCGGAGTCAGAGAGGGATTATTACCTCTTTGGCTTTCCATAGCGGGAGGATGAGTCGCGACATGAACTCCAAAATCCAGCGCAGAGCTGAACCTGGAAGACAGAGAGAGAGATAGAGCAGCGCTCGTCTCTGGCTCCTCTTCCGGATTTAAGAGATCCCCCGAACTTGAGACGGTTGGCTGCCTCGGCAGCGGCCGGCCCAGATCCGCGAGGCTTTGAAACCCAACTCGCTCGGCTTCCGTTTTTTGTTTAGTTTTTTCGAGAAGAGCGTGAGTTGAGCTGCTTAATGTAGCGTTGCCGTCGCATACTACACCACTAACACTTCACCCAGAAAGTGTGGACGTTTCCCCCGTGATGAAATGGGAGCACGTTACACACTTCTTGAACTCTTTCACGCGCATTACTTACCTCTCCATTTCTTTAAAAAAAGTGATAGAGAAGTTAAGAGATTTAGAGAAAATATAGAGTAGAAATGAAGCGTTTTTGTCACACAAACAACAGACATGCAGTCTCGCTGAAGATAATAGAGGCTGGCGGCGTGGTTCACAGGTGCCATATATATATATCATGCGATGCGCTTAATTGCCACGTCACCTGATCATGGCAGGCCTATAAGTAGAGGCATGATGTTACACAAGCTTCAGATACCGGTCACGCGCACAAGGCGTTCCCATACTGCTAAATGCAACGGCGAAGTTCACTTTGAAAGGGAACAATTGTTAGCATAAAATAATTTTATATTTATTGAGGGTGCCAATAATTCTTGGTGATTTTGGTCACTCATTCTAATACTGTTTCCATTTCCACCGAAGGACCTAGATTTAAACTTGCACAAAGTGTTGCGGAGTCAGACACATGCCATCTGAACTGGTGTCAAAAACGGCCCGAGTCATTTATCCTGCTTTGATTCAGTTCCCTTCACTCTGATCACTTCAAGATGTTCCTGGTTCCAGCTTTGGCATTTTCAGGATGCTCCAAAACTAAGCTGACAGTTATTCACAATGTTTTCTGGCTGGCTTCAAAGTCTCGTTCCTGCACATCTCCCTTTTCAAAAAAAAAAACAAAAAACGAGGGATAATTTCGCCCCGTCAGATGAACTGCCAACGCACAGAGAGCTGTTAGTTGTGGGTTTCTGTCATTGTCAGGTTGATGACATTTCAGCCAAGCTGTGTATGTGTATGCCAAACACACATAATCACCGACACACACACATACGCACACACACACACACACACACACACGAAGATATTCTCTTACCACATTGCATTCGAATGTCACATCAATCTTGGACATGTGTCATATCCTGCAGTTCATATTATGGCAGTGATTCACTGTAGCTGCCTGTTCCGCTCATACAGGGTCGGTGATGCACAGATTAGAGTCACTTCAAAAGCTTGCCAGCTCTTCAGACCTCTCAAACCCCTTGCTTCATCTCCCCATCAATGGCAGCTGGATTTCCCATCAGTCCCTCTATCTCCTTCCTGCCTCATGGAAAATGGCAGAGAGTTATCACTGCTGAGAAGAACAGCTTCCAGCTCTGTTAAATAGTTGTCATGACTCGGGAGAATATGGCATGTGAGCTATTTAGCACCATGCCTTTCTTCACAGAAGCAGACCACATCATTAAATAGTTGCGAAATAATAACACACCAATACCCTGGATGTGAGCCTGATGTTGTTTCCTTTTTAGTAACACGCCAATGTTCTGAACGCGAAAGTGATATTTTGTTCTTTCTAACGCTCATATCTGTTAAACTCACAACACTGGTATTAATGAAGGTGAGATTGGACTGCTTTCCCTCTATCCCTTTTGTACAAAGCAAAAAATTATCTGTCTCAGTTTACTGAAAGTGAACAATACAAACACTGGCGATATGAAAATAATCGACAGTGTAATAAAATAGAATAAGGAAATCAAATAAAACAGAATAAAATGAATCGCCCTCTTGAAAAAGATAGACAGGTATTTAGGGAATAAAATATTACAGGGTGTGCTGTTATAGGACAATAATCAATTATGGGATGAAGTGATGAGTCCTGGCACAAAGTGGAGTTACTCTTACCAACCAGAAGCTGATTATTTTCCTATAACAACATGTCCCACAGGGTTCCTTTTTGTCTCGCACCTCCAGGGTTGGGGGTTTGATTCCCGTCTCATCCTTGTGTGCACATGAGTTTGCATGTTCTCCCCATGCTTCGTGGGTTTCCTCTGGGTACTCTGGTTTCCTCTCCCAGTTCAAAGACATGAATTGTAGGCTGATGGGCATTTCCAAATTGTCCATAGTATGTGGATGGTTGTGTGAGTGTGCCTTGCGATGGATTGACACCCAGTCCACCTTGTGCCCCAAGTTCCCTGGAATAGGCTCCAGCCCCCCAAAGCAATCCTGCATAGAATAAGCGGTACAGAAAATGGATGGATGGATGTTGCAGAGAAACCACAAAGCACTCCATCCTGAAGACTCTCCTGTGGTGGAAAATGTGTTGACCGTTCCAAATTGCAGACACTGGAGACTCCTTCCATCAATGTTAAATAAACAATATCTCCTTACATAGACATACAATGGTCCTAACAATCACTTATAGAAATTATAATGTATTAGAATGAGTGCATTAATATAAACCTGTGATTTGAATTATAGCCAGAACTACTTATTCAGACTACTTAACTTCAGACCAATCAGATAATTAAAGCTTACATGATTAAACAGTATATATTATGAGGCTAAAGGACGTTTGTTCAGTTCAATACAGTTACAAATCTGTGAACAGGAAGAGGTGTAAGACTACATTCATCCACGTGTACACAGAATAAAGAATAAATAAAGTTTTCATCCTTTACTTCAGTTTCATAGATTTTTTGTGTTTTTATTGGAACTGAATAAACATCAGTTCAAGGCAATGTGTTTATATATGAGTGCCAGGTTATGGTCACCTATTGCATGTTGTTCACAAATAAATGTGAGTGTGTGCGTGTGAGAGAGAGCTCATACCACCTCCTCATCTGTATCATATTCCTTACTCTACTCCAGTGCGCTCTCATGGCTTTGATCAAACAGTCTTGCCAGTGTAGAGCTTGGACACCTATCAAGGCGTAATGATAACAAAGAAATCGTTCTCAAATATGTTTCTCAGAAACATTCTTATGTATCGTTCATCATTCAGATTTCCTAATCCAAATTGTCAATGTGATGGCGTGGGGAAAAAAATGATGATTAAACGGTGAGGGATGTGTTTAATTTTATTCTTCTGGTTGTCATAATATCAGGTATCAGGTATAATAGTGGAAAATGTTCCAATCCTGAGCTGTTCCATTCTTATGTTCTGTTCCTATACTGTCAGATATCAACGAGTGTCTCTTTCCTGGGGTGTGTAAACATGCTGAGTGTCTGAACACTAAGGGCAGCTACAGGTGTACGTGTAAGCCTGGATACATGCTGGATGCTGCGCGCAGTCAGTGTGTCTGTGAGTTACACCAAACACACATACACCACTATGCACACTCAGTATACAACACACTAAATAACAGCTTATGAGCAGGTCTGGAAAAGTATGAAATTTTAAAGGCAGTCATTCCCAGAGCTGGAAAAATTATGGATATCCTGTTGTCAAAGGAAGACCCAGGACACTAAATTCTCCATCTTTTGTTTTAGACCTTGTTTTACATCTCCTTTTATTTATTTAGCAGATGATTTTATCCAAAGCCAATCGTGATTAAGAGAGGATCCAAATCAAGCAGTTGAGGTTTAAGGGCCTTTCTCAAAGGCCCAACAGTAGTTCCTTGACATGGCTGGGATTTCAACTCACAACCTCCAGTCCAGATCTTCCAAAAAACCACCAGTGTGATTACCCATATCACATCATATCATATACTTGGTGTCCTTTAAAAAATGGAGAGAAGGTTTAGAAAATAAGCTTTCAGTCAGACCGTCTGCATGGTGACATTAGATTCTCAAAGATGTTGTTGCATTTACTCATAGATCCCATTCACCCTTGATCATAAAATTTGGAGTGTAAAAGCACAAACAATGCATTTGTAACAGATTTAAGTCTAATCACTTAAACCACTTCAGGAGGTCTGAGATGCAGTTTAGGTGAAGCACATGCTTCATGAATGCTAATTTCGCTGCTTTTTAAAAATAGCTAGTTTAACAACTAAAAATGAAGAACAGCACTAGAAGTTGGTGTTGGTGAATTTATAAAGCTGATTTGCATATTCACAAGCAATACAGTCAGTCTGGACAATCAAAAGGTGTGTTTGGCTACAAATAAAAATGAATGTTGTTAAAAACTTACGAGGACACAATCCAGATACAAGATGCATGGCATGGCCAAGTGTAAACATGGTCTTATGCATTACTTGTCAGTTGTGTATTGTGTACTATGTTTCTCCCATGTTACATTTACATTTACATGTATTAACCTACTTACAACTGAGGCAGAATTCAATCCAAATCTATGTTAATGTGCTTGTGATGTTTACAGCTGATAAAGCAGTTTCTGTGGAGCAAGCTTCATGCTATCGCTCCATTTCACCGGGTTCATGTAGCCATCCACTGGCCCAGAAAATCACCAAGCAAATCTGCTGTTGCAGCCGTGTTGGAAAGGCCTGGGGCTCGGCCTGTGAGAGGTGCCCATTACCTGACACAGGTACATCACTTTCATGGCTTCCAGAAATGTTTACCATGACAGTTTTTTTGAAGACTAAACAAAAAATATGCAAATGTCTTCAGCTCATAGTAAATACAGTGCTGTAACATAAACACCATTAATATTATTCTTACTGAGTTTCGCACAGAAAGGGAATCTATTCTCCAGTGTGAAACATCTGATGTTAAACATCCTAAATAATCATCCCTTTTTCCTGCTTCTGATTCTATCTTCAATGTCAGAGGAAGAACTATGTGCGTCGTGTGTGTGCTAATGAAGTGATTTATGGACTGCATCACAGATCTGTTATCATGGGAATGCAGGAGAATGAACTATGGACAGTATAAATATAAAGGAAAGTCTGTGCTATCTCATAGATTTACACTCAGTACGTTTTGTTAGACCTCCCTTCTTCTCGTTCCATCTGTTCCATAGAGGCAGTGTGAATCAAAATAACATGGAGGAATGAATAATAATACAAAAGCATATTTTTAGCTAGTTTGACTGCTTTAAAAGCACTACTGGAGTGGAGGAGAGATTTTTGACTTGATGAAAGGATTAAACCTGCATGAAATCTACAGTGTACCACTGTGTATCTGGTACCAGCGGCTGTCTTTTATCAGAAATCATATTTTTCTAATTCATACTGTGTGTGCCTGTGTCTTACCTTCATGAGCCAAATGCAATTGCTATAATTTCTCTTCACAGTTCATATAACATGTACGATGTGACTGAACATAATGCATAATGTGTCTGGCTTAGGCTGGAGTCACACAAATATTCTTTTCCATTTAAATTAATTGATGTTAGTTATTCAGATGGACTTAGTGTTATAAGTCAAACCAGCATCAACTTACAGAACAATGTCACATCAATGTTAGTCTAGAGCAGGGGTCATCAACTTGCACACCATAGTCCAAATTCGGGCCCAGTAATGTATGTCCGGAGATCCAAATACTCGAAACATACTATAGCAGAATCGAATCAGGATATAAAAAAAAAAAAATCCCTGTAGTTTAGTGTCTTTAGTTTTCTTAATGTGAACCAGCTTGGCTTCTGTAGCAGATCATCTGTGGCAGCTTATCCAATCACATGCATTTTTGTAAGGGTGTACTCACACTAGGCAACCTGTTAGATCCCCAAAGTTCATTTGACTAGTGTGATCACTCCGTACTGTGCACGGTGAATCAGTTGGACTTAGGCATGATACACATCTAGTGTGATTGCTAACGGTGGACGAGCATGGAAATTTTCAATCAATTCAAGAATATTTGGATTTATAATAGGTATGGTTCTCAACTTATTGATGAATGAGAATTGCAGTCAGCGAGTAACGCTACAAATTCTTCTCTCAACGTTAGCTGACTCCGTAAAAATCTTCTGATACGTGCGGCCTGATTAAGTGAAAATTGCTTTGCTGCATAAGTGATAAATCTATTTGGCAATCTATTAGGCATGGGAGAGGGCCGTGTGTCACCATGCCCAAAACGACTCCAAATAATCCACAAAATAAGTAACGTTACATGATGGACTCCTTTGAGCTGTGCAAGAGTGCTTTTCATAACATAAGCAGTCAGTTATGTAGCATCCAGGACCAAGAAAGGCAATGAATGCGCTATGCTACAAAATGTATTTAAATTAGGCTACTAGTTTGTTTATGTTTTGATATTTTGGGGAATTAAGCCCACTAAATTCATTAGTATATATCACAGAGAGTAATTTTTTAAAATATGTTTTTTAAATATTTATATGTTACATAATTGATGGCTATTATCTAGGTTGTGTCTTGTATTTAAGAATATTGCATAATGGTGTGAAAGGGCACAAATCTTACATGTATAATTAATTTTCACAGATCATTTTAAGGAGATCTGTCCAGCAGGCCACGGCTACACCTACTCTCGCTCAGACGTCCAGATCACACTCCGTGAGCTGGAGGAAGAGGAGCTCACAGAAGTCGACACTTTCTTTTCTCAGAACCCCACATACCCTGAGCCTCCTCGGACCCAGCCACAGACACCTTATCACCAACCACTACCACCTGTATACCCAGAGAGCCCATATCACAAGCCCTCAGTGCCATCTTACCCTCAGACACCTGCCATGTCACAGCCACCCAGGACTGGTTACATGCCTCTCCACCCTCCTCCAGTCTCCCTACCGGAAGGTGAGTATAAAGTAAAGACTATATGTACAGTGCACTGTATAACCTTCCTCTGAGATACACATTTATTAATATTCTAGATGTTGTTGTATGGTTAACTTGAGAAGAGCGAGAGAAAGATTTTGTGGATGTAGTAAGCCTGCTTTCAAAATTAGCTCTTCAAAACTGAACATAAAACTGTGTTTGAATATGTCTCATGCATCCAACGTCATTTCCTTTTGCTTTTGGGAATAGTCTTACTCTAGGGAAGTTAAACATCTGTGCGATTTCTCTGAAACTTCCTTCTCATTTACAGTTAATGAGATAATTCACTGGCATTACTCAGGCCACTATAAACATTTACAAATTGTGTCTTTATTAGTGGCCATTTCCTCTGTCCACTCCTGTATTTGCATGTTTTCAGCTCCTCTCTTCTGTGAAAAGCTGAAGGGAATTGATGCAATCTAAATGCTATATAAACTCCTTTTTATTGGAAATAAATATTGTAAAATGCGTTCCTGATGGAGCAATATACCTGCTGAGCTCACTGTGCTAATAATAAAAGAGGCATTGTTGTTGATTAATCTTCATACTTCCTCACCTCATCTTCCTCTCCTCTAGATGGTGAAACAGTGAATGAGGTAAGAACTTATTTACAGAAATAACTGTACAATATACAAAAATGACTCATAGTTATTATTATTAACAGAATTACTCTATTTTATCCCAACAGCCAATTAATACACCTCTTTCATACCCAGGTATTATTTTCCTTCTTACAATTTCTTCATTGTGGAAAGGATTCTGGATAATTTAACTACACATGAACAGGAAACATTGCTTTAACCTAATGTCCACACTTTTCTTCTGCATAACTCAGCAATCTTAGCGCCATGTAAAACAGAGTTTAGTCAGCTCTTGGGGAGCTGAAGTCCGACTTTATTTTTCTATAAATTGTTCTTATAAAACCAAGACAACCAATAATTTGATCCTGCTGCCAGTGTAAATATGCACAAATCTAATGTACATCATGCAAAGCCCTTTGGCCCTCTCAAAGATTTCATATTATTTTCTTGTTGGTTTTAGTTGATGGAAAGACATTTAGTTTTTAATGTCAGTGTTGCTTCTGTAGACGAATTACATGAGCGTCCACTTGAGATTAATATAGTGATGGCCTGTACGTTGTAAATCATTTGTAATGTACTGTATAATTGATTTCCGTAATTGTTTGTGTTGGTTTTGGCTGTTTCTTGCTGTAGACGTAGTGGAGGTCACCTCTAACTCTCCTACGTATCTGATGCCAGACTCAGAGAATCGTGATACAGCACCGATTAACGTCGCCACTCAGGTCACAGGTCAGTGGCTACAGACACACCGTGGAATTCCATCATCCTGTCAAACCATCAGAACTAATACTCACTTGCATTGGTCAATTCCATCTATTTCTTTGGAGCAGTGGACGCATTGGATCAACAGAATATAAAGCAGTAGGGTGAACAAATATTGTATACTAAATGGACACAAATAGGAATGCTTACCAGAAATATTTACAGGGAATCATGATGCATCCATCGGAACTTGGATCCCATAGGATGCAACAAAAAGTTCCAAAGTACCAGTGGGAGGTTTTTATGTTCATGTGGGTGAAAGCAGTCCGTTATGTACCATCCAAGACAAAGAAAGGCAATGAATGTGCTATGCTACAAAATGCATTTAAATTAGGCTACTAGTTTGTTTATGTTTTGATATTTTGGGGAATAGAGCCCACTAAATTCATTAGAAAATGTCACATGTAGTACAGACAAAATGATGTGAGCAGAATTTAAAAAGCAGTCCTGCTCTTATATCTTGTTGATACCAATTATTTATTAATAAATAATTGATTGATGTAGCTGAGGTTCAGGAACTTTCAGGGCCAGAATTCACAGACCATGACATGGCAGTACATTTCTACCTTCTGTATTGGGTTTTTTCAGTGGTTTCCATCATTTCTTCAAAATCCTTGCAGTGTTAGTGAATGAATAAATGAATGATTCAGGCTTAGGGAATGCTTACGTTGGTTTTAAAGATGAATACAATATTTAGGGCATTAAACAGATACAGATGCAAGCATTGTGTTAGAACTCTTTAAAGCAGAAAGAACTTTATTTTCAAGTAAGTTTTCACTTAAACGGCATTTGATCAGCGCCATAAATACGAAAAATATGCAGTAGATTAAAGAAGCAGATAAAAGGATCAATTAGATGGATATATAAAGACAACAATGTGAGTATAAATTTGTAAATATATAGATTAAAGTAAACATTGTGTCGTGTCTAGAATTAAAAAGATATTGTATCACACAGACTTAATAGATTGGTTGCACTTAGCTGTGATGATACATTTCAGTATGTCAGCAGTGTCTGTGCTGGTGTTTATGGAGTTTTATTAAGGAAATTCAATTGAGGAAACTCTATGTCTCTATGTCTAACAGTTTTTGCTTTTATAGTCCAGTATATAGAGGTGAAGCAGTGAAAATATTACATGCTTTTTTTCTTCTTCTGTAAATGTTGGTGATGGAGGCCAGATCACAGCCTGTGATCTCTGCAGATCAAATGACACATTTTTTCTTGTCATTGTTACTCTTTTGTTAGCAAGAATTCAGACCAGCTCCTCTTAAACAAGGTTGATCTTCTAGAGCTTTTTAAATGTTAA
The DNA here is from genome assembly GCA_012411365.1 of Ameiurus melas. NCBI lineage: Eukaryota > Metazoa > Chordata > Actinopteri > Siluriformes > Ictaluridae > Ameiurus > Ameiurus melas. Next base: position 22,175,340 of record CM022761.1, read on the forward strand.
AAAAAATGTGGTTTGTGCTTTCACTCTCCCTTAAATGTTGTTCATATTAAAAGGTATTTCTTGACTTTCAAGAACTTAAGCTAGCCACAAATAATCTGCAGCCAACTCATCAGCTCAGTAAGTTTGCTTGCGGTAGTGGCTTGGTTTGAGTTTGTTCCACAGGTCCAGTTTCCTAAGAACAAAGTAAGCATTGTGTAGGTTGTTTTCCCCATTTTAGCTAGCCAAGCTCCATCTATTGAACCCTGCTCAGTGGGTGATGAGGCAAACAGTCAAAGCAAATGTGCTGTTTGGAATCAGTATAACACAATTAGAGTAAAGAATAAACTCCAGATTGGGCAATCAATATCAGATTGGATGCTGAATTGCTGAACTTTGAGAAAATGATCTTCCATGTCTGTGTTTAGGAAAAGAGTGCGGGGAAAAAGGGAAGTCAAAAGTCAAAAGCCTTGCGTTAAAGTCTTATCACTGCAGATGGGTTATGTCAGACCACTGGGAGAAGCCCTCTGGCCTGGCATGAATTAAACGCTAAATGAGTAAAGGAACAGCCCTCACTTTTATAGAAGCAGATGGCCACCTTTTAGAGTGCTACACTACCGTAAAAACGTGATCCTGTACCTAAGCCTGTACTGTAAAACCTGCTTCTGTGTCCATACTGAGCAACATTTTCCAGAGCTGTATAGGTGTCTGCTGAGTTAGAGACTGCTAGTATTAGGTGTGACATTTCTAACTACAACAGAAATGCCAGTGTCTTTTCACTTTCAATGGTAGGTTTTTATTTCTCCAATTTTGAGCTCCTCAAATGGTATGACTCCTGACAGGATTTACTGAGATCCAAAATAACAAGTTTATTCATTAAATTGAACACAAAGTGTTGTGAGTAATCTGTGCTTGTGAGTTGGATGTACAACCCAACTCACACTTTTTATGTAAATAAAAACAGAATGCAATGATTTGCAAATCTCATAAACCCATATGTTATTCACAATAGAACATAGAAAACATATAAAATGTTTAAAAAATAAGGTCATTTTGAATTTGATGGCCATAACACAACTTAAAAAGTTGAGACGTGGGCGACAAAAGGCTGGAAAAGTAGGTGTTATTAAAAAGAAACAGCTGGGGGAACATTTTGCAACTAATTAGGTTAATTGGCAACAGGTCAGTAACATGATTGGATGTAAAAAGACTATCTTAGAGAGGCAGAGCCTCTCAGAACTGAAGATGGGAATCTAGTCTGAATGGAAGCATATGTTGCACTAAAACCTGTATATACTTTTCAGCATCAATGATGCCTTTTCTAGATGTGCAAGCTGCCCATTCCATAGACACTAATGCACCCCCATACCATCAAAGATGCAGGCTTTTGAACTGAGTGCTGATAAAAACCGGATGGTCCCCCTCCTATTTAGTCCTCTTTAGTTTAGAAGATATGACGTTCATGGTTTCCAAAAAGAGTTGCAAATTTCAAGCAGTCTGACAACAGTTTTCCACATTGCCTCAGTTCATTTTAAATGAGCTTTTGTCCAGAGAAGATGGTGACGTTTCTGGATCATGTTCACATATGGCTTCTTCATTGCATGATAGAGCTTTATCCAGCATTTGTGTATGGCACGGTGATCTGTGTTCACAGACAATGAGTTCTGCAGGTGTTTCTGTTTCTCTAGATTCTCAAAATCTTTTGATATTATGTACTGTAGATGATGAGACATTAATAGTTTTCCCAATTTTACATTGATGAATATTACACTGAAATTGTTCCACAAATTGAAGGTGCAGTTCTTCGCACATTGGTGAACCTCTGTCCATCTTTACTAAGATACTTTTTTTTTTACATCCAATCATGTGACTAACCTGTTGCCAATTAACCGCCCGCTGTTTCTTTTTAGTAACACTTACCTTTCCAGCCGTTTGTTGCCCCGTCCCAAATTTTTTGAGACGTGTTGCAGCTATCAAATTCAAAATTACTTTATTTTTTTCTTAAAATTGTACATTTACTCAGTTTAAACATTTGATATGTTTTCTATGTTCTTTTGTGAATAACATATGGGTTTATGAGATTTGCAAATCATTGCATTCTGTTTTTATTTACATTTTACACTGCGTCCCAACATTTTTGGAATCGGGGTTGTAATATTCAATTAAATATTTGCATTTGACATTTTGCAGATATTTAATTTCTTGTATTTAAAAGTGTAGCCGAGCCAGTTATTCATTATCCTGTTCAATCTTTTTTTACAGACATCGACAAGTGTTCGCTGACTCCGACAATCTGTGGTCCAGGCCAATGTGTGTCAGTACAGACTGGCTACACCTGTCACTGTGACCCAGGCTACACCCTCAATGCTCTGCAGACCACCTGCATTGGTAAGACTGTTAATGACCACCAGATGAGAGTTGGACTCCATTCCTATTAGATGAACAGTCCTTACCATGGAGCGTTTCGCAATGTTACGCAATGTGTAGTTATATATTAGACATACTCTCAGCCTCAGATGCTCCACCAGTAGGATACAAAGTGTCTGGTATCTTTGTATACTTTTCTGGCAACACACTTCAGAATATTTAAGACTGTAATCTCATTGGCTTTGTCTTTCTATACGCAATTCAGTGTACTGGAACAAGATATAGTGACTAGACTGAAAAGAGTTCATGAAATCTCATTTTTATAAGTTAATAAACAGTTGGAAGCAGGAAATGACACAAAACAGTCAATGATTAGTCACATGCCAGATCAGTCAAATTGCTCTTACTGTAAAAATAGGTGGTTCTTGGCTACATTTATTGACAAAATGTATTAGACATATTTGCAATTTGTAACTGTCTGTTTGGGAGACTAAATTAGATGTGACTCCTTAAAGCAACAATTCTAATATTTTGGATGAGTAAATTGTGCTAATCTTCTTTCTGCGGATTACGAGAAGTCTTGACTGTCATGCCCATTTCGATAACGTGAAGCAAAACAAAAAGAAAAAAGAGAAAACAAATAAACAATAACAGGGAATACAGTATAAATTTCGTTAAACCTTACAGCTACTACAATTTCTTAAAGAAGTTCAAAAGCAGGATTAAATATACCGCAGCTTTATAACTATAATTCCCATAGCTGCTCCACAAGAGAAAAATGTGTCAATGTGTTGCCTCGTAATATGAAACAACCTTTAGAATGGAAATTAAGGGTGCTTTTCTGATGTAGCCTTTCCTCTATGAGCAGAATCTTCATGCCATAATGCACTATTAGCAAACGTCTCAGAACTCCTGAGCAAAAGGAAATAATATGATTTTTGTTGAGGTGTCATGTGATATCTAACAGTGGAGTAGGAGACAACCAGATGACTGCCAGACTGCTGTCAAATGTAACTCCATACATATCTTAGTGTCCAATTTAAACCTCAGTTTGGATGATCTTTCCAGATCAGCCTCAGAGAAAGCTTAACTTTCACGTTTACTTGAGCTGTGTCATACATATGCAGTTCAGAATGGTGGACAGTGAGGCCATTGTTTACATAGTGCTACTGTAGAAATACAATTGCTTCCCATCTCAGCTGCTGCATATATGATGATATATGACATGATATAATGATATATATATATATATATATATATATATATATATATATAATGATATGATCTTGTATCTACTGTGATGTTTGTCTTATTCAGATGTGAATGAATGTTTGAATGACCCGTGCAGAGGAAAGGGCCACTGTGTGAACACTTTTGGCTCCTATACCTGCCAGTGTTTCCCGGGCTACAGTCTGCTCATGACACAAAACAGAAAACTGTGTCAAGGTGAGCTAGCTGTGTTTCTGGATAGTGAAGTTCTTGGAAATATGAAATGCAAAAGCATTTCTGTTTATCATTAACTAGTATAGATTATTCTGTAAATATAGTGGAACTAATGTGACATGGCAAAGTAAGTCTGAACCCACAACTGGGTGTTGGGAGTTTAAGAGGTTAAGTTTTTCTCTCTGTTCCTCTCTTTTTCTCATTACACAGACATAAATGAGTGTGCCATGCCAAACAAATGTCCCAGTGGCCAATGTATCAACACTGAGGGATCCTTTAGGTGTGAATGCAGAAGTGGCTTCACCAAGAACCAGAGAGAAGAGTGTGAAGGTACAATGATGATCATTATAACTGATTAATATTTGTGGGGTTTTTTTTATTGTTGTTGCTTTGTTACTGTTGCTAATATCCAATTGAAACTGGGACTGTCATGATTAGCCTCTTAAATATTTCACTTTGCTGTAAAATGAAAACTACAAAGTGAATACCTATGTATGATTGTAAATGGGCATAGTCTTTTAAGCACTTGCAGAGTTCTCAGGAACCTTCACAGGGTACTATGCACACATATTCACATATCCCTTGACACCTAGAGGCAGTTTAAAGCTGCTTTATACTTGCTGGTAACTATGTGTACGTGTATGCAAGATGGCCTCTGCGTGTATCTTGCCATCATTTGATACGTCAATTGTGCACGTCCTCAGAAATTAACATGTCTGTATGGTAATACACTTAATGGGGGAAAAAATGTTTGTTTGGAGCGAAACCAACATAAATAGTGGAGGCAGTATACCACCATCTGACACTGCGTCTGCAACTGAATAAACACAATGACGCCGTGTCTCAAATCACATGCTTATCTATCACTTATCTATAACTATAGAGATTGTAATTGTGCTTGAATTTTGGATTTTCTAGATTAGAGAATATTTTTGATTGTACTGTGAGGGTTTTTTTATTTCTGATGTAACTCATGACAACAATCAGGCCAACAGCAGAAAGTTTTAAAAAGAAACTGAGCTTACCAGTGTGTTTAACATTATTGTGCATGAAATTGCTAAACATTACACTTCGACTTGGAAACCAGATGGACAAAAGTGTTTTGGCTCTGATGTGCCATCTAGTGGACTCCACTTTTAACCCACCAGATGTATATAAAATATGCGATTGAGTATGTGAACAATGCAGCTCACGTAGCTGCTGCGCTTGCTCATGTACGTATACTTTAGTACACTGTATTTGCGCCTTTAGAGTCACCAGTCCACCTACCAGCATGTTTTTGGTAGGTGAGAGGAAACCAGAGTACCTGCAAAACTTCACACAGACAGAAACCCAAACTCTGGATTGGCCCGTCTAACTACAGACATGATTTTATAATATTTATAAAGGCTTTATTGAAAAACCTACTAGCATTGTAGTGTATTAGCTGCAAGCACAGCAAACTATTCAAAAGTATGTCGTCAGTAAGAGGTGTAACACGTTTACATTTTTAATTGGGCTAGTTTGCTTTTCAGATTTCATGATCTATTATTTAATAAAGGTAACACAAAATGTTTCTTTGACACTTTGATAAAATTAATGATATTTTGTATTTGCAAAGTTCAAAGCAGTTCATGGATCTTATGAGGGCAAGGGAACATATTAATTTGTTCAGGGCTTAAACGTTCTTGCCGTTTGGATATGAAGTTTTCCACTACAGAAATTGCACTCTTGCAATTTGCAAGGAATGGGGGTATGCATGCTGCAAAGGAAAGATTTGGCAAAGCACAACAAATAGAGAACCAGCATGCAATGGATTTCTACCACACCAGGGGAATTCTCTTTCATGGCAATGGGCTTGTTCCCAAAAAATGAAAGTAGCTAATTTTGTATAACTTGGTTGCCCTGTTGATCCTGCTGCTTGTGCTGAATTTGTGTTGGAATGTGACCCAAGTAAACTGTTAGGAAAGAATGAAGCTCTCTTTGCTGGGGGTTAGTGCTATAGTAACATCGCTAAATCTAGGATTTAGAACTCAAGCAGTACTGGCTTGGAATGAGTGCAATGGAACTGGGTCACAATTTTTACTCTGCATTGTCTTCTCACCAGTGGATGAAGTGCAGAGAAGGCACATGCTGTACTTGATACAGGCATTTCCCTGGTACACACAAAGGTTCAGACCCCGTGAGGTGACAAGGATGGCTGTGGCTCAGGTGGTAGAGCTGTTTGTTCACTAATCATAGGGTTCAATTCCTGGCCCACATACCTCCACATGCCAAAGTGTCCTTGGGCAAGACACTGAACTCCGATGTTCCCGATGGCAAGTTAGTGCCTCACATGTATGTGTGAATGGGCAAATGAGAAACAGTGTAAAGCACTTTGTAGAACCGCTAAGGTTAAAAGACGCTATATAAGTGCAGACCATTTACCATTTTTAATAAGGCTTGGCCACAAATTAATATATTGAGGCCACATAGTACTTAACCCATGGCAAAGATTGCATTTTAAAATGAGTCAGCCACAAAGAACTCGATTAAATTAAAACATTGTGGCCACAGGATCCTAAGCATGAGGATGATAATATTAAACTTTAGTTTTGGAGTGACACATAACAACATTCTGGATACCATTAGCCTGAATAAACTTAAACAAATTCTCAAAGTGAATACATTTCCCCCAAAAATTATTAAATTGGGGCCATGTATTAAGAATGACATTCCATAACATATTAAACTGTGGGCTCAAGTTAAACTATTTGTGGCCATGACTTTGGTATCTCATGGACACAACATAATAATTTGTGGCCACATGATACTTTGTTTTTGGCTTCAAAATATTATCTCTTGGCCTCAATATATTCATTCATTGCCACGCCTTAACCACCATGTCACCACAGCAACTCTGTACAATGGAGTAAATAGTTTGGTATCTAGTTTTCGAACGAGAAACCAGAACATTATTAACTATGTCTGCTTTTTGTAGAAGTACATTCACAATAGAACAAATTATGGTACAGTTATAAGACGTCCACTTGTAAGATAGGACTGTATGCCAGAGGTCTAATTCTGTCTTAACAACTCATTGCATTGAGTTTTATCCTGTAGTCACACTTGCCTGGAATGTGTATATTGTTTCATTAGAGGAGATTTTTTTTAATTATGATTTAAAAGGTAAGGGCAGCCTGCATGGGGAAGATCTACAGCCACGTGTAGGGATCCGTAGCCAATATCTAAAAGCCAAATAATTCTAGTCAAAAGACATTCCATTAATTAGTTTGGATAGTACATATCCAGATGTTGACTTACCTTGTAGCATCCAGTGCATCATCAAACCTTTATTCATTTATATTCAGTAAGCACTTAATCCTGATCATTGTCACAGTGGATCCAGAGCCTGGAACCGAGATGTGAATACACCCTGGATGGGATGCCATATCAGACACATTCCTACCTATGGGTAATTTAGAGTATCCAATCTACCAACCAACTTGTTTTGAGACACGATTAAGATATTCACTTCCTTAAAACAGTTTATGCTTAAGGTTCACACTTGCTTCAATGAATAATCTCACCTGTATACTATACGTAGATTTAAGAACTGCTGCTGTGATTATAAGCACTCTGCTGTGCTGATCCCAGGACTACATTCACTACATTAATTTTTCTCTACTTTTCTTCACTATACTGTAATTATTTATAATCCCACTATCCAGTGACACTCAGAAGAGGACAAGTTCCTTTTTCAGGCTGGTTCCTATCAATGTTTTTTTCTCGTGTCATCTCAGGGAGGTTTTCCTTGCCACTGTTGACTCTGGCTTGTTCATTATAGATCTCAATCTACATCTGGATTTCACTAAAGATGCTTTTTTGTGATAGTATCTATTGTTAAAGGCTCTATGCACACTGAAAATTTCCTTCAGATTTAAAGTGACATGCTCCCAAATAACTGACACTTTGTTTTGTCTCTTTTATTGCCCCATCCATGTTTTGTCACATTTAATCAAAACCTCTTATGAGTTTTATTTATTTGTATTTATGTATTTATTTGAACCAGGGGATCATGGCAGCCCTGGTTGAAATTATGTTATTGAAATTTGTATGTAAATTGTGATCTACTATTTAAGGAATAATGTTCATCTTGCCAGACCTTCAAATTGAGCGATATGATGAAGTCTGAATTGTATTTGCTGCCTGGGATTCCCCAGAAATCTAACAACAAAACAATGATTGTATTTTCTCTCAGCCCTAAGCCAAAGGAAAAATAAGGTATTTGGTGGATTATAAGTAGTTTACATTTTTAGTGTGTTTGTATTATGTGTGTGAGTAAGTGATATTCGTGGTCGAATTTTTTTTTTATGATGCATGTGTATCTTCGTATTATGTATTTATGTTCGATGGTTTCTGTTTGTTTCTTTGTTATCATTCTCTATAACAGCTGATTAGCTCACCTAATCTAATCAAGTTGTGTGAATGCGTTTGTTGAAATTAACCCCCCCTTCTCCCTCTGCACTACAGATGTGGATGAGTGCAGGAGCCCCGGTGTCTGCCCCAGTGGTAAATGTGTGAACACACACGGCTCATTCAAGTGCCAAGCATGTGGCCCTGGATTCAGGCCTGACGCTGGGAGATGTCTGGGTAAGAGGCTCCATCTGGGTTTTCCGTATTTCATTTTATGATTGTGTAATAATAATATTATTCCCTCAATCTGGCATGGGCTGGAAACGTAGACTTGGTTTTGGCAGTGTTCCGCATGACTTAAGGGGCATGGCGACAGTGTCTGCCCCCTTCAAGTGTTGACAGTCTATTTGTTTCAGAATTGCCATGAAGTGATTGATTTCATGTGCCAACTTCAATGCTAAATTATTCTATCTCAAAACAGTTGAGGAATCAACACTGACTATTTAATTAAACGTAATTAAACTCAGTAACCCTTTGAAATCTGTGCCATTTCTACACATGACCTTATATCAGCTTGTTAGATATAATGGATGTTAAATTAAAGAAAGCATATAGCAACTTGGCAGTTAAACCTCATTATGTGGGTGTTTTTATAGCGCTTGAATGTTGGGCGTCTTCTGACAGAGGCACGTCCAGCTCTTTTGCTCAGCTTTCATCCCTCACATATTTTTATCTAATCTCTATCCACTCTCACTAAGTTCAACCCAGAGAGTTCCACCCACACTCTTTAAACACTTTGTCTTATTACTATGCATCTAGTGCTGCTGTAAAAGATTGTTTACAATACTTCAGTTTGGGAGAGTCAAAATATTTCTGTCTTGGCCATAGCCTTAAACAAACAGAATATTATTTTTGGACAGTTCTGGATGCTGCAGCAAATCCCAGTGGGGAAAGGCTCATTTTCAGAAGTTTGAGGATGGGAGGACAGAGCTAGACCACTGCGGCAAGAGGTCATCAGACTGCATATTACTCCCTGCACATTATCTCTGTTTGGCGTAGCTCATGATATATCTTTAAAAATGACATAGTATTTTTATGGCATTTCAGTGAAAGATTGGACACTGGAGAGAATTAGCAATACTACTAATATGAGGAAATAACAAGGATTTTAATGCTAGTAGTCAAAGCATGTGTTTGTGAGTGTGGTTTCAGAAACAAGGTAATAAACCATATGATTTATTATTACTGCACTTTTGCAGTTTGGACTACACCTTTTACTTTATCTTGGCAAAGTGACTACAGTGTACCTTTAGAAGTACAATCCTTGGGTTAAGATTTTATTATGTACCCTAAATGAGTTGTAAGGGTTTACTACATTCACTTGTTCAGGTTAAATATACAGTGGTGCTTTTAATAGAAATCGAATTTTCTATATTTCTACATAAATTTGGCCTAAAACATCATCAGATGTCCTGAAAGTAGATAAAGAGAACCCAATTAAACAAATGAGAAAAAAATATTATACTTGGTCATTTATTTATTGAGGAAAATGATTCAATAGTACATCTGTGAGTGTCAAAAGTATGTGAACCTTTGCTTTCAGAATCTGGTGTGACCCCCTTGTGCAGCAATAACTGCAACTAAACATTTCCAGCAACTGTTGATCAGTCCTGCACATTGGCTTAGAGGAATTTTAGCCCATTCCTCAGTATAGAACAGCTTCAACTCTGGGATGTTGGTGCTTTTCCTCACATGAACTGCTTCAGGTTTTTCCACAGCACTGCTATTACATTAAGGTCAGGACTTTGATTTGGCAATTCCAAAACATTAATTTTATTATTCTTTAACCATTTTTGATAGAAGACTTATGTGCTTTGGGTTGTTGTCTTGCTGCATGACCCACTTTCTCCTGAGATTCAGTTCATGTTATGAGATTCTCCTGAGATTCTGTTCTGATATTTTCCTTTAGACTTCGCTGATGTAATTCAGAATTCATTGTTCCATCAATGATGGCAAGTCGTCCTGGCCCAGATGCAGCAAAACAGACCCAAACCATGATCCTATCACCACCGTGTGTCACAGATTGGATCTTATTCTAGAATGCAGTGTTGTCTTTTCTACTAAAATAATGCTTCTCATTTAAACCAAAAAGTTATATTTTGGTCTCATCCGTCCACAAAACATTTTTCCAATAGTCTTCTAGGTTGTCTACATGATCTTTAGCAAACTTCAGACAGGCAGCAATGTTCTTTTTGGAGAGCAGTGGTTTTCTCTTTGTAACCCTGCCATGCACACCATTGTTGTTCAGTGTTCTCCTGATGGTGGACTCATGAACATGAGCATGAGAGGCCTTTAGTTGCTTAGAAGTTACCTTGGGTTCCTTTGTGAATTTGCAGACTATTACACATCTTGCTCTTGGAGTGATCTTTTTTGGTTGACCACTGATGGGGAGGGTAACAGTGGTCTTGAATTGGGTTCTCTTTGTCTACTTTTAGGACTTGTTTGAAACTGATGATGTTTTAAGTCATATATATGGAGATATATAGTAAAATATAAATGTTTCACAAACTTTCAAGCACCACTCTACATATTAAAGGCTCAGAAGGTGTACCCTTGATGGTCTTATCACAGTCACAAGCAATGTTTGGGTTTAGTAAATTTATCTATTTTATTTTCTGAGAATGAACCACACTTGAATTTGCATTCACAACTAGCATTAAAATTTCCATTTATTCTTCATACCTCATATTTTACACTACATAATTCTTACACTATATATTATTTAATGCAGACATTTAAAGCCTATTCTTATGCATATTGCTGTTTGATGCTTAATAACAACTCAAAATACCAGGATATTAATCAGAGTAATCAAGGAGGAATAAAACGCAACCAGGTGTACTCTTATAATCAATGACAGGCAATGTGTTACCACCCTAAAGTTGATTATTTTCCTATAACTGCACACCACAGAGTGATTTATCCCTATTAACAATGACAAGTCATACATTTACAGTAATATTGGGAATATTAATTAGACAAGTTAGTTAGTAAATTGAAAACAATAATTTCTCTACCCACTTCTTTTTTTCTCTCTTGTATGCATATGTCCGTATGCTAAATGATTATGTAGGCAGGTCTTTAAGTTGCATGAAACACAGTATAATCAGTTCTACTGTTTAAAACAAAAGAGATGGAGCATTGTTAATGAACCTGTTACTCATTGAGTTCTAAGTAAACAGAACACATCTGAGAGATTTCATTGATGCCACAGTCTACAGGGTGTCCCTAAAGTTTCCAAACATAGTGGACTATGTTTGCCAGCACCTTGTCCGTGGACATCCATTCCTCGGTTGGTCTGCAACATTTCCAGTGTTTCGAATTTATTAATAAGTTGGGCAAGAATGTTGTGTGTGATGTGCTTGCCATGTTTCCTGTAAAAGTCCATCGTTACCTTGCAACAGCTTCCCGCTCCATTACATTTATGGTATTTGGACGATGCCCTTATCCATACATCTGTTCAGTTGAGGGTTAAGGTCCTTGCTGAAGGTCCCAACAGTGGCAGCTTGACCGTGCTGGGGTTTGAACTCACAACCTTCTGAGCAGTAGACCAACCCCTTAACCACTGAGCTACCACCGTGTAAGAAGCCTGCGTTAGAAACCTGTGTTAGAAACCATAAGAATGATTTCAGCATGTTCTTCAGCATGTTCTTCAAAGGCTTTCCTAAATGCTATCTGAAAAATATATAATATATAAACTAAGTATGAAAAACTTTGGAAGACAGTTTGTTAAAAAGTCTTAATTTCCTCAATGTATGGATACTTTTGGGTTACTTAAGAGTGAGGCCCTAACGTCAGTGCTTACTTATACTGTAGCAAAGCTGTTCTCCCAGAGTTCTTAACACACACTGTATGATCTCATCACTACATAGAGAACTGCACTGGACTTCAGGAGCAGGGCAAAGATTCAGTGCTTTTTACAAAATAAATACATACATCAATCTCTATGAACCTTCATCATGCACATTAAGCAAACATCTGGCAGCGGATATTTCACAGGATGCACCACTTCATTAAACTTGAATTCTGTAGACCTGTGATATGAAGACACCCTAATTCCTTACCTAACCTCCACAACATCCACATGGTCTCAGACTACATACAAGCATGTCTGTTGCAACACAAAGTAATTTTTTTTTTATCATTGGTTTCCATGACAACAACTCAAAGATGCCACAGTATAAACTATGGCCTATAATTGTATCACTCTTATTCGACTTATTGTCTAATTTGTTTCATTGGATTATTTACATTTTTTAGCCATGCACATTTTTTTTTTATTAAAATGAAGTTCAGTGATGCCTTTTGCTAAAACAAGCTTGTATTTCCTAGCTCGTATTATGTTTGCAATCAGGGTTTTTCCTTGAAGGATGAAGGATGTGGGTTCAAACAGTCACTGGTGTATTTAGTAAATGGCTTATTAGAGAGAAAATTCAGGGTTGATTTAGAAGCAGGGTGTACAGGGTTCACCTCAGCTCCTGGGCCTGATTGGCCCTTAATGGTACCAAAATAAGGTTGTTGTTTTTTTATTTATAAAAAATAAAATAAAAAATACACATAAAAAACTGCATACAGAGAGTATGTAAATAATCTCCTTTTCTCCAGCCATTTTCTCAGTCAATTGCCTGTAGCGCAGAAGTTAGTGGCCATTTGGCGGGATAGTGGATAAGACTATTTGCTGGTGTGATGGGGAAAATAGCACAGCTTTCTTTCAAACCCTTATCAGTGAAGATTCAGAGAAATACCTGGAGATTGCAGAAACAAAGCTGCAGAGGACGCTGACAGAAATCTGGCAGATGCAGTGGCAGTGAACACAAAGCCCTGCTTGTGTCTTTTCACCTCAGAGGTCCTCTGTGTCTGCTCTCTCTCCCATCCTGCTTGAAACCATCAGCTGTCTGGAAAGATGAGGGATGTTGAACAAATAAACAAATACAATACACAGGAGGTGGACCTCACCAGCAGTGAACATGTAAGGAATAAAACACAACAGGGTGTGCCCCTGTTGTAGGCTGCTTGGCATCTCCAAACTGTCTGTTGAGTGCGATTGTGCACTGTGATGGGTTGGCACCCATCCATCCATCCAGGGTGTCCCCTGCCTTGTGCCCCGTGTACCCTTGGATAGTACAGAAAATGGATGGAAACAACATACTTTTTTCCATTTAAAAACATTCTAAAACAGCTAAAAACATTCATTACGTCACCAGCCTCTGTTTTTTTTTGTGTGCAAAAAGGCAGCTTGTCGAGAAAACCAGAATAGTAATTTGTCATTAAGACTTACCTGTGTCTGAAAACTTAGTTACAGCTAATCCTTCCAAAATGTTAAATAAATGTCTCCTCATAGAAAAGTTCACTATATCTACAATTAGACTTTTATAAAATCTGTTTATGTGGAGTGTTCACCACACAAGTCTATCTGTATTACTATAGAAACAGTAATTACTATATAATCAATAATGTAATAGAATGAATGCAATATTATAAAACTGATGTGAACTGATGTGAGTTGTTTCTTTAATAGTGAGTATTTTTTCCTGTGACATAAGTGATTAAAGTGTTCATTAGAATCTTATTTTTAAATGTTTTATTTTATATATATATATATATATATATATATATATATATATATATATATATGTATATATATATATATATATGTATATATATATATATATATATATATATATATATATATATATATATGTATATATATATATATATATATATATATATATATATATATATATATATGTATATATATATATATATATATGTATATGTATATATATATATATATATATGTATATATATATATATGTATGTGTGTGTGTGTGTGTGTGTGTAACCTTTGCACCGTTTTCCATTTCCTTTATAAACATGTATAATTTGTCTCTAACTAATACATTTTTGTGTTTATTTTCTCAGACATTAATGAGTGTCAGATGGCAGCTGTGTGTACTAATGGTCAGTGTGTGAACACAGAGGGCTCCTTCACTTGTACATGCAACCATGGATACCAAACAACTCCTGGCAATAAAAGCTGCCAAGGTACATACAATATATCAAACACATATTGGCATGCATACTTACACACGGTTAGTGTTCAGGTTCATCAACCATACTGTCTCTGTTCCAGATGTGGACGAGTGTCTGCTCCCAGATGTCTGCCCTCACGGCACATGCGTTAATGTTCCGGGCTCACACAGGTGCAGCTGTAACACAGGTTACAAAAGCGGCCATAATGGCAAGGCTTGTGTGGGTATGTACCTTACACTGCATTAATAGTCTGTTTTTTACTCAAACTGGCTGAACCAAGAGATATTGTTTGTTGCGGGCAACAGGTTTATTCTGAATTAGTGACCATTGGTTTTAAATCAGAATATTTGTAAGTACCAGATCTAACACCACAATACGGTGAATGCAAAACAATGTATGCCTCACAGATGTCGATGAATGTGCCGAGCCCAGCCTGTGTATGCGAGGTGTGTGTGTTAACACTCTGGGCTCCTTCACCTGTACCCAGTGTGAGGTTGGATACACTCTCTCTGATGACAGACAGAGGTGTGCGGGTGAGTCCTGCTCTAGTCACGTAACACTTAAACCTACATTTGTACTCAGATGAGCAATGTGGAGCTGGTGATTCTCGATTGCATTTTATGTTATCACATTGTATTTATAGTGTTACACTTCACTTCACTTTACTGACAGCAGAGCAGCTGTCTAATCTATTCTAAGTTTTCTAATTTAATTTTCACCTGTTTGTTAGATTGGATGCATACGTTGTATATGTTTAGCAATAAAACAAGATTCATGTCACTGTTTTGTAGTATGTTATCAGGCTTTTGTAGCAAGAATAGTAAGGTTCTGTTAGGAATTCTCTAGCTTAAAATGAACATGTATTGTCTTGTTTATAATATTATCTTCCATAATTAAAGATATCACGTTTATTATATAATCTGATATACACCAGTCTAATCATATAATATGGTGTGATTTGTTATGTTATGTTGCTATCGTTCAGCAGGTTATGCTATAGTTGGTAAAAATTGTGTTCCATATGACTCTTTTTTACTTTGAGCACTTGGTCCTTTAAGGTTCTTTGCATGGCCATATTGTGATGTGATATGGCAACAAGATATATTTTATACCATGCTCTGTCTGAATACTCAATTCTGATTGGCTGGAAGGTGTGAAATCATGTAATGCACAGGTAGATCCAGTCAGATTAATCGCTGTTCTAAATAAATTTTCTGCCTATTAACAACTGTACCCATAGTAACATATAGTTACAGTTGCATAGTGTAGTTAAACTCAGCTTCATTATTAGTAGAGATGCGGCACAGATTCAGGTAATTCACACACACACACAATCTCTCTCTCTCTCTCTCTCTCTCTCTCTCTCTCTCTCTTGTCTCTCTCGCTCTCTCTCTCTCTCTCTCAAATAACTATTTATTATTATTCAATCAATTAAATGTAATCGTATTGCACTACTTTATCTCTGTGTATGATTTAGAGAATTCTAGATCACATCAAAGACAGCTTTAACTTGTCAATGCTAGCAAGTGACCATGGTATAAGCGGGGTAATCAACGGCTAGGTGTGCGTTACACGATTTTAATGCTCCTCTGTGGTTCTTTGCCTCCAGGTCGTGGATTAAATTAGTGTAATGCACACATAGCCGTGGATTATCTCTTACTTATATCTGTGTTTTGAAAAATTATTTTTGTTCTTTGTTGTTTTAATCTTTTGTATGTTAAGCACCTTTCATTTTTGAATTTAAAATAACAAGTGCCAACTATATTATTGTTTCTCACAGATATAGATGAGTGTCGCTCCTTGTCTACGTGCCCGAATGGCATTTGTCTGAACTCGGAGGGCTCGTACTCCTGCATAACATGCCCCACTGGTTTCACTGTCTCACCAGATGGAGAGCTCTGTGAAGGTGTGTGATATATTATACTATGCACGATATGCAGTATTCATTATTAAATATTGCATGATATGTATGTAGTATTCCAAAAATCGTATAGGGTTTCTAGCTGGAACCCTGTTTTATAGAGAAAAAACACATGATAGGATTCTACATAATTCTACATTTATGTGAAAGTCACTTAAATGACTTTCATGTTTTCGATTTGAGAGTATACTGTATGTACTCCATTCTGGTTTATTTTATATAATATTTATATTGTCTTGCTCTTACCCTACATCTTTCTGAACATTGTTGCTGCTGTAGTTTTGATGGTTATGTTGTCTATTTAGTTGAATTAAATTGAGTATTACATTGAAAGACTGTCAAATATGATGGCTATTTTTGACAAGCTTTCAAAGTTGTTTTTAATTAAGATTGCCTTGATTAATTATTATGCATACTCTTGTAGTCTCAGCGTTCTTATTAATAACCTTTAGCAATGATTATACATCTCCAACTGCATGTCCTCAGGGAATATGCACAATGAAAAGGGATAAAGAGGGAAAAGGATTAAATTTTTTTTTTAAAGACTGCGTTTGGAGTTAAACTCACATTTAAGCATTTTATCAAAACCAGATAAGTACATCTGGAGGAGTTTTTATCCCAATGGACTCTCACCAAACACCTGTCCACTCAAAATCCTATCATTGGCTTGTGGTATACAGTATTTCAGCTAAACTGTTATATTGTGATGACCACTCCAGTGAAGAAGCACAGCTTAGAGGCAATTGTTCTTTCTGCATAACATACACATAAACATTTAACCCCTGCTTCACAGGCTGCTGGGAAACCAACCAGGAAGTAAACCCAGAACTCCGCAGCGCCAATAAGCATCAATATGCTCTTGACAAATCATACATTACAGTACTATACTATCTTTAGATATAATAAAAGCATGGGTAGTCTGTGCTCCACCAAGAATATGCAGACACCCAGTTAAACCACCAAAAGACAGATTTGTGACATCTAAATGTGAGTTTAACACATGAACTCATTGAAGCTTTTTTATCATGCTTTATTGCTGGACCTAAGTGTGGACAATGCAGTATTTGTCAGAGTTGTGCTATATTCAGGAATCACATCACTGTTCAGTATTTGGAGGCTGTTCTGTTTGGCAAGGTCCAGTGGATTTATGTACCAAAAAAGTTAATAGAAAATGAAAACGATGTTGAATTCTGACAGAAGAAACCATATATCCGGCTCTAATGAGATTACAACTAAACTAAAAACAATGTGATCCTGAAAATCGCTCTCAGAAAAAATAGTCTCAGGGAAAAAATAGTATTAAAACTGTACTTTTCCCTGCTGCTGGGGTGGTACCCTCAAAGGTACCTCTTCTGTACCCTCAATGTGTATCTTTCATTTGGAAACGTGTATATAGTGAAGCCTTAAAAATAATTCGATTAAACTGTAATTAGATTTTAGAGGAAATCTTTAAGGGTACACAACATACACCTTTCCAGGTAAAATATATACACTAAAAAGGTACTTTTGAACGGCCCAAAAACATAGAAAGTGTACTGTATTTAACATACCAGATAACATACATACACACTAACTTCAGAATATCTTTGGCTTATTCTGTAGAATTAGTCTTTGATTACATATTAAATTGCAGAATAGCATCTATCCAGATGTGTACTGAAATGTGCCTTTCAGCTGAAAGTGTTCTGTTTTTTTCTGTAAACACTTTTGGCTTTGGTTGCCTTTTGCCGAAAGATTTAGAACAATATTCCATTAAATTCAATCTCTGTTTACACAGTTGCACACAACGAATAATCTTCATCATATAATGGTCATTTTATAATGATTATAAATTGTGTGTGTTATGTTACGAATATAATAATTTAAGCTACATTATGCAAGTCTATGAACATGGGCTGATTTGCCAGGCCATATACTGCATGCTTATTTTCTTACTATAAACCATTAGATGGTCAGGCAGATTGGCTGCAGATATTCATCATAGTTTGATTAATCATACCATTCAGCATGGTTCAGCAGCTTGGACATTTATATCAATAAATCCATCTGTCATGTCTGATAACACATCTGGCCCTTCAAACCAATGTGCAACCTGTGTTCATAGACAAGACACAGTCTTGCAAGTAGAGGAAGAAAGACGGATAGAAACACAGACAGACAGGGCATGTTTTTATTTTTTATGGGGACCAAATGCCCTGACAAGGTTCGGAAAATCAGACAGTTTTTTGACGTTGAGTTATTTGGTTGGTTCACATTAAAACTGCAGCTCTAAAAGGTTGTCTTTTGGTTATCAAGGATACAGTTAGGGTTAAATTTAGTTTTAGGCATAGCATTAATTAACTGCATTAATAATTATATCAGTGGAAGGTCCTCAGAAGAATAGATATGTGTGTGTGTGTGAGAAAGAGTGACTGAATCTTATGATCAGTGCCAGGGAAAAGAATTTCCAGCTCTAATATAGCGCCAGTCTTCCAAGCGTTTGTTGATAGAGCCATTATAAAGTGCCTGTAATAGCTTGCCATTTTGGATTGAGCTCTCCGCCCTACATACCTTATCTCTCGCCTCCTCCTCATCAGCTGCTCTGTCAGTGCAGTTTAATAATGCTGGAGCTCTATGTGCAGACTAAAAGACTTGAGCTAATTCGCTGTGGTATGCAGTCTGTTCTGTTGGGTTATCGGCACATCATCAGGCCTGCGTCTGAAAGTGAATGGCTTGGAAACAGCTTGTGTTTTGATTGGAAAGCGAAGAGGTATTGATGGTATCAAAATAAATCCTTGAATCCTTGAAGTGAATCCAGCAGAAAGCAGAGAATGAGGACCACCAAGGATTCATTTTTGAGTTCATCACCAATTTGAGGACTTTTTGTTCTCTCCTCCTCTCTAATAGTTTTGTTGGCTTTATTTTTCAGATATTGATGAATGCCAGTCTCCTAACATTTGCCCACTGGCTGCTTGTACAAACTCTGAGGGTTCGTATTCCTGCATGGCCTGTGAATCCGGCTACAAGGTCTCCTCAGACCAGCGCACATGTGAAGGTAGTGACCTGTGTGTATGTGTGTTCATATTAAAAACCACCAGAGATCTTTTAGAGTAGAATGTTTAATTTCTAAACATATAGTCAAAGCCAATTTCCGTGGACTTAAAATAAGCTTTAAGACAAGTCTTAATTACATAATTCAGCCCAAAAACTTTGTCAGGCATACTGTTTCAGTGATATTTGAACCCTCTTACTCACACCATTGCACATTCCAGTTTATTCATGAGAGCTCTGCTATTATAGAATCAACTCCAGAATTTATGGCATTTATAAACAATGAAGGAAAATAATTACAGAAGATTAGCGAATTAATATAACATAAAATGAGCAACATTTTCAGTGTAAACATGTAGTTTTCTTAAGTGGTGCATTTTATTTCTGCAAAATACAAGTCTCAAAGTTATTATCACCCCTACAATTCATATTTAATGAAGTCTTAAAGAGAATAATAGCACTGACACTTTTCCTGTAATGTCTGATATGGTATGAGATCCTTATAGAGGGAACTTGGGTGTTGATTTGGATATGCATTTGGGCATTATATTGTTTAAAATCACATCACAACTTCTTGGACCACTAGCTGCAAAGCGTCAGTGAAGCATCATGTATTACAGTAAGTGTGGGGGATTTTTCTTGAAGGGCAAAAATGCCATGATGAAATATTTTCTTTGCAGCAGATAAGGGTCTGCACTACTGATGAGAAGGTTGAGCGTTCAAATCCTGGCACTGCCTAATTTGCCATTCTAGGGTCCTTTAGCAAAGTCCTTAACTCTAAACTGTATTCTGTCTTCATTGATAAAAGTATCCAAATGAATGTATAAGCCAAATGAATAAATACACGGGCTTCTTCAGGAGTGATGAATCAATGTATACGCGTGCAGCCCCATATTTGTTCCGTAGGTTAATACAATGAGTCAAAGGCAACAGAGAGTCATTTAAAAGAAACATAACTTTTTAAGAATGAAAATGTGCATGTATTATAATTTGTAATTGCATTTTTGAAGGGTGCCAAAAATTCTCATGTTGGCTGTGTAATAAATTAAGTCCATTCGTCATGTGATATCTTGCAGATATCAATGAATGTGAGGATTTGGCGGCCTGTCTGAATGGACAGTGTACAAACACAGATGGCTCCTACAACTGTGGCTGCACTCCAGGCTTTGAGCTACTAAACTCTGTCTGCAAAGGTGCTCCATCAACAATACATACACCATTTCAGCTTGACCATATGTGATTTTGTGTGTCTGTGTGTTTATGGATCTTAGTGTGTCTCTGTTTGCCTGCACATAGATCAATTTGCATTGGACTCATGATGCATGAATGATTCCTTGGTTCTCCTATTGGTTACAGTGGTAGAAAGTGTTTGGTGGTTTTGTCAAAGAAATGTGAGCAAGTATTTGTCTGTTGATATCTGTGGAATGGGAGATTGTCTAAATGTGAAGGGCTACTTCTACTATATCTGTAAACCACATTATAATTAAGGCCAGGATGGAGTTAGCTATCAAGACACACGCACACACACATTGCTCATTATAACTTCTACAGGCCTTCTGAATTTGCAATGGTAAAGTTATTGTCAAGCAACTGGGTTTTTTTTTTTTCTTTAACTTTCTGGCCCATTTTTTTTACTTTCTGGAAAGTGCATTTGACATTTAGCTGTATTAGATTAAATGTTCAGTTACATCACATGGCATGCTTAATGTGGACAGTACAGGCATGGCAAAAAGCATGTCAAATGCACTCAGTGCGTTCAAGACCAAGTTGTAACACTGTAAAAGTATGCAAAGGAATTGCCATTTGCTCCACTTGACCCTGTTTCATGCAACAAACGTGTTGAGTACAACAGATCCAGTTGATTGTGCATGGTGTAAGCCAAAGTAATGAGTGCTTGCAGAGAGATTGGGGTGAAGTTAAGGCCAGAACGCTCACTGAATGCTGCCGGGTTTGTATGTAGACCGCACCCTACTTACAGAAACAACCGTACCGTGGAGACACGCCAAACATAAGTACGACGCTGAAATGGACCAACAAACTTCACAATAGTCTTTTTCATTTCTGAAATCACTGCATAATCAAGATAAGCAATGACATGGATAGAAAAGGAGAGGGAAGGACGAGAAACTGTCTAGAAGATGATGATGGATGAGAACGAAGAGAATGCTGTTTGATGAGAGAACAAATATCTAAGCCACTTATTATTCATAATGGACCGTCGCAAGATGTCAATAACCTGTAGAAAGTGTGTATGGAGTGCCTTACCTAGTACACCTAGCACCTGTATATGAATAGTATAATGTTCAAGGTTTGAGAGACCAATATGCAGCAAGAATAATAATCATATCTTTATAAAACATGGTTCATCAACTGGTTAAACCCATTAAATCAAACAGAGCATTCAAATCAGATCAACAATTATATTTTATTTATGTTTTAGAGGATTTTTTTTGTGCAATTGCAATTTCGCCAATTCGTTACAAAAAAAGCAGAAAAAAAACCTGTGATTTTGCATCGCAAATTTTGAAAAAACCTGCAGCAAAATCATGATTTTTTTTGCCACAACAATTATATGGACTGATTATAATGGACTGATTTATGCCACAACAATTATATGGACTGATTTATTCTCTGCTTCAAGTTAAAAACAAGTGTCTCATCTGTGGCACTAGTCAAAAGTGGTTGTCACCAATTAACCTGAAGCTCCAGCGCAAAAGAAAAAAAAAACCCTTCAAACTGATGTCTCTATTTGTTTCTTATCTTGATCTTTGTAACAAGGAATTTTATGGACCTGGACCTTCACCTTAATTGAATACCTATCACATAAAATGTAAATGTAGACATGTATGCTAATATACAAGCAGAACTCTTTGCATTTTGTATGATGGCTTCCACATCAAAGAAGCTCTTGCCTTCAATTCATGCATGCCAAAATGCCCCCAACCCTTTTCTGACACATAGCAAGCTGCATCAAATATTCTCAATCTTGTGCAATGGCATTTAACCTACACAGAGGTATACACACCCTTCTGGCATGTAGCCACTGAAAATATTAGCCTCAAATTATGCTATAAATCAGACTAAGCCCTTTTTCCTCCATCAGCGTGTGTGTCCGTCTGCACGCAGGCAGTGACGCCAGGTCATCAGCATGGGATTTAAAGGATAGTTATGTATGTGCCTATCTGTGCCTGCCAATACATGTGCATGTATCCATCCCAAGTCAGGTGTTCCAGGAGCTTTTTTTTTTACTAGACTAATAACACTATTCCTCAGAGCATAAATTAATCTTTGTGTAATCTCTACTAGATAAGTGTATTTACATGAACTGTAGGTGACACAATATTGGACCTCAGCTATATACAAGATGCATGATCATTCTGCGGATACTATAAATGCTATAAATCTACTAGGACATATATGTTTAGTATGGTATTTTTATACTTGTTTGCTCTCCATATATTATACAAGCGGCACGCAAACAGTCCTTAATTAAAATGTTCTCATTTGTTCTCATTATTGACTCTTGGAGAACAATTCGGTATGTAATGTGTTCCATAGTTGGCGTCACTAATAAGTCCTTTCTATGTTATGTAGTAATGCAGCAATTATCCTTCAATCCTTGTTTAATCATGCATGTGGACATCATTATTAATTTTATACTAGTTGGGTTTAGGAATTTTCCCAGCTCAAGATTTTTTTTTTCATTGAATGTTTCGTCAATGCAGTAAATTGCCAATTGTTTCAGTGGCATTACTGGCAGATGTGGCTGTAATTTATTTATTTATTATTCTGTTTTCCATCCATGACTACATAATTTCAAACCTAATTCAATGACTTAGATTGTTAAATAGGTCTAAATTATGTAATTATATGATTCTTGTTTTATAGAGTTAATCTGTTTTTACAGCTGTAAATAAGTTTTATACTTTAAGGTAGCGTTCCTATTTATGATTAACTTATTTACTTTTGGCTCCTGATTTCACACAATTGTCAAGACTGTGAATTGTGAATTGGAATTTCAACCATGCCACAACCGTCTATGCCCAGCGTTCCAAATAGCATCACTGGCTCAGCTTTCTGGGATAGTATTATTCTCTTTGTTGTCAGTCAAAATGACAAACACTAGAGTTAAAGCATGTATATAGCATATGGTAGTTAGTACTCTCTTCATATCTTATCATATATTATTTCTTTTTCCTATCTTATTCTGTCACAGTGGAGTAGTTTGAAAAGATGAAGCTGCTGAAATCTAGCTGCCATGTGACATGGGAGAGCTAACTAAAAGGTTAAAATTAGGTTGGGCGGCTGTGGCTCAGGTGGAAGATCGGGTTGTCCACTATTCGTTAGGTTGGCGGTTTGATTCCCAGCACACGTGACTCCACATGCCGAGGTGTGCTTGGGCAAGACACTGAACCCCAAGTTGCTCCCGATGGCAGGTTAGAACCTTGCTCTGCAACCACTGGTGTATGAGTGTGTGTGTGAATGGGTGAATGAGACACAAGGTTAAAAAATGTGCTATATAAGTGCTATAAGGAAAATGTATAGGGTAGGGTTTTCAATTAAGTAAATAGTGGGAGTTTGGTAATCTTGCCAGAACAAGATCATGTTAAATACTAACAAGTACATCCTGATCATGATAAGTACTTAAACATTATAGAGATACAAGTATTTTGCCAATCAATTTATCACGGTTCAAAATCTTTCAAAACAAAACAAAATCATATATTATTGTTTCCAGCACCTCATCTATCAATCCTTATGCTGACACTAATACTACTCCGACATAGACAATCATATTCAAAGCCTCAAGTGTATCAAACTGCATCAAGTGCATTTGGTTCTCTCACAAAAGAGATAGATGTTGGGAGAAAATATCTCACAGGATGAATATCTTTGTGAACAGGCAGCTCTTTGTCATTTGAAACGACTTTCTGATGGTCGCCTGGAGTCCAATAGTGCACTCGGGATTAAGTGTAGGGGCAGACACACACAGTGAAATATGAGTCCACTTGTTCCGTACAGCTCGGTGTGAGAATGGGACTTAGCCAGAACCTTGTGTTCTTTCTGTTAGGGCTGTGGGGTATGTGGTCTGTAGACTCTCCAAATTCAGCAACCTCACAGCATTACTCATCATCCACGCTGGTTACATGGTTAGTGGTTCAATATTGTGGCACTGATCTCTCCCAGAGTAGTTAGGGAACATGATGAACATGTACGTTTTCTTTGTCATATGACATCGTTGTGTAGCTTTTTAATGTGATTTATGGATTATGGCATATGTGAAATTGTGTAAGATTACAAGTATCAGTTATGTATTGAGGCATTTATTCCACATTAGTCAAAGAATTACAAGCTTCACTGAACTGCATATAGGCCAATCACTCAACATTTTACACTAAATATCCTCTGCTGTGTGTGAGGTTGAGCCTGAATGAGTGAATTTAAGCACGCAAGATTTTCCAAGTGTTTTGAAAACTTGGACTTTTTTCCCCATGTGATTTGACTTCAAGGGTTTGATTCTCCCTCTTAGTGTATCTTAGTGGTTTTGAGACATTTCCTCAACTTTGAACCAAGTGTACTGTGGCTTTTGCCTGGTTTCTCCGAAAGTGTTGCTTTTAACGAAATCCAAGTTCTTGTCTCATATTATGACATACTAATATTATGAAATATTAAGCCATTTATTACTGTACACATATTCCACATTAGTCAAAATTTCATCGAAATGCTCCTATCCCCAGCAATGAACATTTTACTCTAAAGATGCTTGCTTTGTGCACAGCATGAGCCTGAGTGCTTGCATATAAGCACATAACACTGTCACTAGTGTTTCAAAACCCTGGCTTTGTTTCCATGTAATTTGACTCCAAAGGTTTGATTCTCTCTCAGTGTATATTAGCGGTTTTGAGACATTTCCTCAACTTTGAACCAACTGTATCATGGCTTTTGACTTGTTTCTCCCAACACGTTGCTTTCAATTAAGGCCAAATCTCATTTTCAAATTCATATAGGCAGCACCAGATAAGTTGAACTATGGCCTTACCAAAAAAAAAAAAAAAAGAACTTATATACTGAGAACTTCAGTATTTGTACCAAAGCCTGTGCATTTACTGTACTATGATGGGAGTCAAGAAAGCTGGAACCTGATTAATGATCACGCCTTTCCGGATCTGTTCCTCCCAGACACATACCACTTCTTTGGTGGGATTTTGTAACTGCTCATTAGTCATTTCTGACAGTGCATATTGTGAAGTCTGAGCATTAAAACCTCCATCTAAGTATCAGTATTAGATTCTGGATTGCTCTCCAGCACTACTGGGTATTTGTGGTTGTCAGAGAGGTCATAATTGGCAGACAACTCTCACCTTGGCCAGCCTGTGAAAGCCACATTAAATAACAGCTCAGGCATTTACCCATAGGCCACCTTGTGTTCTGAGCTGTGGAGGCCAAACCCAGCTCTCCAGCACAGACCTCTAGACAAAGCTCACTTGTTTCCACTTCATCTTGGAAATGCCTGCAAGGTGCTGCCATCATCCTAATAAAGCAATGGATGAGCGGCTTCCAGACGTTCCAATTACTCACTGAACTTTTTCCTCCACTCACATAAAAAACCATCACCTATATATAATGACCAGGCTGCATAATTTGATTGTTTCTTTAAGAATTTGGCAGAGTTTAGATGTTGGAGATGGAGATTATCTTTGGCTGTGTTTGACAATAGTTCAGAGCTCTGAAGACGTCAGCATGTGTTTATGTGTAGTGATCAGTAAAATATAAGATTCATTTTATTGTATCTCCAACTCACATTTTGTCTTATTAAGCCATGTCTAATTCTAAGGAGATTCTAAGGAGAAAGCCATCTTACATCAAGTAAAAGAACGGTTTATAAGTTCATCACATGAACTCGTCTGTGCAGTATGAGTGCACACACCTATCAGCTCAGCCCTGTTTCATTGCCTCCTTAAAAAATTTGGTAATGTAAAAACAACCTTTTAAATTTCTCGGTCACCAAATTTCATGGCGTCATTACACAAAATCTTGCTTGCACTGAATGAGTCCTTGTTCTCTTGATATATGGGTTCCTCAAGTCTGTGAGTAACCAGTTATTTTGGCACTTATTTCAGTCCTGATATGATATCTGATAGTTTGGCTCTATTCTCAAGAAGGGGAAGTCCTGCTTTTGTCATCTCTGAAAAGAAAAAAGTGGCTAAAATAAATATGATGTAGCAAGTGAACTCTACTGTTACTTTCTCCTGGGGTTTCACAGCTGGTCGGACCACTACCAGTGCTGTTCAAAAGCCCACTTAAGCCTTTAACACAAAAGGAAATGTATTACAGAGAGAATTTGTTTCCTCAGTTATGGGCTAGAGTTACTCTCAACCCACGCTGAGGATTAGGACAGACTGTGGGTTTATTATGACACTGTGGTGTGAATCACTGTGTGTTTGAGTGAGTTTTTCACAGTGGATCTGAACATGCATGTGCACATTCAGATAAAATAACAAGAACCATGGTATCATGTTCACTCTTTATTGCAGCTTATTAAGGCTGGAGTAGTTTTGGCTATGGTGGAGTATTCCCTGACCACTTTGGTGTCTGATTGTTTTCCAGCTGTTTGGCTCCTGTCCCTTCAGTCCAACCGCAGGCTAGTGCTGCTTAGTGGGAGTCTGTCTCTCGTGACTGTCTCAGACTGCATGTGCTTTTTAGGAAATGTTTGCTCCAATCGTTCAACGAGATCTAGTTTTTATTCTGAGTGTCCATGCATAACATTTTCTCTCATTAGGCTATGGCTGAGGTTTAAGAATCTCTTCCAGTTTTTCTTTTTTCCCCCAAGTAAATAATAATCAGATGATCTTCTCACTCTCTTATGTCCTGTCATGACTCACCAAAATTATTATTCACGAACAATTCCATCCTGCCATTTTCTGTATCGCTTTTAGGGGAGCCTGGAGCCTATCCCAGGGGACTCAAGGTGGGGGACACACTAGATGGGGTGCCAACCAATCGCAAGGGTGACAATCAATCGCACATACATTTACACACCCATTCACAGACAATGGATAATTTAGAGATGCCAATCATCCTACAATGCATGTGTTTGGACTGGGGGAGGAAACCGGAGTACCACACACACAGGGTGGAGGCGGGAATCGAACCCCCAACCCCGGAACCGTGAGGCTAGCCACAGCATGGCTATTATGTATGATTGTATTAATCACCTTATACAAGTGCTTAATCTGTTTGGTAGCTTTGTGGTGCTTTTTGGTCTGTTTTAAGGCAAAAGTCTTCCAATCCTCTGTCATGAGTGAAATAGTTATGGGTGAAATAAGGTCAGTGTTATCCTAAGGCTGATTTTTCAAAGTGAAGTCCTTGGAGATAACGTCTTTGAGGGTTTCGCAAAGACAAAACCACCTTACAGGCTTGCGCACTCTCTACGGTTTCATACTAGCCATAGTGTACGAGCATGCTCCAGTATTGCACGTGGCACTATTAAAATTTCATGACAAATGCTACGACTACCAGAAGATCATGGCTTGCAGGGCACACCTTGTGTTTAATGACCAGTCACAGGATTGGTCACATGGTGTGTTCATCACAGGAGTTCACTCAGAAGTGAAGCTTGTGTACAGCTCCCATTTGCTCTGCAATCACGTCATGTTTTTCATAGAAGCCAGCTGAACATCATCTCCACACTAACAAAACAAGCCTGTAATGGTTGATATGACCAGCTCTGATTTAGATGACTTATTAAAACGTTTTGGTTTTTTTTTTCGGTTTTTGGAAAAACAGTTTTCAGGAAACGCTAAAGGATTTACACTGTTGCATAACAGTTACATAATCTGACCCCCTGGCTCTTTTGCGTGATCATGACTCCTGAGTGTTTGTGCTCCAGGGTGAAGCTTTCCAGACTCACAATGAACTGCTGCACCCGCTGAACATCCGAAACCAAAACAAGAGCAACGCAGTTCATCTAATTTATGACTCATGGATTTCTCTTACTTATTCAGTCTTCGAATTAGTCAAATTAACAATTGTGCAACATCATAAACTGCTGACATACTGGTTTAACTATAGCATATTAATATTAGTAATATTAAATCACTATTAATAATAGTGATTTTTGGTTTTACAATTTTACTACCCATGCAAGCTTTTAAATATTTATATAATACAGTGCTCTCCACTAATATTATAAATAATAATATTCCTTGGTCTTTTTTTTACAGTTTCATTTTTATTGAACATTTCTGCTAAACATTTCTTCTAAACATTTCTGCTGAACATTTCTAATGAACATTTCAGCTAAACATTTCTGCTCCTCCTCCTTCTGCTAAATATTCCTTGGTCTTACCCATTGTTATGAATGAATAAGGGAATTTGGCCTATGTGTTTATACCCATATTTATACCCCTGGTTATACAGGAAGTCATGGTTGAAGAATTTACTAAAAAAAAGTTAAATATCAATGGGAATGTACTTCAAAAATATTTGTATATTTTATCATATGAATTCATGTGGGTGCCAATAATTGTTGCACATCTGTAATTAACAAATATAGTTTTTTGGGGAAAAACCTTTGTTTGCAATTGTTTTATATCCATTTTCCCCCCAGTATTTTTGAGAATTTTTTTCAATAAAATATTAATAAAGACACATTTTAATAGCCTTCTTTGCTCATATTTACCAATGGTGCCAATATTAGTGGAGGGCACTGTATGTCTATGCAGAATTATTTCTGTATTTAGCAGAGAATCAGAGAAATTTATATGCAGATTATTAGGCTATACACAAAAGAGTGTGTATTTATCAATTTTGTTACAGAAAGTGTTGGAATGTGAAGATCTGAGTATAAATAAAAAGCAAAACTATCCAAGACAAGAAAATAAGATTCTGGGTATGAATCATATATGTATTTATATCAGATATTGTCAGTGTAGAGGTTTAATAGTGTGGAACTAGTGTGCTTATATTGAGTATCCGATGGGCCTCTGTCAAAAAAAAAATCTAAACTTTCTCTTCCCAGATTTTGAATCTTGCTTTGTGTCTAATTTTTCTGTTTAGATATTGATGAGTGTGAGGATGAGATGATCTGTGGCAAGCATGGCTTCTGTGAGAACACAAATGGCTCCTATTACTGTCATTGTGACCAAGGATATGTCAATACACCTGAGGGCCAAGGTTGCATTGGTATGGAAGTAAAAAAAAAATTAATTAATATCTATTACTCCATTAAAAAGAGGTTTGACTAATTGAACTATGAATCTCTGTTTGTGTGTGTGTGTGTGTGTGTGTGTGTGTACAGATGCAGATGAATGTGAATTAAGTAGTGAGTTGTGTGGTGAGGCTCATTGTGAGAATGTGGAGGGAAGCTTCCTGTGCCTCTGCCCCACTGATGATGAGGAATTCGACCCCATTACTATGCAGTGCAAACCCCGCCACATGATGTTACCAGGTACAGAAACAACAACAACAAAAAACACATGTATGCATGCATACAAACCATTTCCACAACAGGTGCAAACAATTTGTAATTTGAATATTCCTATAACTCCCATTTGGAGAGCGAACAAGTTGTGCACCTTCTTTCACTTGATTTCTTATTCCATTTTGTGCATGTAGCAGAAACACAGCCTAAAGCCAAGTTTCAGTCATGTTAATTCTGCTTCAGGGTGAGCTTTTGGCACTTCATATGTGAAGACGTTTTTCAACAACTTACAGTCCTGAGCAAAAGCGGATTACTGACTAGAAATGCAATTTAGAAAAGGCCTTAGAGTAACTTTTATCTTGTGGTGTGGAATTGGCCTATCAAATAGATAACAGAATGCGATTTAGAAACTCAAAATGTTCGAAATCTCTTGATATTTCAACCTATCGATTAAAAAAAAGAAGAGATACAGATCGTTGGCTCTGTCAGAGATTTAGATTACATCTGTTGTGCAAATATGACCAGATGCCATAGAGCTGTGATCAGGTCACTAAGGCTGTGTTGGAAATATCCAGTAAACATTACAGCATTGACTGAGCAATGATTCCTGTTTCCTGTGACACAGTTGAGCTCATCAAATCTAGAGAACAACTTCATTTTTATATTTCAGGCATTTTAGTTGAAACCCAGGTTTAATACATAGAATAGGAGTATACTGTCTGTTTGCAAAGTGTCCCTCTGTCTCCTGGCCTTCTGACTGGTGTTCTTTATGTGTTCAATGTTGGAATCATATCAGACTCTGCAGGACATGACCTCCCTGCTCCTCCCCATGGTGCCTCTGATGACGAACAGAGGAAGGATTGCTACTACAACCTACACAACGAGAACTTCTGTGAAAATGTGCTGTCCAGTAATGTCACCAAGCAGGAATGCTGCTGCACTGTAGGAGCAGGCTGGGGAGATAACTGCAACATGCACCCATGCCCACAAAATGGACAAGGTAGGGTATCAAAAGATGAGTTTGGATGTGTGTGACACTTAGACCCCCCACCCCTTTAAATATTCCTGATCTGTACATGTGAATGTGTCTTATGGAAGCTATTTTGAATGTGTATATCCTCAGTGGAGTATGCTGAGCTGTGTCCTCATGGTCCTGGCATTCTCCCCATCATCACCTCAGTCCAAGGCTTCAATCATCTTCTGAGTAGAGGTACATTTGCATCTACAGTTCTTTATATTGAACATACTGAAAAAAAGTGCTGTGCATGCTTAAGTGTTATCAATATCAATATCAATCTCAGCCATGACCAAGACAAGTCTTTTAATTTTGTAGAAAAGACTAGAGTACAAGAGATGTTTACGAAATCAAGGCACATTTTCTGGCTATCTACGATATTTGCCATCGTTCCAACTCTATCCTTCTAGCCATTCAAGATTTAAGATCTTCCCTGTTTGAAGTATATTTTAAGGTTATTTTGGTCATACAAATTGGTAACCAGAAGGACTAGATTGTTAGCGGTAAATGCATCCTCATTGATGGCGTTGGACATCAAGTTCTATTTGTTTTGGTTCCAGTGGAAAACTCTAAATGTTGTTCAAATCCAGACTGTATTATAGACAAAGACAACAACACTGCTGCATAGATCAGACTGCAATGAAGAAGTTAAAGGAAAGGAAAGCTTATCATTTAAAGATACAATTTGTTTGAGACTCATGGTCAAGACCAAGACAAAATTGAAACACATTAGAGTCAAGACCAGGCCTGGGTATGATCAGGATATGCTGACTGATATTAGGAATTACAATCAAAGTAAACTACCTTATTGTATATAAAATTTCACTGTTTATTTTTGTTTTGTTTTGTTTGTTTGTTTGTTTGTTTGTTTGTTTGTTTGTTTGTTGTTTTTGTTTTTACACTTTTTGTGCTTGACCATGTGTTTAACCTGAGAAATAACACAAATATGCACCCAATGAAGTGTCAGCACCAGTGGGGCTTTGGTATTGACCCTCAAGAGTTACTGACCCATATTATTTGTGGTTGTCTTTTTAAATGACTGTAATTATTAAAGGTGTAAGTATTACAGCCATCTGAGAAGTCACTGTCATTTGGACTCTCACAGAATATAAACAGGGAGTGTTTTAGAGTCCACTTTTTACTAGGAGAAATGCCTGGTGTTCTTAAGGTCATACGCATATTTATCATATGTGTATATATATATTTGATCATTTAGATTGTAGAGATTTTTATATTTCATTTGAACGATGATTAATTTTCTAATATCAGTTCACTATTCTTGTCCACAGATGCAGATGAGTGTGAGATGTATGGCCCAGAAATTTGTAAAAATGGTTATTGTTCAAACGTCTACGGCTCGTATAACTGCTACTGTCACAGTGGCTATTACCACGACCCTGCCTTTATGGCATGTGTTGGTAAGTCACTTTAATTAATGTTCTTGGAAAAAAATTTATTAATAAAAAACATAAAAAGAAGATCTGTATTAATATGTTAAGATGATAAACGGTGCTTTCATTTTAAGAAGCATTTCATTCCATATCCACTGCTTTAGAGACTCCTTATAGACATATTGGAGGCACCTTAAACTTGATCTCATGTATCGAATTGCCCTTGTTTCTCATGCCACATTTTCATGTATAAACCTGTGTTGTGTTTGCAATTGCAATTAGATATCCACGAGAGTGAATTTTCTAAACAAAAGATCAAAAGTTTAAACAATAAACTCAATTTTTCATAGACTTCTTTGCTCAAATTTACCAAGGGTGCCAATATTAGTGGAGGGCAATGAATATATACCGTATACAGTACCCTGAACAAAGGGGTGGTCAATATAAAAAGTAACAGTCAGTATGTGGTGTGTTCACCAGCTGCTTTAAGTACTACAGTGCAACTCATCCTCATGGACTGCACCAAATTTGTCAGGTTTGCTGTGAGATGTTACTCGACTCTTCCACCAGGGCATTTGCAAGTTCTCGATCATGTCCGGGAGGGACACATAGTTACATGTAATTTTATACTGCAAGGACGATCAACTGTCCTTCCTGTCTCTTTGTAGCACTGTTTTAGGCGTCTTACATTACAGACATTACAGTTTATTGCTCTGTTTATTGCTCTGCAGTCCTCATGCCTCCCTGCAGCAGGCCTATGGCATGTTCACGCAGGTGAGCAGGAACCCTAGGCATCTTTCTGGTGGTGTTTTTCAGAGTCAGTAGAAAGGTCTCTTTACTGTCCTGTTATTGTAACTGTGACCTTAATTGTCTACTGCCTGTAAACTGTTAGTGTTTTAAGGACTGTACCACAGGTGCGTGTGCAGTAATTGTGTATGGTTCAATTGTTATTGAACAAGCATGAAAAACATTGTTTAAACCCTTTCGAATAATGATCTCTAAAGCTTACTCAGATTTTAGAAAATTATCTTTAAATATTCTTTAAAAATTTCTTTTTTTTGCTGAGTGTATATATATATATATATATATATATATATATATATATATATATATATATATATATTTATTTATTTTTTTGCTATTTTGAGTGAGCATTTACTTAAAATCATTATCTACAGATATGTCATGATCGTGCAATGTATAATTCTTTAGAAAAGTGTTTGTACAGTAGTGATACTCATGGATAACCAAAAAAAGATGAAGAGTCTGTTTATCCACTTCCCCACTGACTTTTTTCACGTTTTTATTAAGCTGTGTTGTAAGTATATCGGGTCTTCATTCGGCTATCCCTGTCCCCCATGCTTTTTATATCAAAAATAAAGCATGCTGTTGTGCCAGTAATGCATTGTAGATTGAACAGGCAGTCACAGCATGTCTGGATTTTTTAAAAATGAATTTGGTATAAGCATGTATTCTGCACATGTGCCTCAGATTATGATGAATGTATGGAGGAGAATCCGTGTGAACATGGAGCGTGTATTAACACACACGGCTCTTTTAACTGCTTCTGCATGTCTCCGATGATTCTGGATAACACACAGCGGCGCTGCATCTCTGCCAACAGCACAGAAGGTGAGCATCTGATCTCTTATTCACTGATATGTGCTTTGCTGTACTGCAGATTGTCTTGTCAGTGAAAATTCCAAGAAAAAAAAACACATTCAAGTACCTTGGGACTGAAACCTTAGACTATTGCTGTTTTGTGCAAATGTCTTTTCTCATGCATTCTCAACCAACATATTATACCCATTGTACTCTGGTATCTCTTTGTGCCTATAGCTTCTTTCCTTGAGGATTATATTCACACAGACATCTGCTGGCGGGAACTTAAACCTGATACCACATGCGTTAGTCCCATGCTTGGTATACCGACTACCTATACTGAGTGTTGCTGTCTCTATGGTGCTGCCTGGGGGTCACAGTGTGCCTTCTGCCCAGAAAGGTCATCTGGTGTGTTTTTATAACTTTTTTTATCTATACACAACTCTCTGGAAATGTTAAACATACAGTAAATACTTTCTAAAGAAAAGTCACACAACTAACCAAAACAATAATATGTCTTTACACAGCGGATTTTGCTATATTGTGTAACCTGCATAACAGAGACTCAGACAGCCTACGGGAGCAACCAGGCTTTGAATATGGACCTGACACCCCACCTGAGGGACCCAATGGTCCACCGTCCTGGGATAACTATGGAGGTTTTGGAGGTGAGACCTTCTATGGACCTGAAGGCCCGTTGAGTGGTTCCATGTTTACTGATCACTCAAATGACTACGGCTCTAGAGAAAGAGGACGAGTACCTATGCCCAGACCCCGAGAGCACCATCCACCCCGCCGAGTTAACCCCTACAGAGGTAGCGTCATTCTTCCATGGGATAAACATACTTGTGCATGCACAATTAATCACATTTATAACCTTTCTAATATGAATATACTAGTAGTGTTAGTAGTAAAGTCCTAGTAGTGTTGCAGTATATTTTATTCAAACACAAACTCTTTGTAAACACAATATAAACGTGTATTTGATACCATGTTGTCTGCTATTATCCATTCAGATCATAGTGCAGGATTTGAGGGTCTGCAAGCAGAAGAATGTGGCATCTTGAATGGATGTGAAAATGGCCGATGTGTCCGTGTGCGAGAGGGCTACACTTGTGATTGCTTTGATGGCTATGAGCTAAACCTAAGCAAGATGGCATGTATTGGTAAGGCCTTTTATTATCTCACTCATTTCTCTGCCAGTGTAATAACCTAGTTAAAATGCATATATTTCAGATGACACAGTATTGATATCTGGGTAATACCAGCAAATAAAATGGTGGATCGGATATCGGAGAAAACATATTGGATATCAGACCCTAAAACAAATGGCAAAGAATGGAATTGGATTTTGGAAAAGAATGTATTTTTGGAACTGGAAATGTTTACATATAAAGGGATTGTTTATTCTTTTGTTATGATTGATTATATTAAAGTTATACGTTATGCTTTATTATATTTATTATATTTACAATGTAAGCGATTTTCTGTGAAACTGTTTAAACTGTGAAGTGCTTTAGTTTAAAAAAATTTTAAACTATTTTTCTTTTTAAAGAAAACAATATCAGATGGGTCTCAGTATCAGCTGATACTCAAGGCATCAGTATCGGTAAACAATTCCATTTGCAATTCAGTTTGATTGCAAACTGAATTGCTTATGTGCATTACACTATGAAATATAGTCAGAGTAAAAGAAAATAAGTCACACTTAGCTAGGAATATTTTAGAGAACTTTAGACAGACTGACTATTTTTAACACCGCATTGGTTAAACTGGCTCCTTGCGCAACATGATCTTTGCAGGAAGATAGCCTAGGCAAGATTAAAAAGACTTAACACTAAAAACATTTCCATGCCGTTCTGGTGAATTATATTTATGCTTGCTTAAATTTTTTTGCGAGGTGTCTTGCCAAACACATATTTTTATCAGTTTTGGCTGACTGAATTCAGCTGCAGCGAGTTTTCCCAGGCTCACATATGTTTTATGGTAATTTCATGAATGATTGTAGATTATATCAACATTTTACTTCGTTTGACATTTTATATTTACAGCAATCTAGACTCAAACTGAAAAGCACTATATAAATAAAGATTATTATCTTATTCCATCACACATCAGCACCACATCTCTTGGAGGTGAAATGTTATTCAAATGAACACATATGATACAAAACAAAAGAATAAAGCAAACCTAATGCTTTATGGCAAATCAGCTATGTAGAACATTAAAGCACTGCTATGTTCCCACACACCTTACACACAGGTGCTAATTTTCTTTTTTTTTTTCTTTTTCTTTTTTTCCTTTTCTTTTTTTTATGTCTAGGAGGGTTTAGAGAATTAGGAGTTTGGCACAGGCAATAGCAAAAAACATGCCATTTAACTGCAAAACTTCCTCTATTAGATAGGCTTTTAAGAACTTAGCCATGAATAAAGAGTAGAGAAGAGTCAGTCTTGGATCACATGAAATCTTTAAAAAAAATAAAATAAATAAATACTGTCCAAATTCTGTAGTGTTTTAATAAGATATGCCTGAGGCAAAGGTTGCATGTATTTCAGTTCACCTTCAATCACTCTTCCAGAATTTGTCCATGAAACAGACAACTCCTGGATGTCTTTCAAGAATGCTTCTCATCATATTCTCAGCCAATCAGGGGTGCTGACAGTAATGCTCTTACATTAGATCCTGTGAATCAGAATTGGGAATAAATTATCAAAGTGTGCTGTGCGCCATGTCTAAGCTCAAGCAGCATGCCATCGAGCCAGAAACCTTGATTCATAGCCGCCTTGTGTATTATGTAGATATTGCACAGTTGAAATGTGTTCTGTTTGTTTGATTTGTAGTGGAAACTCAGAACGTGCTTCTTACCTCATCATCCAAGAAGCTGAGCATGTACTGAAAGCGCACTGCAATTATGAATCTGAATAAATTATTTTATGGTCCTGATTTAGAAAAACATGAAAATTGTGTAACATCTACAAAACAGTATTCAGAGTATTCCATCTTTCATTTGAACAAGATCCTGTTCTCCATTTCGAGTGTTTCTGAAAATTGGAACTCTGTGTCTCTTAATGAGAACATTTCTCTGTGACTGAATATTAAGACAGTATAGTTGGATTCATATTAGATATCACTGCTTATTCAAACCTCACATGCCAATTACGTTTCAATTCAGTTTCACTCTTCCAGCACCTGTGGGCTGCTTCAGTATCTGTGTTCTGACTGGTGTATATCAATGTGTGGTAGTGTGTTTTATTTAACCACATCCAATTCAAGACTCAACTGGTATTAGGTTAGAATCCTGTGATAGACCTTTTACTATCCGTATCTATTTTCATTTCAGCTGAGCAATATTTTATCTACTCACCTCTCACATTCAGCTTGTCTTTCCTCTGTCACCTCTTACAGATATAAACGAAT
Source organism: Ameiurus melas (assembly GCA_012411365.1). Lineage (NCBI taxonomy): Eukaryota > Metazoa > Chordata > Actinopteri > Siluriformes > Ictaluridae > Ameiurus > Ameiurus melas. The sequence continues at coordinate 22,212,392 of CM022761.1, forward strand.
GTGAGGATATCAGTGACAAAGTGGAGCTGTGTAAGAACGGAGTGTGTACCAACACAGAGGGCTCATACAAATGCACCTGCTTGCCGGGCTTTTTGGTGTCTTCTAAGCCCCACGAGTGTATCCCAGAAGACCAAGACTCTGTCACCCACACTGTGGGAAATTGATGCACTCGTCTCTTTCTTTCTCTCTCTCTCTCTCTCTCTCTTTCTCTCTCTCTCTCTTTCTCTTCCCTCAATCGCCTGTCCAAAGGACTGATACTAAACCTGCATCAGTGAAGCCGAGCCAGCTGAGCTCCAAACATGAACACACACAGTTACAGTCAAAACCCATTCCATCTTGTACATAAAGAGTGATTTAAAAATGCGTTAAAGTTTTAACAGGACCTGTGAAGTAACTCAGTTTTTGATTGGTTCCCATGCTTAAAGTGATTTGCATGGCATACTGAATGTTACCCAAATGGTGATAACGTGTACTTTATTTACAATTTACACAGCTAATTTGTTATTAGAGGTCATTCTAGCTCAGGCTTGTGGATCAAGGCTTCATTGAGGGGGTTTGGGATTTTTGTACAGATCTAGTACTATGTATTTAAATTGGTTTGTTATATATTCTAATAAACTCATTCAGTACACTCAATTTATTATTTTTTTGACCAAAAATGGTACAAAAAAGTACAAAAAAATCTGATTAACCCTGTAGAGTTATAGATTTCTGTACAAATGTTTTGTAGCACTATCTTTTATGTATGGAGAAAAAAAAAGGTTTACACTGTATCAGATAAAGTGTATGTATCCTGCCCTGTGGAGCAGACTATGAAATGTTATTTTATGGAATGACTGCACTTTTTAACTAATGTTATGTGGTGCCTTCAATCCAGTGAACACATAGTTAAGAGATTTTCAGCAACACGTTAATGTGCGTCACATTTGCTTGATAATGATATATAGTCTACTTTGAACTGAAATACTTGCATCCATTATTGCTGGCTAGACATTCAACAGATTTAAAGCTGCCTTAAACACAATGCAAACCACTTTTAAACAAAATATTCTGTCCTGCTGTTGAGCAATATGACATGTATACTATAACACATTAAACATTTTACTACTTGGACTATAGCAGAGGGTATGCCCAAGCTTGAATATTACAGAAGAAATATAAAGACCGGTGACAAATTAATGGGGAAAAAAATGTAATTAGTAAAATGTTAAGCCACAACAAGCAAAAAGAGCCATGGCACAGATTTGACAAATTTCTGGGACTGTGCTGGAGTCATTTTCCTAAAAGATATTCCTCAATTGGTGTATTGATGATGGTGGTAGGGAGCACTGTCTAACATCTGTCTCAGAGTGATCAAATAATTGTGTATTGATTTACGGAGACTCTCCACTTTATGGGGACAGTATAGCATTTTTTTCCCTTTAATATGGCACCCATCTATATATACCAACATCACTTGATATAAACCAATGAACAGTTCTCCATAATAAGGAAGCTACATGTTATATATGTTTGTACTCACTACCATTTTCACTGGTGGCCATTGTGCAGCCACCTACGACTGTGCTCAGTACTCGTCTTGAAATGAAGTTATCACATTTGATTGATTTTTGGGATATAGGAAGGCCATTTTAAACAAAATACATCATGATAGTGGATTTGGGTAGTCTGTAGGAATGATCCCTTTTTTGGAAACTGTGGTCCATCCTGTTTTGTTCATTCCACTTGATTACCTCTGACTGTAGTTGTTTCCGGACAATAAAGTCTGAAAATGACATAGTGTATTTTGTAATTTTTTATTTTTATATATCTTCTAAATATGCTGGAAATGCTATCAGGCTAACATACACACAGACAATCTATAAAACACCATAGATTAAAACGTTTACGTGCACATCAAATTCGTTTAGGTTCTATATTCAGGCTGCAGCTTTATTCTGAATACGATGTTTATTTGCGTACAGGCATCAATATTTGTTTGTTGTTATAAGTATGCCTCAGTTGCCATTCCTAAAGACCTAGCCTACAGCTAAGCATCTGTTCTCACCCACAATTCCTGAGCATGCACATGTATCTCCTTTCAGTGAATGTTCAGAATAGGGTGTCTACATGCAACAAATGTTTCATTAAAGCTGGCATATTCCAGGGGTGGGAATCAGAATTTGGTGAATCAGAATATTGTCTAAATCTCAAGCGGGTAACTGTATTGTGACATTTACACGATTCAATACCGATTACAATATTGGCAAATTCCAATTAATATCAGAATATTGATGTGTATGTAAATGTAGTCACTATTACTGTATACACATAGAGTTATCAATACCTACACCTATTATATACATTAGATGCACTTTGTGTGTTTACTATTAATGATTCTAGAGTGTCTTTTCTTATGCACATTTTGCCAATCACCCGTGAACCATCCATCAATGGAAATGGCGGACAAATGATAGTCAGATATTATTTGAGTTATTCTCAGCACAGAATTTACACTGACATGGCTTTGGTATTGACCCTCAAGAGCTGTTGACCTGTCTTATTTGTCTTAAAACATTACTCTAACTATTAATGGTGTAACTACTGAGTCCAGAGTCCAAATTTGGACAATTGTCTCTCATAATTACAGAACATAACCCCATAAATTTATAAAAATGGTTATTGAACAAATGTCTCCACCTCGTATAACTGCTACTGTCACAATGGCATAAACTTCCATATCGAGTGTGTTGGTAAGTCATTTTAATTTATATTAGCATTAATATGCTAAATGTTACAAATCTTCATTAGGTGTTGCTCTGAGTTGTGTCCATTGGTACTGAACATCAAATATTAAGCAATGACTGCATTTTTTTATGTGCAATTCAAAAAGATATTTACAAAAATGAATTAGGTATTTGCCTGTGCGCCTAGTGATGTGAAGAGAAATTCACATTGGACATGTTTCTGAAGCTTTTTCCCCCACATAAATAAGAGGCAACAGTTACGCTTACATTTTAAGCAGGATTTCAATAAACATCTGCTATATTAAAGACTCATTACAGGCACGTTAGCAGCACCTAAAACTTGAGCTCACATCTTGTATTGCCCTTGTTTTACAGCCTTTATCTTTTTTCAATTGTGTGAGTAAGCTTGTAAGAAATTCACTGAAATCACACAGTCACCCTTTCTGTGAATTGATTTTAGATCATAGTCTGCAAATATGTCATGATTGTTCAGTGTGAAGTTGCACAGATGTGTGATGTTATACAGCAGTGATACTCATGGAAAACCAGAAAAACTTGAAGAGTTTGTTTATCCACTGTCCCACTTATCCACTGGGTCTTATGCCCTGAAAAATCATCTGATGTGTTTTTATGTGATGTGTCTCCACGCAGAGGTTTGCTTTATTCTGTAAACTCCCTAACAAAGGCTTGGACAGCTTACAAATGCCAGCAGGATTTGAATATGGACCTGATGCCCCATCTGAGGTACCAAATGGTCCAAAATACAGGTGAAAGTCAAACAAACCTAATGCTTTATCGAAATGCTAAGTCAGCTATGTAGTACACGGAAGTACTGCTATGTTCCCACACATCTGACACACAGCAAATTTTCTAAATAATAATATATAAATAAAAAGTAAACAGCATAAAACAGTGTAAAAACATGCCATTAACTTCAATGGTAAAACTGCTTCTTTTAGAAAGACTCTTAAGAAGGTTTATTTTCTAGAGCCACAAACTTAAAAACTTAAACAATTAAACACAATCTTAAACACTAAAACCTAACTCATTAGTGTCCAAATTCTATAGTGCTTTAAGAGGATGTGTCTGAGGTGCCTGCGGCAAAGGTTGCATGTATTTCAGTTCACTCATACTCAAATCACTTTTCCAGAATTTGTCCATGCAACAGACAACTCTTGGATATTTCTCAAGAATGCTTCTCATCATGTGTTCAGCCAGTCAGGGGTGCTGACAGCAATGCTCTTACATTAGTTCCTGTGTGCTCTGCGCCGTGTATAAGCTCAAGTAGCGTGCCATCAAGGCAAAATTCTTGATTCGTAACCGCCTTGTGTAGTATGTAGATATTGTACAGTTAAAATGTGTTCTGTTTGTTTATTTTATAGTGGAAACTCAGAATGTGCTACGTACTTCATCATTCAAGAAGCTGAGTACATATTGAAAGCGCACTGCAATTATGAATCTGAATAAATTATGATAGGAAAAACATGCACATTTTTATAAAATCTGCAAAAAAAAAAAGCTAACAGAGTATGGTGTAAAGAGTAATTGCATCTTTCATATGAAAAAGATTGCATGTCTTCTCCATTTTGAGTGTTTCTGAAAAGTAGGTCTCCCTCCGAATTTTGAATGTGACGTCATTTACGCAATGTCTTTTATTTTTTGGGGTTTTGTTTTTTTTACGTGTTCATATTAGTTATTTTGGATCATAGAAAATCAATGGTGGATCATAAGACCAAGGCTTTCTTGCCCATATTGTGGAAAATCTATGTACCCCCTCCCCCCTTTCTCTTCCCTCCACATGAAGACACACAGCAACAGTCAAAGCCTATTCTGTCTTATACAGTTGAGGTCATAAATTTACATACACCTAGCAGAATCTGCTAAATGTTAATAATTAAAAATAAATAAATTAAAATGTCAAAAGAGGGATCATGAAAATTGTATTTTGGTTTGTATTTAGTACTGCAACGAATAAGCTATTTCACATAACCGATGTTTACATGTAGTCCACAAGAAACAATAATAACTAAATTTACACAAATAAACCAGTTCAAAAGTTTACATACGCTTGATACCTGGATGATCATCTACTGTTTTTATGTTTTGTGTTAGTTGTTCATAAGCCCCTTGTTTGTCCTGAGTAGTTAAACTGCGCACTGTTCTTCAGACAAATCCTCCATTTCCTGCACATTCTTAAATATATCATACATAAATCGTATAACAGATTTAAAGCAATATGACATTAAACATTTACTACTTGGATTATACCAGAGGGTATGCCCAAGCCTGAATATTATAGACGAAATACACAGAGATGTGACAAATAAATGATTAAAAACAACAGCTACAACAACAAAATGAGAAATTGTGATGATATTGAAAAATAAATAAATAAATAAATATTAATAGATTTTTAAGCCACAACAAGGTGCCCTAACAGCTTCAATGGCGTACTGTATAGAAATAAAATTTAAAAAAAGAATAGATGATGTTGTGGAAATCTCAATTTTCTTTCTACCATTAATTAAAAGATGTAGCTTAGATTACATATTTAGCTTACAAAAGCCTACTTTTATTCTTATAGTGTTTTCTCAAACAGCTACAGTATATTGTAGGGTATGATGAGTTATGGTTGCATGTATATTTGAAGCCACCCGGTAAGTCTATTAATCACCATTAATGGGCAATTACTATATGCAATTTTTCTTTATTTTCGATCACATCTGTATACATACTGCCACCCATATCCTACAGCCAGCAATCCAGCATTCAAATTATTGGGCTGCATGTATCTGCATTTACTTTGACTAAAGAAAAACTTAAGATCCCTATTTCCATGTTCAGAGCCAACTCTCCATATTGTTAATCCTAAGACCCCTCACCTCCCTCTGTACACTATATAAATCATCATAACAAGCAGCAGTGGAGTCTGTATGCTCATGCTGTCTAGGCTACACACAATTCAAATGTCTCTCTATTCTCAGTAACAAAAATCATTCTGCTGAATAAAAAGTTGCCTTGGTTGCACTTCCATCAAAGCAGGCTTACAAAATACTCATGGGTTTTCAGCAACAGCATCAAAGGATCTAACTAGTTATACCGCTTTTTAAAAAACACTCAAGATATAGTCCTGTGAGCCCCAGGGGCTTGTTTACAGATGTTAAGAAATGTGCTGAACAGTGGGGTAAAGTGAAGGTGTTGATGGCTTCATGCAGAGGCTGTGTGTTGAAGAGCCTGGTCTGCCCTATGGCTATGTAATGTAAGTATGCCAGCTCCTGTTCAGGGAATACCAAAAGTATCAAAGAGTAGACGGTGGTTAGTTAAGTGGTTGAATTGGAAACATTCAGTGGCTGTCTGGCACAGTATAGCATTTTTATCATTTTACCTGCATGTGCTTTCCATGCCATTGACTGTTGCTGGTGTCAATCACTCTCAGTCTTCTTTCTCTCCAGCCCTGATGATCATCTGCAATCTGAGAGTAGTTGACATCATCACATCATTTCCAGCAAAAATGTAAATAAAAAGTTTAGAAACACTTTACTTACACAACTTTTTCTCACCTCTAATCCTGTGAACTCACTGTGCTGAACTATATTCAATTTTCCTTACTTTCACCACACCTGGGCCAACTCATGTAGAACATCAGATGTGTCAGCATTAGGGAAAACCTCAAACTGTGCATGGAGCACACTGCAAAAACATAAAATATTAATCAAAAAAAAAAAGTGAAAGAACTGCTTCTCAAAGAAGATATGCTGCCATTTTAGAGCTAAATATAGTTGGAGCAACATATAAATTCAGATTTGAGTATTCAAATTTAGAAGGACCATTGTGGATTTACATCCAGCAACACTATCCACCTCATAGCTCTAGGGGCCCAGGTTTAATTCTGAGCTTGAGCATCTATGTTGAGTTTCAGTCTGCATTTGGCATACGCAACATATTCAGAGCAATTTATATTTATCGCATTTATACTACTGAACATTTGACGGTTAAGGCCTTGCCTCTACAACCTTTGAACTCACAACCTTCAGATCAGTAACCCAATGTCTTAACCAATGAGCTACCACTTCCCACATCCTGCAGCTATGTGGGTTTCAAAATCTCTAGGGTGCATGGTTTATGGTTTGTGATCCACCACTCTGTAACTCAGAAACAATCCACCACTCAGTAATTCAGAAATGATCCAGCACTCGCCAACTCAAAAATTATCCACCACTCGGTAACTCAGAAATAATCCACCACTCAGTAACTCAGAAATTATCCACCACTGGTAACTCAGAAATGATCCACCACTCGCTAACTCAGAAATGATCCACCACTCAGTAACTCAGAAATGATCCACCACTCGCTAACTCAGAAATGATCCACCACTCAGTAACTCAGAAATGATCTACCACTCAGTAACTCAGAAATGATCCACCACTCGGTAACTCAGAAATTATCCACAACTCAGAAACTCAGAAATGATCCACCACTCGGTAACTCAGAAATGATCCACCACTCGGTAACTCAGAAATGATCCACCACTCAGTAACTCAGAAATGATCCACCACTCAGTAACTCAGAAATTATCCACCACTCAGTAACTCAGAAATTATCCACCACTCGGTAACTCAGAAATGATCCACCACTCAGTAACTCAGAAATGATCCACCACTCGGTAACTCAGAAATGATCTACCACTCGGTAACTCAGAAATGATCCACCACTCGGTAACTCAGAAATGATCTACCACTCGGTAACTCAGAAATGATCGACCACTCTGTAACTCAGAAATGATCTACCACTCGGTAACTCAGAAATGATCGACCACTCTGTAACTCAGAAATGATCGACCACTCAGTAACTCAGAAATGATCCACCACTCGGTAACTCAGAAATGATCGACCACTCGGTAACTCAGAAATGATCCACCACTCGCTAACTCAGAAATGATCGACCACTCGGTAACTCAGAAATGATCGACCACTCTGTAACTCAGAAATGATCGACCACTCTGTAACTCAGAAATGATCTACCACTCTGTAACTCAGAAATGATCCACCACTCTGTAATTCAGAAATGATCCACCACTCAGTAACTCAGAAATGATCCACCACTCTGTAAATCAAAAATGATCCACCACTCTGTAACTAAGAAATGATCCACCACTTGCTAACTCAGAAATGATCTACCACTCAGTAACTCAGAAATGATCCACCACTCGGTAACTCAGAAATGATCGACCACTCTGTAACTCAGAAATGATCTACCACTCGCTAACTCAGAAATGATCTACCACTCTGTAACTCAGAAATTATCCACCACTCTGTAACTCAGAAATGATCCACCACTCAGTAACTCAGAAATGATCCACCACTCTGTAAATCAAAAATGATCCACCACTCTGTAACTAAGAAATGATCCACCACTCGCTAACTCAGAAATGATCTACCACTCAGTAACTCAGAAATGATCCACCACTCGGTAACTCAGAAATGATCCACCACTCAGTAACTCAGAAATGATCCACCACTCAGTAACTCAGAAATGATCCACCACTCAGTAACTCAGAAATGATCCACCACTCTGTAAATCAAAAATGATCCACCACTCTGTAACTAAGAAATGATCCACCACTCGCTAACTCAGAAATTATCTACCACTCGGTAACTCAGAAATGATCCACCACTCGGTAACTGAGAAATGATCCACCACTCGGTAACTCAGAAATGATCCACCACTCGCTAACTCAGAAATGATCCACCACTCGGTAACTCAGAAATGATCTACCACTCAGTAACTCAGAAATGATCGACCACTCTGTAACTCAGAAATTATCTACCACTCAGTAACTCAGAAATGATCTACCACTCGGTAACTCAGAAATGATCCACCACTCTGTAACTCAGAAATGATCCACCACTCAGTAACTCAGAAATGATCCACCACTCGCTAACTCAGAAATGATCCACCACTCGGTAACTCAGAAATGATCCACCACTCGGTAACTCAGAAATGATCGACCACTCTGTAACTCAGAAATGATCTACCACTCGGTAGCTCAGAAATGATCGACCACTCTGTAACTCAGAAATGATCCACCACTCAGTAACTCAGAAATGACCCACCACTCAGTAACTCAGAAATGATCCACCACTCAGTAACTCAGAAATGATCCACCACTCTGTAAATCAAAAATGATCCACCACTCTGTAACTAAGAAATGATCCACCACTCGCTAACTCAGAAATGATCTACCACTCAGTAACTCAGAAATGATCCACCACTCGGTAACTCAGAAATGATCCACCACTCAGTAACTCAGAAATGATCCACCACTCAGTAACTCAGAAATGATCCACCACTCAGTAACTCAGAAATGATCCACCACTCTGTAAATCAAAAATGATCCACCACTCTGTAACTAAGAAATGATCCACCACTCGCTAACTCAGAAATTATCTACCACTCGGTAACTCAGAAATGATCCACCACTCGGTAACTGAGAAATGATCCACCACTCGGTAACTCAGAAATGATCCACCACTCGCTAACTCAGAAATGATCCACCACTCGGTAACTCAGAAATGATCTACCACTCGGTAACTCAGAAATGATCGACCACTCTGTAACTCAGAAATTATCTACCACTCAGTAACTCAGAAATGATCTACCACTCGGTAACTCAGAAATGATCCACCACTCTGTAACTCAGAAATGATCCACCACTCAGTAACTCAGAAATGATCCACCACTCGCTAACTCAGAAATGATCCACCACTCGGTAACTCAGAAATGATCCACCACTCGGTAACTCAGAAATGATCGACCACTCTGTAACTCAGAAATGATCTACCACTCGGTAGCTCAGAAATGATCGACCACTCTGTAACTCAGAAATGATCCACCACTCAGTAACTCAGAAATGACCCACCACTCAGTAACTCAGAAATGATCCACCACTCTGTAAATCAAAAATGATCCACCACTCTGTAACTCAGAAATGATCCACCACTCTGTAAATCAAAAATGATCCACCATTCTGTAACTCAGAAATGATCCACCACTCTGTAAATCAAAAATGATCCACCACTCTGTAACTCAGAAATGATCCACCACTCTGTAAATCAAAAATGATCCACCACTCTGTAACTCAGAAATGATCCACCACTCTGTAAATCAAAAATGATCCACCACTCTGTAACTCAGAAATGATCCACCACTCTGTAACTAAGAAATGATCCACCACTCTGTAACTCAGAAATGATCCACCACTCGGTAACTCAGAAATGATCCACCACTCGGTAACTCAGAAATGATCCACCACTCAGTAACTCAGAAATGATCCACCACTCGCTAACTCAGAAATGATCCACCACTCAGTAACTGTATATGATAATTGTAGCTATGTGAACTTGTATGATACCTAGTAAACTGTCAGCTGAGTGTATGTAAAGTTTCAAATCTCAGGTCAACCTCAGTGTAAATTTCAGAAAGCGTTTCCTTCACATATTACGATTCAGGAATTAAGAAGCAAGGCCAAGCCTTTACTAACAAGCTGTGTGAAATAGTTATTTAAAGTGTTAGCGCCCCACCATGCGGTTTCGCTTTAAAATACAGTCCAACGTCAGGACTTGTACATGAAAAGAAAAAATAGCGACCCGCGACCCGATTACGGATAAGCAGTTGAGAATAGATGGAAAAAAAAAATAGTCTGATGAAACATGAAACGTGAAAAATACACAAATGACTTGAATCTTATTAACGACTACTATTTTAAGGGAATTTTTCCTGCGTAGTCGTGGCCGGCCCCTCCGTGAACGGACTGTCAATCAGTTCCTAACGCATCCTAACGCAGTTCAAAGAGGTCTAACAAAGTCCTAACACATTCCTAACAAAGTCCTAACACATTCCTAACAAAGTCCTAACAGTTCCTAACCCTCTATGCACCGGGCAAAACGGCTGCATTGGTTGAGCGTAGTGGCGTGGAAAATCACGTGATTAATAAACGAGAGAGAAGGAATTTGCAGGAGCCATTTTTCACGATCCTCGGAGAGTACACAGCGCTACACAGATATTCATATATAATTTATAAAGCTTTTTTTTAAGATTTTTTTTGTACCTTTGGATAGATTCGAGGTGAGTCTGATCATTAATTTAACTAAACTTATTGTTATAGGTGCTTTAATATTGACCTAAATATGAGGCCAGCCATTTATATTGTGCTATGAATGTACGGGCTGCTTTAAGTTATACTATATAGAATAATATTAACAATGACAGCAATAATGAAATGGAATACAGAGTGGGACAGAGTGTCTGGTGTTTTAAAATGCCGCCAGAGAGAATTCGCGTTTTTTCTGATGTGAACTCGCGGTTTTTCTGATGAGCAAACGCCATCTCAAACCGATGAAAACTCCTGCCTAGAATTTCATTTAAACTCATTTGGTTGTATCATAAGTAAAGGTGAACAGTTGGGAGAAAAAAAAAAGTCGGTTAATGTGTTAATGAGGGACACGCTTGTGGTTGTGTGCACGGAGTTTGCATGCTCATGTTCCGTTTAGCGGTTTCTTCTTCTTCTTCAAAATTGCACCTTGAGAAAAATCTAGTGCATTTCTGGGCAAACCTTAGCCAATTTTCGTAGAAGAGAGTGCCCAGTACTGCCCCGTTAGTGCACGGTCCTGCTCCCCCCGGAGACACACCTCTCTCTGCGGCTCCTCTGTACAGTGAGGGGCAGAGAGGAGCAGCTCATTCATCCACTTCAAACTTTCTCCGAGTGATCATTTTACAGATAGCCGAAAACACAGCACAGCCGCTGTATTTAAATTATCATCTAGTAACTGGAAAAGGCAGCATATAAAATGTGCTTGTGTTTTATTTTATTATATTGTTATTATATTGTTGTTATTATTATTATTATTATTACTTAAATAAAGAATATGTTTGAATTACATCTTGTAGATTCCTTGAAAACAAAAACAATTGTGCTTGAAAAGTTTTTGAATGTCCTGGAATTTCAATATGAAGCACCCCTTCCAGCGTGTCCCCGCCTTGTGCCCCAAGCCCCTGGGATAGACTCCAGGCTCCATGCGACCGGTGTAGGATAAGCGATACAGAAAATGGATGGACGTGTCAAAATATTTTATTCAAACAGTAAAAGAGAAATCTCCTCAGTGTTAACCGATTCACGTTATAGTTTACTTTATCATTGATACTGCTTTTAGATAACTAAAAACTTTTAGCACTCTTTAGTTTAGTTTAAACATTATTATCTATTCTATTTACAATGTAAGATTGTATTTGATGCTGACATAAAATAAATTCATACATAATTAGGTAACCGTCCATGTACATAAAGAAACATGAATTATAGAATTATATTCATGTCATCACTAACCTAAAAATGAGCTCAAGTTGACTGATATTTAGCCTGTTGTTTCACATTTGCAGACATGACGAAAACCGGCAAACCGGACGTGTACTGGTATGACATCCTTTGCAAGTATGCCCAAAGGAAAGTACCACTTCACAACAGGCAAGAGCCAGGAGCAAGGAAGTGGAAGGCTGCGTTGCACAGTATTGATAACTGTCCATCACACAAGCAGACCCGTATTTACGACATGTTTGGGAAAATAATCCCTTGCAAATGCGGTTATCACAAGGTATGTAATGATAAACATGATCATTTTACCTGTGCTGGTGACCATTGCCATATAAAGGTAATATTACTATATTTCTTCCAGTATGTACATTTTCATAACAGAAGCATGTTCATTATTTATGTTTGTATTGTGTCAATAAAAAAGATTAATGTTGTTTGAAACGCTGGAAATATTTTCAGACCTAGGGAGAAACTAACACTTTTTCCAGTCTGCTCAACAGACAGGGAATCAGCCTGAGCAGCCAGCCCCACAGACCAGTACAGTCGTGCAGCCAGTCCCACAGACCAGTACAGTCGTGCAGCCAGTCCCACAGACCAGTACAGTCTGCAGCCAGTCCCAAGACCAGTACAGTCGTGCAGCCAGTCCCACAGACCAGTACAGTCGTGCAGCCAGTCCCACAGACCAGTACAGTCGTGCAGCCAGTCCCACAGACCAGGTACCATCGTGCAGCCAGTCCCACAGACCAGTACAGTTGTGCAGCCAGTCCCACAGACCAGTACGTGCAGCCAGCCCCACAGACCAGTACAGTCGTGCAGCCAGTTCCACACACCAGTACAGGAAAGACAGGAAAGCAGCCAGTGCCACACACCAGTACAGGAAAGACAGGAAAGCAGCCAGTGCCACACACCAGTACAGGAAAGCCCGCCAGTGCCACAGTTCAGTATAGGAAAGCAGTCGGCTTCACAGACCAGTACTCGGGCTAATAGATCGAATGTAATCAAGTGCGGTCTATGTGGCAAAGAAGTCAACGTGGAGGATTATACTGAACACCTGTCGGACTACCATACCCAAGAGTGTTGTGACCGTTGTGGCGCAAACGTCTGGGGTGCACTTGGACTGCTTCAGCATATTGAAAAACACCATCATTTGAGTAGTTTTGCAGACGGCAGAAAAACTGTGGATCAACTACAGCTCCTCCCACATCATCATTTGTGATTCATCCTGTAGCTGCACAAGCACATCCATCAGTTGCTGCTGACACAAACAAACCCATTTACACCCAAGGAGCTCCAAAAAGTTTACCCCACACACCATCCACAACACCCTTTACCCTGAGGCCTCCTGAAATAAATTGGGCGAGTTTTTCTCCCCAAGCAATTCAGTAGAGTCATTAAACCAGCAGACCAGAAATGGATTTCACTGTTTTTTTTTGCCACCAAGGCGGTTTAAACAACAATTTTCACATAACTGGTTTCATCCCCCCCATTCTACCTTTTCCTCCTGATCACATAGTAGCTACTTTTAGACAGCGATGTTTTGTGGGCGCCAATGGGGCTTTTCCGTTGAAATACCGCAGTCCGATAGGAAGATGCCCACTCGAGAATCTACACAAAAGTGAGGGAAGTCATTGATATTGACTCCAGATACTACCTAATTGGAGCAGACTACCCTCGCTGCAGTAAGTGCATGGTTCCTGTCTGCCCTTGGAGTATGGAGATTCTCAGGCAACTAGATCCTTCCCATAGAAACAAATTCCCGGCTGTTCTCACCACTCAGCTTGCTCTGGACAGGAAATGTGTAACTTTGCTGAAGCCACGAACTGTAGGAAACAGCTCAAGTTACTTGCAGCAAGCGATTCATGAGCTTCACAGTGAGGAGTGGGCAAGACGGGCAGACACAAACCTACTGTCAGATTGTGAGCTTCACAAAAAGAGAAGTGCCTTGACCAAGTCACAGACAATTTATCAGCGTCCACCACCGTTTTGCCCCCTACCCCTGGCACAGTGGTTTGAGACAGTACATGCCAACGAGATCCTGGGTCATCTTGACGAGTTGAAAGGTGTCATTACGTCAACATACGGTAGAATCCTGAAGCTTGATTCTACAAAGAAGGTAAGTGTGTGTGTGTGTGTGTGTAGGCAAATATATGTTAACTTCAATTGATTTTCAATAATTGTTATATTAATATGTATGTTTACATATTTATATAGATCACCAAAAAACTTGCTGGTGGCGTTGCGGACACGGCTACGTGGATGACCAATATTGGTAACGAGTTTGGGCAAGTCCTGAACTGTGTTTTAACAACTGGTGAGGGAGCGGGTCTAGATGACTTATGTCAAGGTATCGTCAAGCGCTACAGGGATGCTGATGAGCCAGAGCCAGATGTCATTTATGTTGACAGGGATTGCTGCAGTGAGACAGGTGTGTGACCTTCAATCTTCTCCTACCAGGAATTTTCACTTTTTTTTTTCACCCCAAAATGAATGATGTTGCAAAAGACATTCTCAAAATTTGTGGTGATATTTGTTTCATTACCACCAATGATCATTATGTAATTGGTGTTAGCACTTGCACAGATCAATATTATTAATGTCAGGTCTGAGCTGATCATAACTAAAACCACGTATTCACTATAGAAGTTTCCATGACTTTATAGGATTTTGTTAATTACCATGACTTTGTCAATCCTGGAAATCACATATTTAAACCTTCCCTGATACTTCCAGTTTTCCATGAATGTGGGAACCCTGAACCTGGGCTCTCATAGCCTTGAAATATAAGAAAATGCATAAATGCTTTCCTTGTCTTTCACTGGTACAGGTGTAACACCAGTTCTTACCTGGTTTCGACCATGGAAAGTCAAAGTGAGACTTGATGTTTTCCACTTTATGAGGAGATTCACTACTGGTCTTACAACAGAGCACCATCCACTGTATGGTACTTTTTGCTCCAAGTTGTCCAGCTGTATTTTGGATGGGACAAGGATGACATCCGACATCTTAAAGAGGCAAAGAAATCAGAGCTTTTAAAACAACATGGAGGTCATATTCCAACAGAAGCCCAAATTATGTCCAGCATCAGCTCCAGTGAGCTGGCCAAGCACTACAGGAGGAGGACTCGTGGGGTTAAAGAAACCCACACAATGATACAAGAACTGTTGGACTGCATGTGGGAACTGACTGACACCACGGGTCTACGCCTCGTAAATCCAGCTACGCAGACAGCGTGTGGGAGGTTCAACAAAAGCACTTGCCATGCATCCAAGATCCACCCGGTGTTCAGCTTTACACCAAAATGGGCTTTGGGTTACAGAAGGGAGACAAGGTCCTGGATGTTCTGAGGTGTGTCAGAGGGTCCTCTTCTCTGGAAAGCTTTCATCGCCACCAGTGCAATTTTATTCCAGGTAAGTTGAAATTGTATGAAAATATCATGTGCATGTATAGGTATATATTTGGCATTAATCATTTATTGTATTTTCATGGTTGCTATTGAATTCTTAATCACAAGAAATTAATTATCTTATGTATTTGTCTGTGGAGGAAAATATATATATATTAACTAAGTAGGGAAATAATTTACTAAATGCAATTAGTATTTAAATAATGTGAAACATCTTGTCTTTTCAGGGTGGAGATGTAATGCTCTGCACACTCAGATGTACATGCTTGAGGGGCATCTAGATGGAACATCAACCGAGCTTATCAAGCTGTGGATAGGGTGGTACATCACAAACTAAAATCTATGATGTGCGTTTGATGTCTCACTTGAGCACGTCCTCAGCAACAGAGTCCTCGAATGTGCACTCCTGCCAGAATTCATACCCCCTGGGAAACCCACCGGTAACACTCAACACAAAATTTGTGCTGTTTAGAAGCTGGACTACAATGCATACTGGCAATATGACCGCTGCAACAAGTGATACCATAACAGTGATATATGATGTGTCCCGATATTACGTTGAATGCATTTCGTTTAGGTTGCGTTCTTCTGTCTGTGTGATTTTATTTTCTTAATTGATTACATTTTTTTGTGAGTGATTAAACTAATGTCAAATAACTGAGTATTCATTAACAGCACTACATTCAATAAATATGCCAGGCTTGTTACTTCACTCTGATCTATTCCTCTCAATTCAGAATGTTTTATGGTTCTTTATGGCAGGTGAGCGTATAGCTGTGGAGTACTTGCTGGCACAGTCTGACAGGGGAGACCTGCTGGTTCCGCTGCAACGCGGTGAAATGGGTATCGCTCTGCCAGAGATGCAGGTTGAAAGCCAGGAGGATGAGACACATCCAGATGTCACAATATGTGATCCGGCTGATCTCAGTTTCAACACTTCACACCCCCCCAGCTGTCTTAACACGCATGTTGATTCATTCAACTCATCATCTCAGGTAATGTGACACTTTTTGATTTTCAGTCAGTAAAATTACCTATGAAAAATTACTTTACAGGTGCTATGAATGAGTTGTTGTGTGATTAATCTACAAGTAATCATTTTTTATAACCCGAGTTCTCTCTCTCACATGTTTACAACTAAATAATCTAGGAAACCAGTGTTGCAAGTGATGGCTCTCACTTTCCTGACAGTGACATTGAGGACATTAGCTCTGGTGTTCCTCGCCCATCAGCGCCGGTAAAGTGGCTAACACTTGATCATTTGTGAATTGTGAAGAATAGTTTATCACAGAACTGTTACTGAAATAACTTTTTATAATTTAGGATTTGGTTTTTGTGTGTCCATCTACTTTTCAGGATGGTCGGTTGTGATTCAAGGGGTGTTCCTGGATGGGAGGCAGTGGATAACTTGGCAGAGTACCTTGTTGGTCTCAACCGCACTTTACCTGCTTTGTCAACCACTGAGATATCTCAGATTGTGAGGTTGTATTCTTGTCTGCATGCCATTGACCAGTCTTTAACTAAATATTCGCTTAAATGTAAGAAGAAGACCTTGCCAGGACCTTGGAGAGCTTCCCGGAAGAGAAGTGGCTCGGCACCTGGTCAGCAAGCAGCTGAGAGGTGAATTAAACTTTAGTGGATGCACACATTTTGTAATTTACAAATATAATTAGTATGATCCATTTTATCTCATTAAACAACAGTTAATTCAATTTGGTTGGCTGGGAGGCATTTTAAGAATGCTGATATTTAGCTGGTAACAGCACTGGGACTTTTCATTGTATCAATGTTCACTTTGTGCGTATTTGTGGCTTTCATAACTGGCAATATTGTGTCTAAAATATATGTTACTCAATATTAACTTCTTGTTTATAGAACTTTTGTATAAAAGCAATGTCACATGAGCATGGGTGTTGTTCTGAATATCAGAATGGTTGTGATTACCTGTGGCGCCTTGGCCTGTGGCTGAATCACAGCTGTATGATATTCTGGAACAGCAGCAGAATATTGATTACTTTCTTCTATCTTTTTATTCACAGACTGTTCATGACTCATGGCCAGGCTGCCCAGAGGCCCTGATGTAAACAGGGTTTCGGAATGTGTTGCCATCAGGCTTCTGAAAGAATATCGGGAAGCCAGAAATAGGCCAAAAGATAACAAGGGAAAACCTTTCCCATTCCCCAGGCAATTGTCATGACATACAGTCACATCAAACAGCTTCTTGAAGACTGCAGAGAGTTACTGGACCAGACCAACTTAGTGCTAGTAACAATAAACAACACCACAGTCTCTTCTTGGTGAGATGTGTTTTGGCTTCCTTGATTCATTTCAATTGTAAAACATTTGTGATATATTTGTATGAACAATATACAGAAATAAAAATTAACTGCAAGTTCATTCTATTGAGAACATCTTATGCAATTCAGTTCAATTACTAAAACTGTCTAATCCGCCCCCACCCACAGGCTGCTTGACCGAAAAAAGAGAACTGACCGGGACTCCTTGCTGCAAGGAGTGCAGCTTCCTCAACAGGTAAATTCGGCAAAGGATTCCCTGCCAAATGCTAGGAGTCTCCCATCTTCACCTGTGGAGCATGGACATGCAGTCATGGAGTTCAAGGAGCCTGAAAACCATGAGGGTGAGGCAATGATTGCAGGCGTCACTGTGGCAGAACTGGGACTGCAGTGTCTTCCACCATGCACACACACACTGGGGTAGGACATCTTTACTGGCCTGGGACACGAATTGTCCTGAGTGGGATTCCGGCAGGGTCAGTTCTTCTGGCTGGTCACCCTATCCACCGGGACAACAACCAAATCCAGCGCCACTCTCTCAGGCATGGCCGCCCTATCCACCGGGACAACCACCAAATCCAGCGCCACTCTCTCAGGCATGGCCGCCCTATCCACCGGGACAACCACCAAATCCAGCGCCACTCTCTCAGGCATGGCCGCCCTATCCACTGGGACAACCACCAAATCCAGCGCACTCTCTCAGGCATGGCGCCGCCATATCCACTGGGACAACCACCAAATCTAGCGCCACTCTCTCAGGCATGGCCGCCATATCCACTGGGACAACCACCAAATCCAGAGCCAGTCCCTCAGGGATGGTCGACTTATCCACAGGGACAACCGTCAGCTCCTATCTTGGCAGCACCCTCTCGAATCGTCACTGTGAGTGGAGACTGCGCGAAGACAGTACTTGAGGATCAGGAGCGTGTGGCTAAAGGGGAACCGCCTAAAAGCGGCACTACAACGAAGGCTACCACTATCAGTGTAAAGACTGTGGTCAAGCAAAAAACAAACTTTCTGGCCATACCCAGTTAGAGAGGGAAATGGTACTGTCCCGAATCTGGGCAAACCATCACAGAGTGGAAAGCCACCCTTTAAAACTGACTTTGTGTGCCACTTTGTTCAATAACTAATTTTTTATATGTTACTAATGTTTATATTAGTTACTGATGTTTATACGTTACTGATGTTTATACGTTACTGATGTTTATACATTACTGATGTTTATATGTTACTGATGTTTATACATTACTGATGTTTATACGTTACTGATGTTTATACGTTACTGATGTTTATAGTTACTGATGTTTGTATGTTAAATCTGAGCTTATGTAATAAAGAGGATTTGGGAAAACAAGTGTGTCTTTCATGTTGATCAAGTATTATTGGTATATGTTAGGGATGAGGGGTTTTTAACTGTTATTAACTGTCATTTTTGAGAACACTAGGATGGATAGATAACATTTTTCTCCCTCCCTCTTTCCCCCTCTTTTCCCCCCTTTTCCCCCTTTTTCCCCATGCCTAGCAGTCCCTTTTGCCCTGTTTTTTGGCCGAGTGGTTAAGGCGATGGACTAGAAATCCATTGGGGTCTCCCCGCGCAGGTTCGAATCCTGCCGACTACGACCTGCTTTTTCACCGTGTAATATATCAAAGTGTGTTTGGGAAACTTTTTTTTTTTGTACAAACAGACAAATAAACAAACATGCAAATCAACGCCACACAATTACAGCGCGTTATGATTCACAGCTTCGACAGTAGACCCATCCGCAGTGTGCTTGCTAGCTAAGTTGAATGCTAACTCCGAGGGAACGCAGTCCCGTGACTCGCGCTAGTCACTTTTCTCTACCGTCTGGCTAGCAGCTGCCTCGCTGTGTACCAGTCCCAACATTTCATCACACCGAGGGAAGGAAATGACCACGCAGCGTCTTTAATACATTTGAAACATTCCCCGGTAACACTGCGCCGTTCAGCAATGCCACATGGACTTGTTACGAGCAGGTAACTACTTCCTTCTTCTGCAGTGTGGTGTAATGAACTGTTGCGCGGTTCCTGTAGCTATAGCTAGATCGTATTGCGGGCTTGTGTCCTGTGGCTGGTTTCAGAAGTGCAACCGAGTCTACAGTAAATAGACACGTGTATCGGGTTCTGTTTGATCTTATTTTTCTTAGCTTTTTAAACATATAGCTGTATATATTTACAGGTGTACAGTGTAATAGACTATCGTCATTGGCATAGTACAAGTACAGTGAAAACTTGGGTATGGTCTCCCAGTATGGAGAAGTCATTAAATACCTAACCTGAATGTGTGTGTTTCTATAGACATGACATGTGGGTAGATACAGCGGTACAGCAGGTTATTGGTGGTGTTCATGGACAGTAATTGTATTGAGTATTTGGTTTATACAGACTAACTTCGAAAATAAATGGCATTCAGGTGTACACGTGTTGTGTAATTAACGTTTGGGCTAAAAGTTCATGCTCACATGTGACTTTAAGTTACACCGCTGGTAGAAAATAGAGAACCGGAAATGGTTGTGCAAACACATACATATACTCGGGTAAAAACATCTGGGGTCAATGTTCTCTCTCTCGCTCTCTCTCTGCCTCTCTCTCTCTCTCTCTCTCTCTCTCTCTCTCTCTCTTCTCTCTCTCACTGCCTCTCTCTCGCTCTCTCGCTCTCTCTCTGCCTCTCTCTCTCTCTCTCTGTCTCTCTCTCACTGCCCCCCCTCTCTCTGCCTCTCTCTCACTGCCCCCCCCTCTCTCGCCCCTCCTCTCTGCCCCCCCTCTCTGCCCCCCCTCTCTGCCCCCCCTCTCTGCCCCCCCCTCTCCCCCTCTCTCTCTCTCTCTCTCTCACTGCCTCTCTCTCGCTCTCTCTCTGCCTCTCACTCACTGCCTCTCTCTCTCTCTCTCTCTCTCTCTCTCACTGCCTCTCTTTATCTGCCTCTCTTTCTCTCTCTCACTGCCTCTTTTCTCTCTCTCTTCTCTAATTTTTTTTTTTTTTTTTTTCTTTTCTGCCTCTCTCTCTCTCTCTCTCTGCCTCTCTCTGCCCCTCTCTCTCACTGCCTCTCTCTCTCTTTCTCTATTTGCCTCTCTCTTTCTCTATTAGGATCCACTTGACAGCTGTCTGTCACCTGTAGGAGGGCATTAAACTGATCAGAACAACGCTCACCAGATTATACCCTGTTAATGAATATATTATCAACATATTTTAAATCAGAATGAGTAATAAATGTGTATTGTGTAAAAATGAACCAGAAACAATATCCCACTTAATTCTGGAATTGCAGTCTTGTTTAAGAAAATTATTCTGGTATGAAGTCTCTCAGTTCGTATGTAGAAAAACACATTCTCCCTCAAAGAAAACAATATATTACACTTTTTTTCAACACGATGACAAAGATGTCCATTTTACTTTTATTATAAATTTCTTAATTTTTTTTTATACTTTCTTCGCAAATGGAATTGTTCAGAAAATTAACCTTATTTTGAATTAATTTCTGTTAGAGTTACACTGTTATTATAAGATGGTAAAATGATGCAAAAAGATGAATCATTGAATCATTTCTAAATAAAAAAAAGACTCGATTTTATGCAGTTTTTGCTTGTCTCGTTTTTTTTTGTTTTTTTTTGCCCGAGAGTGTGTATTCATGCATGTAGTTTATTATTTATTTATGAATTTTTCTTAGGCCTCTGCAGAATGAGGCCACAGGTATCGACCTGCAGGTTCCACTGTATCAGGAGGTGCGGGGTGCCATGATGACGGGCCATGTGGAATACCAGATCGTGGTGATCACCCGCCTCGCACCCTTCAAATCTTCTAAACACAAACCAGGAGATGTTGTCCAGTTTGTGGTGAGTGGCTGATTTCATAATCTAGAAAAAACAGAACTCAGAGATTAAAGAGAAACTTATTAGATGTTAAACCTGATTTCACAGACAACGGTGTGTTTTTCTTCTAATATTTTCTGCTGGCCAGGATCATGTTTTGATCCTGTTTGGGTCCCTATGCAGTCCCTAATAAAAATAAGTTGTGGTTAATACATATAGTGGTTCATAATTAATCATTATGGTTAATAATTTTTCAGGTGTCAAAGAAGTACAGTGAAATTGATGAGTTTTACTCCAACTTGACTACCCAGTATCCCAGCATCCATCTGCCTGCCATGCCCCGCAAAGCACTCTTTGTGGGAGAAACGGATATCCGTGAACGGCGAGTGTCCTTTGATGAGCTTGTCCGCTTTATTTCCAAACATCCGACTCTCTCTACCTGTCCAGAGCTAATGGAGTTCTTAGGTGAGAGACCTGGCGATGTAGGTGCATTGTATGTTTATATTTAACCCATTAGTGTCATCACATTTGCGTTAAATATCACAGGAGGAAAAGGGGCACTTCATGATGCGAAAGCTTCCAATACCCTTGATGTAGTGGAGGACGAAAATGAAGACGATGAGTTGGACTTCTTTGGAAAAGATGAGGTACCTACCACTCAGCCCGAGCGAGTGAACAAGCCAGTGAAAGTAGGAAAGGCAGAAGAAGAGGAGGAGGAGGAGGAGGAGGAGGAAGAAGAGGAATTGTTTGACCCTTTAGGCAGTGTTCGGTAAGAATATAACTACAGAGAGTACACATTATCCCACATGACAAAGCAAATGGAGTTTACTGTCCAAGTTGCACACACCAGATAAGTCCACTAGAGGGTAGTACAGCATTTGACAATGACTAGCCATATTTTATTTAAATCCTGCTTTAAAAGTGCATCGAAAATTGTATATAAATTATTATGCAAGAGCATTTGAAAACAAATGAAAGGGCATTATCAACAGTACTACAAGTAAAAATACAAGGAGGCTACGTCATTAAACTTAATGTTTTTTTGTAGCCAATATTTAGTTAAATTTTACATTTCTTTGGCTACTTGAGATAGACATCCATCATCATTTACCCGCAGGACCAAATATATACATATTATTTATGACCTTCACTAATATTGGCACCCTTGGTAAATATGAGCAAAGAAGGCTGTGAAAATTGTCTTTACTGTTTAACCTTTTGATCTTTTGTTAAAAAAAAAAAATCCCCAAAAACTGCTCTCATGGATATCAAACAATTGCAAACACAACACGTTTATAAAAATATCTTTGTTAAATATAGGTGTGCAACAATTATTGGCACCCCTATGAATTAAAATGAGAAAAATATATTTGAAATGTATTCCCATTGAAATAGTAATAATAATTAAAAAAAAATAGTACACCTGGGTGACTAGGAACAGGAATTTGTTCAATAATATCCTGTTTCACAGGGGTATAAATATGAGGTAACACATAGGCCAAATTCCTTTAGTCATTCATAACAATGGATTATACCAAGGAATATAGCTGTGATGTGCAGCAAAAGATTGTTGACGTTCACAAAATGAGAAGTGGCTATAAGAAAATAGCACAAACATTGAAAATGCCGAATTTCCACCATCAGGGCAATAATTAAGAAGTTCCAGTCAACTGGAAATGTTATGAAGAGGAAGAATACCTGGAAGAGGACGTGTGCCCATATTGTCTCAATGCTCTGTGAATAGGATGGTTTGAGTGGCCAAAAAATCTCCAAGGATCACAGCTGGAGAATTGCAGAATTTAGTTGTGTCTTGGAGTCAGAAAGTCTCTAAAACTAAATTCCAAAGTCAGCTACATCACCACAAATTTTCATGAAAAAAGAAAAAAGCCTCTACTCTCATCCAAAAACAAACTCAAGCATCTTCAGTTTGCCAGACACTACTGGAACTTCAAATGGGATTGGGCTCTATGGTCAGATGAAACCAAAGGTGGTTTTGGCGCACACAGAGAGGTAGTCATATGGAAACAAGCCAGAGCCATATCACCCTGCAGCTCTTGCCTGGTTTCCCACTGAAACTAAGCAGCGTTGAGCCTGGCCAGTACCTGGATCTGAGACCTCCTGAGGAAAAATAGGTTGCTGCTGGAAGTGGTATTCGTGAGGCCAGCAGGGGGAGCTCACTCTGTGGTCTATTTTCGGCCTAATGCCCTAGTATAGTGATGGGGACACTACACTGTAAAAACACCACTGTCTTTTGGATGAGATGTCGATCCGAGGTACCGACTATCTGTGGTCATTCCCAGGACACTTCTCTTAAAGAGTAGGTGTATTATTCTGTTGTCCTGTCAAAAATTCTATCATGGCCCCTTAATAATCTCCATCCCTTAATTGCCTACTTCACTCTCATCCCATCTCCACCAATAGCTGATGTGTATAGGGTGTTCTGGTTCACTATGGCTGCCGTCTCATCATTCAGGTGGATGCTACACACTGGTGGTGGTTGATCAGATTCCCTCCCCACATACAATGTAAACCAAAAAAATCGAAGGTATTTTTAAAAGTATCTCATGCCCACATATAAATATCGTGTTGGCTCTAATGTTTTGGGTCTGGTTTTCTGCCAGAGGACCTGGACATTTTGTTAAGATACATGGCATCATGGATTCTATCAAGTATCAACGGATATTAAATGAAAACCTGACTGCCTCTGCCAGAAAGCTTAAAATGTCTGTGGTTGGATCATCCAGCAGGACAATGATCCAAAACATTCATCAAAATCAACACAAAAATAGTTTACTGACCACAAAATCAAGGTCCTGCCATGGCATCCCAGTCCCATCAAAAATGAAAGAATTGAATATGTTCTCACAATGATGTTTTTTTCGATAACACCAATTTCAAACATTTAATCTTACACCTTCAGATCAAAAGGTTTTTGCGATCCCAATCACATTTGACTGGTTGTGTGTGTGAGTGTGTGTGTGTATATAATAAATATATATATATATACAGTGGTGTGAAAAAGTGTTTGCCCCCTTCCTCATTTCCTGTTCCTTTGCATGTTTGTCACACTTAAGTGTTTCGGAACATCAAACCAATTTAAACAATAGTCAAGGACAACACAAGTAAACACAAAATGCAATTTGTAAATGAAGGTGCTTATTATTAAAGGTGAAAAAAATCCAAACCATCATGGCCCTGTGTAAAAAAGTGATTTCCCCCTCGTTAAAACATACTATAACTGTGGTTGTCCACACCTGAGTTCAATTTCTCTAGCCACACCCAGGCCTGATTATTGCCACACCTGTTCACAATCAAGGCATCACTTAAATAGGAGCTGCTTGACACAGTAAGGTCCACCAGAAGATCCTTAAAAGCTACACATCATGCCGAGACCCAAAGAAATTCAGGAACAATTGAGAAAGAAAGTAATTGAGATCTATTAGTCTGGAAAGGGTTATAAAGCCATTTCCAAAGCTTTGGGAATCCAGCGAACCACAGTGAGAGCCATGATGGTTTGGATTTTTTTTCACCTTTAATAATAAACACCTTCATTTACGAATTGCATTTTGTGTTTACTTGTGTTGTCCTTGACTATTGTTTAAATTGGTTTGATGTTCCGAAACACTTAAGTGTGACAAACATGCAAAGGAACAGGAAATGAGGAAGTGGGCAAACACTTTTTCACACCACTGTGTGTGTGTGTATATATATATATATATATATATATATATATATATATATATATTTATTTATCATGGTTTTCTGAATAAATTTGTCATAAAATGTCTCTTCATGTCAGTCAGGGGTATTGACCAATATAATGTGTCTAAAATAATAACACCAAAAAAATTCTTCTCTTTCAGGTCTTTATTGAGAACAACCAAAAAAAACCTCATAGTGCTTGTAGAAAAAGTATGTGAACCCTTGAGTTCATGACCTCAAAAAAACTCATTGGTGTCAGGTTTTAGCACATGTGGAGTCTCGTTAAGAAAATGAGTTTGGAGGTGTGGACTACAGCTACTTTGACTGATAAAAACGCCTCAAACGTTTGGAGTTTGCTCTGCACAAGGAGCACACGCTTATGTGAGCCATGCCTCGCCAAAAAGAGCTTTCAGAGGATCTACGATCAAGAGTTGTTGATTTACAATAAGCTGGCAAGGGTCACAAAGTGATTTCACTTTGTGAAAGACTTTAGAAATTCACCAGTCTACAGTTAGGCAAACATTCTACAAATGGTGACACTTTGGGACTGTTGCTACTCTTCCAAGAAGTGGGCACCTAGTGAAAATGACACCAAGAGCACATGGAAGACTCATCAATGAGGTAAAGAAGCAACCCCGAATGACCGCCAAAGATTTGAAGACATCATTGGAACTGGCTAACATCTCTGTTCAAGTCAACAATACACAAAACATTGAACAAGCAGGGTATCTATGGCAGGACACCACGAAGGAAGTCACTGCTTACTAAAATTAAGCATTCTTCAAGGAGAATGTCTGTACGTCAGCTGAAACTGTGTAGAAGTTGGGTGATGCAACAGGACCGACCCAAAACACAGACGGAAGTCCACAACAGATTGGCTTCAAAAAACAAAATACGCCTTTTGGAGTGGCCAAGTCAGAGCCCAGACCTCAACCCAATAGAGATGCTATGGAATGACTTGAAGAAAGCCATACACATGAGACGTCCAAAGAATATGACCGAGTTAAAGCAGTTCTGCCAGGAAGAACTGATTCCTGAACGATGTTCAGGTCTGATCCACAGCTACAGGAAGCGCCTTGTTGAGGTTAATGCTGCCAAGGGGGGGTCAACCAGTTATTAATTCTAAGGGTTCACTTACTTTTTCCACAGCCATTTTGAATATTGCATTAGTCTGTTCAATAAAGACATGAGGGATTAGAATTTATTTTGTGTTATTATTTTAGACACATTATATTTGTCAATACTCCTGACTTAGATGAAGGTCAGATCACATTTTATGACAAATTTATGGAGAAAACCATGAAATTCCAAAGGGTTCACATACTTTTTCTTGCCACCGTGTATTTTTTTCTAGAATTTTTTTTTCAATTCCAGTGACTGCAATATTTATTTTTCCAATGTAGAATGTTTTTTTTTTTTTTTTTTTTTTTCTTTTTAACTGATGGTTGTTTTAGTAATTTGGTGATCGGAGATGGTCAACATTTTAGTGCTGCTTTTAGTGCTTAAAATGACTTCTGAACTGGCTTGTTACTGTGTTTCACAGTGAACACGGCTCCAGAAATCTGTCTGTCCATGTGAATACATTCTAAGTAGATGAGGTTGGCTGAACTTATTTCAACACAAATTGTCTCTTTCAATCATAACATTACACATCAAACTTATGCTGCGCTGTGTTTATAGGATTTGTATGTTAGCAGTGTTTGCTGCCAGTTTCTTTGGAAGTGTTCAGCCTCAGATGTTGGCTTGATGCCAGCTGTGTGACAGGGTTTGTTAAGTCCCTCATGTTGCTTTATTTATACACTTCTAATTTTTTTAGGGGAAAGGGGGTATTTAAGTTAGTGTGTCTGCGTGTGAAGTACTATGATTATTTAGTGCCCAATTTTTATCATTGAAATTAAAAGTTTTTAAACATGTTTAAAATGCAATCAAATCATTGGAAGTGTTTTAAATGGCATTAATGCCTGATAATTAGTGCAATGGTTATGTTTATACACTCTTAAGGCCAGTGGTGAAACGCTTTACACTTTGTAGTGCAGTAATTTAAAAATGTCCATGTACTCCGAGAGTTTCAGGGTCAGTTTCTCAGCGAATCTTCTTTAATAAATGTGGAAAATAGGCATTTAAAAAAAAATTCATCTTTTTGTGGTTCATAATGTAACTAACGCTCCTTTCATTATGTCTGATTTGTCAGTTTCATGTTACTGGACGTCTTCCAGCAGTACACGCTCTTCAGCACTGTTCCAATTAAAGATACTATAAAAGGCCAATCATTTGTGCTGTGTTTTGGAAAACTCTCATCCTTATTTCTCGATATGGAAATGCTTTTAATAAATCCCAGCTGAGAATTTTCTAGGAAGCCGATGAGGCACCCTCTCAAGACTTCTTTTAAAATCAAACAAATGCTTGCCTCTCTGCATCATTGCCCTGCACTGACTCGAATGGTTTCACTCACCTGTGTGTATTAGTGAATTAGAAAAGGAAAGGGTTATCTGATTCATTTTTTATTTAATGGTTACATATCTAGCAAGTTACTGTTGGTTAAAAAGCAATTGGATTTAGTTGTGTGAAAACGTGAGCAGATAATGTTTTAAACCAATTGTCAACCGTCTAGACTTTTAAAATATCTCTACTGTTAAAATGCTGTTTGAATACTCGGGGGTTACCACCCTTCCTGGAATGATAGCAGTGTTGCGTCCAGAAACATAGCGCTCTGATGTTTTGTCTCAAATTCATAAGGCTGACCTTTACTATGTCACGTTTAGTCACAAAATGACTTACTGGAATGGAACTGGACTATATATCTCTTGTTTAGGGAGTGTCTGCAATTTGTTTTACCAAGTTATGCAGACGTTTCTGATGAGACCTTTTCAGACAGCTTACTCCACCCAGATTGTCTAACAAAGCACCCTTTCTGTTTTAAATCACAAGCCTTTATAGGCCCTTCTTTGGCTTTAGAAAGGACATGGTATGTGGAACTGATGGTAGGAAGTCATTTGTGTTATTTAGCAATGTTCTGATGGGAAGTCTTCAGCCAGTTTAGGGGAAAGGTAAATACACAGTAGATGACTGGGTATGAATTGACAATGAGAAATACCACTTTGTTTAGACACAGAGCCAGGATGATATTATTTCATGTAACCTGTCGGTAATATTGAAATTCTATTATAGTAAAATGATTGAAAAATAATACAGTACTACCCTCATCCTCTTTATCTACTTGTGATTTCTAAACTTATAAGTTGTGCTTATAGGTCTAAGAAGCCTAAGCCTGCTAAGCCAGCACCAAAGCCTGCAGCTAAACCCAAACTCTCTCTGTTTGATGAGGAGGATGATCCAGACAAGGAGCTTTTTCAGCCTGCGGTAAAGAGCAGTGAGTACGGCTTTTGGATTATGTTACACCAAAAATGTATGACTTAACATGCATACACAATGTAAATATCTCACTGGAAACTTCTAAAAAGCACAGCGTGACATCAAGCTTCTTTTATATATATATATATATATATATATATATATATATATATATATATATATATATATATATATATATATATATATATATATATATATATATATAAGGAGATTCAATCGAAAATGTTTCAGTGCCAATATTCCCAGATAATAAATAAATATCCACTTGGCTTTTTTAAGGATATTCACCAGTACTCAATCTGATGTCCCACTATAACTGTAGATGCATACAGTCATCACACGTTGATTTTCTGCCTCCATTGCGACTTCGAAGGCAAACAACCATCTCATCACCAGATATTTGTTAATTATGATCATTGTGTTAATTATGATTTTTAGAATGATAATTATAATCTAAATGCAAGCAACGCTAGTTATGTAGCTAATACTAGCTAGGACTGCATCTGTAGGGTTCTTGTGTGCACATGGCTGGAGCCACGTCCTTCATATCAGCACAAACCAGTATCTATAACCAGCAAGTGTTCTGTTTGAAAAAGTGTGAACATATACTAAGACTGAAAACCAGAAAACCACAGTTGGGTTTGATGTATTGTATTGAATTTCATCTTGCCTTCACTGTACCTACAGCTGATGTGAAATTGTTTGAGGATCCGGATTTAGGTGGAACTGTTTCTCTTGGAGACTCTTTGCTGCTCCCTAATGCTTACCATAAGACTGAAGCTGCTGCTATTACAAAACGAGATGAAGACGTGGATGAGCTCTTCAGGTCAGTCGTTGTGTCTCCTTAACAAGATGGATTAATAAGAAACTAAAAGTAGATAGACTAAGCACACATTGTCCAGCCAAAGTACAAATTGCACAAAGGATTAGATTTTAATTCCAAGGCTACATCTTGAGGAAACATGACATGGACCCATTAGAGCATTACAGACTAGAAAAACACAAATTTTGTGACCCATCTGTGTTCTATATGTGTGTAATAGTTTTTCTCACATTATTTGTATTCCATCATCGATGTGATCGTGCAATATAATGCATTGTTCAACCCTAATAGCTATTAAATTAGAAAAAAAAAGGATATTTCTTTAGCCCTCCCATTTAATATCGTGACCAGCTGTTTCATTTGCAGGCATGTACTTGGTAGATCGAACACTTGCTAAATAATCCATGCCTACTAGTTTAATGGCTTGCTGAAATGGCTGTAATGTGTTATATTTTTAAATATGAAATATATTAATTGCATGCAGTTGCATGCAATTAATATTTTAAAATATGAAATATATTAATTGCATGCAGTTGCATGCAAATCTTCATAAAATTTCAAGTGCACAGACAACTGGGAGCTTCTGTCAGTGAATGTGAAAGTGTTTACAAGATTTTGAAATGGTTTGTATCTGAACATAATTCTCACTGACTTATGAAACAAAGCATTTGGATTTTTAACTTGTAGGCATTTTCTTTTGGTATTTATTATATAAATAAATCTAGAGAGAGAGCAAAATTCATATCTACTCTCTCAAAGGACTCCGAGATTACTGTTGTGTTCTCACTTTTCCCTTCTGTTAGGGTGGAGGAGGATTTGGACAAACTTTTAGCGATCAGTAAACCACTGCAACCAAAGCCAGCTGTTGCCCCAAAACCAGCAGTGAAAGCCAAGCCGGTAATTCCACACAAGCCCTCCTCTGTGGCGCAGACTGCCCGAACGCCTCCTCAGCCTGCCGTGGTCCAGCCAATGGATCAGCATGACATCTTGAAGTACATCCAACAGAACGAGGCTGCTACCAGTGAGGACCTGGACCTTTTTTAATTTGTGGATCAGGGACAAGCCAGGCAAAACATTTCAGCATAAACACTAAAACATTCTCTGCTAATCTTCATTTAGACACTGTCACAAAGACAGAAGTTTTTTTTTTCCCCCTGACATGTTGTTGTTTTCAAACTAGTATTAGTACCCAGACAACATTTGATACATTTTTCACCTTATTCACCTCAGATCAGAGGTCTTCAGAGTTTTCACCTATCAAAATATCACCTACATCAAAACAAATCACTGATTATCATGCTGAAATGAGGCTGGTATTTTTCACATGGATCCTAATTATGAAGTGCACTAATGCACTAATGTGCAGTTTTAATGAATGTCAGTATAACAATAACATCCTCCCGTTGATCAGTTTATAATATATAATTCATAATATAAATTGACTAATGAAAGGATGCCATTATATGTTATTCTATGATATTATTACATTGTACAGGGTGTCCCAAATGTCTGCATACCAAAGGGGAAATGAACACGTTATAGCAAAATGTCTTCCAAATTTTTTTTTGTCTATATTATATATATTTTTTCAGATAGCCTTTAAGAATGCCTTTGACAAAAGACGAACGTATTGAAATCATTCTCATGTCTGGATCGGGAAGCTGTCACGAGGACTTTAACAGGGAACGTGGCGAGCACATCACACATGACACTACTTCCAAACTTATTAACAAATTCAAAAAGACTAAGTGTTACGGACCAACCGAGAAGTGGACGTCCAAGAACATCCACTGACGAAGACACAACCGACGTGGTGCTGGAAAACATAGTCCCCAATGTATGGAGATTTTGAGACACCCTGTATTATAGGAAAGGAGCTTAATAAAAATTCTTTTGACAATATGCAATTATTTTGACACCATGGCACTTATTTTGATAACATACATTGAGTTGAATTTATGGTAATCTTTAATAAAGAAAACAAAAACGATGGTATTATTATTACTTATTTGTTTAATGGCATATAGAAAACACTTTACAGTTTTTGATTTGTGTAGGACATGTGATCTGTGTAGCTGTAAAGTCATTTTTATACCTATAAAAATGTTTATTTACTTAATAAACACCCGTACTTTGTAGCATTTTGTACTCTTATCTTCTTTTTGTTTGTCTGTTGCTGAAATTAAACACAAGGTGGCAATAAAATGTTAGCTACTCATATGAATTAATGTGGGGCTCATTTTATGTTCAGTGTACATCCAGATATGTTAATCTGTGAATTAAAAACATAAAGTACATATGTATACTATTCTATCAACCTGCTAAAGACTTCACAGGATCTCTAACCTCCCAAGGGGTTATGGATGGTGCTTTTTTCTGGCTTGACTACATAATAGCTCATTATTATTAGTTATGTTTAAATAATGGGTCAAAGTCTGAACCATTTCAGGGCCAATCCCACAGAGGGTTTCCAGTGAATTATTGCATGGTAAAAGTTTTTTTCTAGCTCTAATTTCCTAGAAGCTATATTATTTCCTAAGCTGGGTAGTCAGTTGGATGTTACTTGTTCTACAACAATGTTATGATTAAAGTCTCTATTATAGAGAAGTTTTAGGGAACTAACCTTAGGGAAGTTAAAAGTTCTCCAGTGTAAGGGTATGAGGTGTGGCAGATTTGATAACTATTAGCAGAACGGTTTGTGTTTATTAGAAACTTTTGATAGATAGTTTGTTTTATGCACATGTTATGTGTCCTGGAAGTTGTTCTAATGTTGACTTTAATAGCAAACTATGACTCATAAAATAACTTCATTTGTTTGATTGCCCAGTGCCAGTATGTGACCATAAAGCTGGTGGAGGAAATGCCAGAATGACTTTGCAGAAGTCAGAAGTGTCATGATTCTGGCCTGGGAAACAGAAGCACATTTATCACACGTATCGTAAAATGAGAAGTAAACTGTGATGAGATTAACCGAAGCAAGCTAATGTTATGCTAACCGCTGTGTAAATGCTAAAATTATCTGAAGCGAACTAACGTTATGCTAACCGCTGTGTGTAAACTCCAAAATTAGCCATGTTTGCTAGCTAATGTTCCCAATTTTATGATTTTTATTTATTTATTTTGGAGTTCTTTTCTAAGTTCAGTTATTTATTCCTAATACTGTGTTCGTTCTTAATTCTCTGAGGACAATTTCTGTGTGCATGATTTCATTGCTCTAGGGAGCAATAGATGAAATATATGACACATTGAATTAGTTGCTTGCCTGTATGATCTTGATGACTGTATGATCTTGAGTTTTTCTAATAGCCAGTTATTCATTCTATGAATTCATTAATGAAGTATTCAGAAGGAAAATTTGGTTTGTCTGTTTTCAGTTATATCTGTGTATTTCTGTAAAATTGGTTCATTCTGTAGATTTGAATTATGAATTAACACAATATTGTGTGATATTGTGATACTACCTACTATCTTGATACTTCAGCTGGTGTAGTGTCGTATGTAAGGTATGTTTATGGCATCGTGACAGCCCTCCTGCTAAGATTTAATCTGATCACTTTTTAAGTTAAATGGTGACACATGAACTTTTGCCAATAGAAAAATATCTGTTATTTCCTACATAAACCCAGATTCACAAAAGTTTTTTGCATATTTTCTCTGAAGCACATTTTCTCGTCTGTTAAGCAAATGCAAATATACCTGTTAAGCAGGTATCAAATATAGAGAAACTGATGTTAATGCGGGAACATATATTTTCTGTATATATTTCTCTATAGGTTCCTTTTAATATAGTTATACCAGATTACTGTTGCGGCACCTTTTGTTCCAGTTAGAGAAAGAAAGAGAAAAAAAATACTTGAAAAGCACTTCATGCCAGTGCCAAAATTATTTGCACAAGTTTCCTGCACTTACGTATCTAAATAAATAACGTGGTAAAATTTGAAGTACAACTTCAAATTCTTCACTCAAGTTAAAGAAGAAAGGTTTAAACTTTTAAATTCACTTCTTATCATACTAAGTATGAAAGTAAAATTAGAAAAAACTATTCACAAAAGAAAAAAGATGTCTGTCTCAAATCCCACATTGATTTAGTTGCTGGTTGATTGTAAATTAGTGCCCCTTTCACAAAGGGCAAACATTAGCTAAGGCTAAATAGCAGCAGTTTCATCCTCATGCTAGCATGGTAACTCTGAAGATACAAACTAGTTGAATGCTAATAGCTAGCTCTTATAATACAAACTGCCTTGATAAATACAAAGTGTACATAACAACAGACAGATTAGAGTGATAGGTGTTATGTCAGTCTCACTGACATATGTTAAAAGTTAAAGTTTTTAAGTAATTTAAATCCTTGAACTCCTTGAAGCTATCTGATGCTTAGAAGTCACCTTATGACTTTACAAATGTATGATAGGCTTAGAAAAATGTCATGATGTAGGGTTTGCAATAGTGTTTGGAACAAGGAGGTAAACATAAAAGTCAAAAGTAAAACTCAAAAGTATTAAGTGGAAAAAGAAACAAAGTACAGCTGCTTTAAAACCAGGCTTAAATGTGCATTAGGTAAGATTAAGTAAGAAAAAAATGTAGTGTCTCTAATGGTTAAATAGATGGAATAAGATTTGAATGACTTGTTTAGTCTTTGAGCATGCTTACTCTAATTAGCATTAGCAAGGACTGTCATAACATCACTTTAAGTGCACTCAGACATTCAACTGCTTGAAAGAAAAGTTATAACTCTATAACCATGCAAGCTTCTCCTGATAATGATTTATGAGCATGTGAAGGGGCATTGGGGACATGTCTATAAACTGACTGACAAGAGGCTTATCCACATACAAACAAACATTCTGGACCTGAAGGCAGGTATGCAAACGTTTTTGTGGTTTTTTCTTGTTCTTCATCACATAATACACCTGTGCTGAGACAATGGCTTAAACTGTTATTTGTTAGCATTTCTACATATTTTTCCACATTATATGTACTAGTAAGAAGTGAAAAATATTGACTTTTACACCTTTAAGTACAGTAAGATAACTGAATTGGTCGTTCACCTCAGCTTTAGGCATTTATCTTATTAATTTAGCAGTAGTACAGCATGTACAGTAAAACGTTTGCAAAATTACATTTGGTAAATGTACTCTTGGTATTATTACAGAATGCCAGCATTAACCTAAAAGTGGGGTTTTGTCCAATAACATTCCAGCATATTGGATGATTTCCGTCTGCTTCTCTGTTTGTCCAGCTTTCTAGGCAGCTATCAGACTTAGGCTTACATTGCATGGACCCACAACCCCACCCCAAAAAATCTCCCCTTTGATCACATCAATCATGTATTCTTTTTAAAGAACATGTTTTTGTTGTTTGAAAGATATAAAGTTTAATCTAGAAACAGAAATATTTTTGCTCCGATCTTATATATTAATTCCCTCTATGATAGCAGGATTTCTCTTCAGTAAACATGCTGTATGTATTACATTGAGTTCTATCTACTTTTCAGGAAAAAGAACAGTTGCAGCATATCCATTATCCCAAAGAACCTGATTCTCCGTAAAATAAGCTCAAACCTAGAAACAGATGTTACTTGATTCACAGCACTGCAGAGAGATGAAGAAATATGTGCTTTCCCACAATCCCTCAGATCTGTCAGATCCAGCAATGGGAGTTGTGTCTCTGGTTTTGTCCAGACCAGTCTGGCTCCCAGCGGTTACAGATGTGCTTTTGAGGTATGACAGATCATAGTTATATGATCATAACTGCAGTGGCTGGAACAGTGGCATTCAGACACAACCACATGTCTGAATCCACAAAGCTTGTGTTGGCTTTGGAACAGTCCTCAGTTTGGAGCCACATCTGTACAGGAAGTAGGGTCATGTTTGTGGGACTTCTATTAACCTTTTTTTCGGCCGGGGAAAAAAACCTGAGAAACCCTGAGGTGAATTTTCAACTGGCTCTTGTTTTTACAGAGTAAGTACACCATATTGGCAAAACGTTAGAGATGTCTGTTACCATTTGTTTTCGTGGTTGGCCTTTTCTTGACCCCTGGGCAGGCCTTTTCTCCTCTGGATTAGTTTTTTTTTGCGATCAAATATCTAATTAGTTTCCAGTGCATACCATAAGCCATCCTGGAACTGTAATTTCACATTCATTATTCCCAACAAAAATAAACAAATGGCATGAACATAACAACACAAACTGTCATACCAAATGAAAAAGACCAAACAGGGTGGAATATTTAGGGCATTTTTTAATGAGATAACATTAAGTCCTTAAGGCACGATGCGATCCCTGATCATGCAGATGTTGTAGCGAAATTAACTGTCTGAATCAGTTGTAACATTATCAGGATATAAATGGGTCTTTCATCTTATCTAGAGCATACAGAGCATATTTCTGTAAACATGGGCTCAAGGCAGAAAAATCCACTCCAGAATGGGACACCAGTCCACAGCAGGGTGCCATTCACACACACACACACACACACACACACACACACACACACACACACACACACACACACACACACACACACACACACACATACAAACACACTTACAGGCAATGTAGCATAGTCAATCCACCAACCAGCATGGTTGTGGACAGTGAGAGGAAACCCGAAAACCTATAGGAATCAGCACGAACACGGGGAGAAGATGTGGAACTCCATACAGAAATTAACCCAAGCTCAGGATCAAACTGGGGACCCTGTAGCTGTGAGGCCTCATCACCAACCCATTGTACCATCGTATCAGTCATTTGCATCCCATCCATCCATTTTCTGTACCACTTATCCTACACTGGGTCAAGGGGGAGCCTATCCCAGGGAACTTGGGGCACAAGGCAGGGAACACACTAGACAGGGTGCCAACCACTGTGCAACAGTCACACACACATGCTTACACTGTGGACAATTTGGAAACCCAGATCAGTCTACAGCGCATATCCTTGGACTAGGGGACGAAATATGAAGTAAGTCCCAAAAGCATGGGGAGAACTTGCATGCTCCACGCACACAGGATGGAGGCGGAAATCGAACCCCCGACTCCGTTGACGCGATGCAAATGTGCTAACCTTTAAGTCACCATGCCCACCACTCATTTGCATAATGGAAGCAAAAAAGATTATATTTACAGTTAATACTGTAACAACACCAGAAACACTATCTACATCAGTCTATTGCGTGAGATACAAGCACCTAAATAGAGGGGAAAATATGGCTGTCAGCATTCATTTTCTGACACAGTTAAGACAGCACATTTTGGGATTCAGTTATTCAGAATATTTTATTTTATAAAATAGTATTTTATGCATTGCCCATTGGCTATTTGGAAAAATGGTTTTATTTGCTGCAGTTTCTCCCTTTTGCAACTCTCTGCTTTTTTCTGTGCTAGTTCTTTCTGCACCACATTTTTGACTTGGTCCATTTCCTGGTCATCAGTTTATTTACAACGTACAGCAAATGTTCAAACTGGAAAACAGAAAAGAATATTTATAAGAACAGTCAAATTCAGTGCACAAACTATTATATAAAAAGACTACCAGGTTTATTTTGAGGAAAACAATATGAACAACCAGATGCTGCAGCAGGGTTTGTGATGCTGGATGGACATCTCCCTCGAACCTGCAATCCAACTCCTCTGAGAACAGTTTGATTAGATTAAGAACAGCTTGCTTAGTTTAAGATTGTGCAAGTCCTTCCATTTTAATCCTCTCTAAATGTGAAGTGATTTTATATTTCATTTCTTCCGCTCACTTCAGCAGTGAGGAACTGAGTGTTCAATGCACCAACGGTTCTGTTTTACACATCAGGAGCACACACTCAGCATCCACTGGTTTACTGCCTACATTTGACACATCAACTAAAGAGCAGGTAGGTTAGTGTATGAGGAGCTAATGACATGTATTGTGTGACATGTCTGTGGTGAGGTGTAAATCCCAGCTTGTTAAAACTTAGATGATGTTGATCATTTTAGAAGAAGAAGATGCCTTTATTGGTCACATATACAGTATCTCACAAAAGTGAGTACACCCTTCACATTTTTGTAAATATTTGATTATATCTTTTCGTGTGACAACACTGAAGAAATGACACTTTGCTACAATGTAAATGTGTTGAGTTATTTAGAGGGGACAGTAAATTTACACTGTTACACAAGCTGTACACTCACTAATTTACATTGTAGCAAAGTGTCATTTCTTCAGTGTTGTCACATGAAAAGATATAATCAAATATTGACAAAAAAGTGAGGGGTGTACTCACTTTTGTGAGATACTGTACATTACAGTGAAATTCTTTTCTTTGCATATCCCAGCTCGTTAGGAATTTGGGATCAGAGTGCAGGGTCAGTCAAGTGCCCAACAGTGGCAGCTTATGTGGCAGTGGCAGTGCTGGGGGTTGAACCCCCAACATCCTGATCATTAACCCAGAATCTTAACTTAGTATCTTTACCAAGAGCATCGTTCACCTATTTTATTGAGGGGTCACAGACAACTACTTCCCTCCAAGCTTTAACAAGCTAAATTTTATGCTAACTCAATAAGTTTGTTTTTTTAAATAATACATTCAGAAATTATTAATAATGATACATTGATTCTTATTGCCTTTAATCATAAGAGCTTTTTCAGTTCACTAAGTTCACCAGTAGCACTTGACCTGAGCAACATGTGTTTTAGTTTCCTTAACATGATGCTAGATCATGGATTAGCTAACACAATCGGATCTACCTCCTCACAGATCTTCATATGTGATATTGCCAGCTATTAAGTAGCATTGTAGGTCACAAATGAAAGAAGATACAATATAAAAATGTCAACAACAATCATTTTACCATATTTAACTAATGAATCTAGAGAAATTGCACTTAATTGCACAGTACTTGAACAGGCCCTTAATTAAGGTTATCGTCTGCACCTGTGAAGCTAATTTACTGCACGTCTTCTATAAATTGTGTTGGGATCACTTGTTCAAAGTTTACCACAAATATAGAAGATATTTTAGTATTGTCTGTTTGCATGAACAAGGCAACTATACTCATCAGATTAGCAAAAATAAATAAATAATAAAAAATCTGATTGCCCACAGTTTATAAGGAAGAAAAAAAGGAGGATGGACTTGTGATTGTGATTTGGCAGACCCAGGAAGACCACAAAGAGACAGGACAGGATAATTCATAAAGCATTGTTTGAGTTTAATGAGGAGTACCAGATACAACCAAGCTCGGATACCTTTAAAAATTGGGAGAATGATGTGCTGAAATATGCTGTCATATGCCTAAAGATTATAAAGTCAGGGTGAAATTTTCCAAATTACATGCACATAAAGACAGCAGCTTGGGAGAACAGGCTTGTCTTCATACAAGTTCAAATTGTACCTACATGGAACTGATGGTGCACTCTTTGTGTAGAGAAAGCCTGGAGAAGAACTTTGACCAAACAACACTAAGGGGTGAAGGATAGAGATGGATACTTTAAAGTCCAGAACTGTTTTTCTTACAATTGTATCTGTAAACTCAGGTAGGTACAAAGGCATTTTTGGTTGAAAACATGAAGCCTGCAAAATATATATTTTTAAAAAATAATCCCAAACACATCAGCCACCATTTGAAAGAATAATTTACCAAAAAGGAAATTAGTGTTAGAATGGCCTTCTCTGAGGCTGCACTTCAACCTTGTAGAACACCTAACGGGTGTAATGGAAAGTGAAAGGTTGCAGGTCGTTAATATTCCACTGTTGAAGCTTTATTGGCTTTCTCCACAACCTGTTTATGCCCACTTTATAATGTTTTGAAAACTCTCAATTTACCTAAACTGAAATTGGTGTCTCTCTTTTGTATATGTCTCAATCACAAGTAATGTTATAAATAAGATCCATTTACCCCAAAATGTGAAAAGGGTGAAAATTGCATTTTAAGATTCCATTCAAAATCTACTGACCACCAGCACACACATAAAACAATGGCTATGCACTGAATTTAACATGTAATAAATAAAATAAAATAAAGTAAAAGTAATAAATATCACCACACACTTTATCAAAGACTATACATTAAGTTTATAATAAGGGGCTAGACTACATTTACACCACGAGTGAGGAGCAACGAGGCCTTGTTACTAATAGAGCACTTCTGCTGTAATAAACAGAATTGAAACTGCAAGCACACAAATACAACATATAATGACAAACTGGAATGAAACAAAGTCTTTTAAGCAACCCGCCCCAGTTTCCCCCATGCATACAGTGAAGCATTTTGGATGTAAACATAAAGTTTGTGCTTGTGCATTACTGTTGTGCTTCCGTGCTACATGAGCTCTGCTTTGTAAAGTGTACAGGTTACAGTCTTCTCCGCAGTGTTGAATATAAAATGCCCTCTGCCTTAGAGGACTTGGAGGTCGCACACTTTCTTCCTCAGTCATTTGACAATTATTCATTCGTCTGATGGTGACTGTGGTCATATTGTGAATAAAAGGCAACTTTGACATACAGTAAACTGTAGACAGTCATAGTCATTGACTCTGGGGTATTCAGCTAAAGCTAGTGGCGTCATGTTTCATGCATATGACGTCATGTGCCACTGAATGGGACAGCTTACACTCGTGTGCCATTTGAGATAATATTACCATTCTAAAATTCATACACTAGATGGTAGAGAACGTAGTGTAAGTCTATAGTACATCATTTGGGACACAACTTTGGTATTTATTCTCAAAGGCATGTTTTCAGAACAGAAGTAACATAGTGAGTAAATCTCTGTGCTGTGGAGACCATCTAAACGATAATGAGATTCAATGGCAATTTTTATAATCGATTAGTTGTTGCAGAACTAGTTATGTCCACTTTGCTTCGGCACGTAAACAGCAACTTGATCAAAACATAATATGCATAACATTCAATGTGTAATAAAACACACTTAGGTAGCTAGCAATTAACTAGGGTTTTCTGTATACTGGTTCCAGCTGGTTGGAAGGTTCCCCTTTGGCATACCCAATGATGGAGTACATCACATCGAGCCATTCCCTATTGGCTTTTATGAAGGAGAATTTCCCCTCCTTCTCCCACCTTGGATTTCCCCCCTCATAGAGGGCCTCTTGAACTTTAAAAAAAAATTGCTGCATCCATGTTGAGGTCTTGCATTCTGTCATGATTTCAAAGCAGAGACAGATGCAAGTGCAGATTTCAAGTTGAATGAAATTCAAAGCAAAACACCAGAAGACAATATGAACACATGAAAATGGAAAAAAAACACAAAACAATACCTACGAGCCGAAAGAGCATAACATGGCAACAGAAGCCAATTAAAGCAATACAAAGAATGCAGTGCAAAGTTTGATTATATATACACACACACACAAGTGCTCATGAACATGAATGAGAATCGGGGACATGTGGTCATGTGAAGTCCAGAGTTCCTTTGGGATGTCCATGACACAAACCTACAATTTACATCTTTAGGTATGTTTGTTAAACTAGCTTCTTGTTTACTTGGATCTTTACTCCATTGTTTTGGTGAAATAGGTTTATTTTCTTCAAGTACAGTTGTCAGTATTATATAGATAGAAAAGTCTATGGTTTTCTGAGTTTTGGACAGAATGTAGCCACACTGACAGTTTTTCCAGGCCACCACACAACTATTAAAACATTCAAAACACTCAAACTTTTATCATTCACTAAGTCAATATCTAACCCTGTCCAGGTTATACCCCGCCTTGTGCCTGATGCTTCCTGGGATAGGCTCCAGGTTCCCCGCGACCCTGAAGAAGAAGTAAGCAGTAGAAGATGGATGGATGGATGGATAAGTCAATATCTAGTGTACAAACACTGTTTTAGTTACATGTTTTGTTTTCATTTTGTAGAAAGTAAGTTATTAGGTTAATCTACTTTTTTTTTTTTTTTGCTTAAAACGTGTAATCTCTGTTTAAAATAAAATGTCACTTGATCTGACATTTAGTTTCCTAACAATGAAATGAATGCATTTTTAATCATGGCTCAACTGTATGTCCATCACTTACACAGCCAAGAGTTTCCCATGATTTCCCATTGTAGTGGTTCAGCTGGAATACACTGGCTGTCTGTGCTTTAGCAGAAGTGTTTAGCCAGAAGCAGTGACAGTGAGGCCCACTTGTAATTAGTGATTATTGCTGCATTCATGTGGCTTTTGTCAGACATCAGGTCACTCCAACGCTCACTGGCCTGACGCCCAGACTTGTTTAGAACATC